>CM038678.1:248763312-249074694 GCA_021605205.1 Aegilops longissima | reverse complement strand
CCCAACGCAATCCATCTGTGATAGAAGCTTCGACAAAGCGTCTCATGCTTGCCAGCACCATGCGCCTACAAAATGGCAAGGCGTGATGCCTCCAGCGTTCGGCGTCGGCGTCCTCCGGATGGAGTCGGTCAGGTCTTGCGGGAACCAGCGTCGAGGAAGTCTGGCCCCCAGCCCGGGGGGCTACGCGTGGTGATGGCGAGTACTTACGTAGCGGTGCTCCGCCCGCTCTCAGCGAGGAGAGGCTGCGTCGTAGACCACCCACGTTGGTGGGGAATCACGTCAGCGGCAGCGTGTCGGTCGACCGACGCCGGGTCCGCAGAGCCTCACGGACTCCAGTCGGCGGCGCTTCGCCGTCGGCGATGGAGCTACTTTCGAGAGGCCAGCGAGGAGGTTTCGAGTCGTCCGATACTGCGTCGGATCAGAGCTCGTCGGAGAAGTGAACCTCGCCCGACAAGTTAGCGAGCAACTTCGCTTGTATGAGCAACTTTTCGGCGCCATCTGTGGCGTCAGGCAAACTCTGTCTGGCGTCTTGGGGCTGGCTGCGCTTCGCCCGGGAGGAAGAGGTTCTGTCTAGAGCAGGTCTCGGACGTGACGGTGCACCAGGCCCCAGTGGTGGGCGCCAAATGTCGGGGGTTAGGTGCGACATATGCCAAGAGATGGCTTATCATGGAGGCGAGTAGAGCGTCGCGGTGCACAGAAGCGGGATAAAGCGAAGACATGCAAGCAAGGTGAATCTTACCCCGACTTCGGGGCTCTGAGGAGATAACACCCCTCTTGCTGCTCTGCGGGGTCTCGCATGATCACTATGGCGAAGTGGGTACAAGAGCTCCTTGAGCTATTCGAGGTGAGGAAGGAGAAGGAGCCGGACTTGCTCTTCTCTCCCTCTATGTGTGTCTAAAACTACTAGCTTCAACCCTTTGCATGGGTGCCCGGGAGTTTATAGAAGCCTACCCCGAGTGCCTAGCAATGGTCCAGTGGATGTTGGGGCCCAATGGCCGTCCGATCTCTAAGTCGCCGTCTTCTCGCCAACCACAGGGCCCGCCGACTAGTGGGCCCGTCGTGATCCGAACATGGGGCCGACAGCCCTTGTCCGCCGTGGGCAGTCTGTCTTGCCGGCTGAATTCGTGGCCGTGCTACTAATAATGTGAGCTTGGTCATGGGGTCATAACCGGTGCAGCAGCCGGCCGGGCGGGCGATCCTTATTGCCATTCCTTATCTTATCACGGTTAATGGCCAGCGTGGATCCAGCGGGAGGGCGGCCGAGCTCCGGAGGCCGACTCCATCAGATCAAAATCTTTGAGGGTCTCCTCGCCGTCTTGGTACTACCGCCCGGCAAGGCGAGATCCCATAGTCTTCGGGCTGTATAGACGAGGCCATCGTGGGTACTGGGAATGCCCGCGTCGGCGATGTCGAGGGCGGCGTGCTTGATCTTTGCGGAACGGAGATCTCCGTCGGTGCAGCTCTGTAGCCGCCTGCCCTTTATGAGTAGGGTAAGGGGATGGGCATGCGAATGACCTTACCCATCCACTACGTAGTCGCTCAAATAGGAGGTGGTTGGGGTCGCGGGCCGTCTCCACAGCCCGGCCTCATTTGGAGTCGGCGGCTTGGAGTCGGCTTGTCACTGGTCGCCCAATCTTAAAATCGGCTTGTCTTGAGGCCGCCCTATGGGACTCGGCCAGGAGTGGTAGTCGACTCGATGTGCCCGACTCTTTGAAAAGACTCTTTGTCTTGGGGTCTTGAGGCTTGATCCGCCCGATGTTTTAAAGGTTAGAGGGCTCGGGTTTGCCTACCGTGGTCCATTACTCCACATTGGTGGAGAGGAGACTTCCGTTCCCACTGCACAATGTTGACGCAGTAAAGTCGTTCTCCGTTCGTCCTGTTCTTTTCTTTTCTTTGGCTCTTGGTCATGGCCTTGCCTCACCCCTTCTTGGCGTCCAATTCCTCCTCGGTGAACCCGGAGGGCGTGGGCAAATCATCGAACGGCGTTGCCAAGGCCACCAGCGAACGCCATGAGAATATCTACACCAAGGAGGCCTCCAAGAAGCGCCAAGGAGCGCGCCAAAGGGACTGCCCTGCCGAGGGCAGCAGGGGCTGCAGTGAGGAGACCAACAAGGGGCTGTAGGAGAGAGGCCCGTGAGGGCAGCTCCGAGAGGAGGAGGAGGAGGAAGGTGGTGATGACCGGCCTTCCTCTTCTGCTGTGGCTCCAGCAAGTACTTGAGGTGGCGACAACTTGTTGATCCACCTTCCGAACACGTCGAGCACCGGGACACTTTCGTTGATGGAGAGGTGTTCGATGCGAAGTGCTTGCCGCTTCTTGCAAGAAGCAAGTCGTCGGCAGAGCCAATCATTGGTGGCGGACAGTTCGCGGGAAAGCGGCTCCTCCGCCTGCGTGGGCGCCCGGCTTCCGAAGCTCGAGGCGCTCCACCGCACCTTCTGGACAAGGCTAAGTCGGGGCGGCGGTGGTGGAGAAGCGAGGCGGACCTCGAGCGTTGCGAGATCACGGGGGCGGATTGCGAGGCCCTAAGGAGCTCAAGGCCGCCGAGGGGCAAGCTGGCCAAGCGTGACATGGAGCTGGCATGAAGCTTCGCCGGCGTCGAAATCCCAAGAAGGCAAGGAACAGCCACGGCAGCCAAGCCGCCCGGACCAGCCTGAGGCAGCTGAACTCCCGGGAGGAGGACCTCGCGCTGCGAGGAAGAAGCTGCCGCCATGCTTGGCGGCAAGGATGAAGGTGGAGAAGCTTGTCTTCAGCGGACTAGTGAGTGGAGGCAGAGGCACAAAGGGCACTCAATGCCGGGGGCGAGGTTCATGCCGGCAAGGTGGAGGAGGCTGGTGGCCGGAGCGATGGGCTGAGAGGCGGGCCTTGAAGCTGTCCTAGGGAGGACACGCAACTTGATTGTGCCACAGAGTGGCAGGGCGTGATCGTCGGCAAGGCTGGGGAGCTCTCGAGGCCAACAAATCCATCAAAGACCTCAAGCTGAAATGGAGGTCTCGAGAAAAGTCTTGTCGGAGGCCAAAACCGAGAGGCACCACAGCCAGGATCCCGGCAGGAAGCAGGTTAGGGAAGAACGAGGGCCTCAACTTCATAGATCATGTGGAGGCGAGAACCGCTGGCTCGATCGCCTCGCCACCGTCGCCAATCGAGGCCGCCCAGTATTTGACCATCATGGGGATGCCGGACGTGAGGTATGTACGGAGGCGGAGCGTGGCGCTAAGTGTAACTGACCATGTTCTTTGAGAAGGTCGTCGGTGCTCTGGGCGGCTTCACGCCAACCGGGTGGCCTCAGCGGCGACAGAGTCCCGGAGACTTTGCCAGGTGCCATGACCAAGGTTCTCACCAAGGTGGCGCCTTGGTACCACGACTTCGACGCTTGTACTGGAGAGCTTCTTGGGAGAATCTTGACCTCCGCCCGCTCGAGGGGCGCATCAAGCCCATCATCGGTAGAGTGTTGAAATTCGAGAGGGTGGAGGGCGGCCGGGATTAGGCACCCCGTTCTTTATCGCATTGCTGCAGAGCTCACAACCAAGACAATCACTAGCTCTAGTTAGAACCAGCGGCGACAATTCAATGTAATATAACTTCTGCAGCACTTCGATTATCATGCATGTTATTTTCTGTTCGATTTTCCTTTGTATGTCCACCCTCGTTCTTGGGTAGGTTTTGCGTAGCGTAAACCCGGTACGTCTTGAGACGGATCCCCATTAGCCTGCAGTGTGCTTGCTCCCAGGCGAACCACCTTACCGCCTAGCGGCGGCCTAAACTGTCGAGCTTGACTCGAGTTAGAGTCGGGAGCGTTGCCAAGTGTGGAAGGCTACCCCACCACTCTCGACGCGGCCGCTTTGAGCTGTTGAGCGGACTCGAAATAGAACAAGGGCCCCTTTGCGTGTAGGTTTCTCATACATGGGCGAGATCTCCAAGGATGATAACCTTGTGTGTAAAAGGAAATAACTCAAGGTTCTGAATGACTTAGCTTTTCTGTTGCCGCGCTGGCGTCCTTCGCCCTCGCAGGCGGCGCTCTTTTCTCCTGGCCTTCTCCTTCTTGGGAGCCATGGCGACGAAGAGCTGCTAGGCTAGCTACTAGACAAGATTCTCACAATTGCACCCCCTACCTGGCGCGCCAAAGATGTCGGGGGAAACGACACCTATGGGATCACAAGAATCCCTACTACGGTTGCCGAGGCGCAGGGTTGCAAGAAGAAGCAGGATCGATGCTTGACATGAGGCGTTTACCGAGTTCGGGCCCACGAGGATCGTAAAACCCTAGTCTGATTTGGTGGGTGTATTTCGAGAGAGTTCTTGAGCTCTCGAACTAGTGCTGAATTCGAAAAGAGCGAATCCTTCTCCAGTATGCCATGGGCCTCCTTTTATAGTCGAAAGGGCTGCCGCGGTGGCACCGGGGAGATGGAAAGCGCCTGATGCCTGACTTACGCTTCGTATTACAGGACAAGATGCATTTAATCGTAGCCTAGGTGTCCCCACAACTGCTCGGGGGCGAAGGCGAGGCCCGTCCGTCGTCGCCGCTCCTCCTTGCTTCGACCACGCGCCTTGGCCCGGCGGCGCGTGCGCGCGCCATGTAAGCGAGCGAGCAGCTGAGGTGTACAGTGGTGGAGCCTTCACGAAGATCGCATGCCGCCATGCGGGCTCGATGAGTTGGCACAGGGGCTGCATGTTGCCCAGTGCCCGCCACTGGTTGGGCTGGTAGCTGCATGTGAGCAGTGGTGGAAGCTTGGTTGGCGTGGGCTGGCGGTGGCCTATGCTTTGGCGTCTTTGGTGAGGGGCCTTGCCGGTGGCCCGACAAGGGTCTTACCGCAGTGGCCGCCGTCGTGCCCGGCAAGGGCCTTCTTAGAGGTCTTGTGGCCTTCCTTGGCAAGGATCTTGTCGAGGATGGTAGTCTTCTAATCCTCATCGATCTTGAATATGTCTTCACAAAGATCGCATGCCACCACAGAGAGGTGCCTTCAGAGCCACAGCCCCCGTGGATGATGGCGTTGGGGACCATGGGCTCAAGGTGGCTCGCTTCTGCATTATTGTGAGAAATGACTTCTTGAGCAAGAGTCTTGCCGAGACTCTTGCTGCCCGGCAAGGGTCTTCTTAGGGGCACTGCTCATCCTCTGCTCCTTGTGGTCTCGGCCTTGGCGTTGCTCACGATTATCTTGAGCTTCGGTCTTACCTTGGCTCACCTACCACATTACCTTGGTGTGACCGTAAGTAGCGGCTCATTGCCGTGCAGGTAAAGGGGTACAAAGTGTGCCCCTCTTTTTGTACACCGACACCTACTCTTCATCTATACCATCTAGAAGGCTATCTAGTTTACAGTCCCGTTGTAAAAATTTGGCGGCTGTCTTTACTTGGTCGTACACCAAGCTAACTAGAATTTCTTGTCACATGCGGTCCCGAGGTCCGAGCTAGGGCCATATGATTCAGATCAAGTCGGTATACGCATTTTCACCATGGCCCAGGCTTCTCGTGCACCTTCTCAACATGCTGATGCCTTCCATAGTTCAAAGCAGCGTCGAGCTCCCTTAAATAAATTCACGAGATCCTCCATAATTTCTGGAGGAGAATCGGATGGCCACAAAGCCTTAGCCATGTTCCTCATGGCTTTCTGAGCTCGCTCGTGCACTTTGGATAGCTCTTGCAGCAAGTCTCCTTAAAATTCGGACACTTCTCCCTCGGGCCGCCCAGTTAATAAACCTACAGGAACAATTTCGAAAAACTTTCCATCACGGGACCGTATGAAAGTCAGGCTAAAGGACATACTGAATATGTCGCCTTTCAGCTTTCTGTTCTCCTTCAAGGCACCCGATAGTTGGGCTCGTACGTCCTTTAGCTCTTCGACTTGCTTGATGTTTGCATCTTGTAGTTTGTTCTTCTAATCAATGGTCTGTGTTAATATACGTTGACTAGTGGCTTCTTGCCCTTTGGCATGTTGTTTGTCCGCCTGAGCAGCCCTTAGCCTCTCGTCCAACTGATCTGTCAATCCTCCTGCTGTAAACAAAAATGGTGCATATTTAAAAATCATTGTTGGCGCAGAATCGTATTTTTTGGACACTATTGTGCTCACCGTCAGGTGCCTTCTTGGATTTCTTCGAATTTTCTAGTTCAGCGGTGACAACAGTTAGCTTGGTCCGACATTCTTCAAGCTCCTTGGACAATGTGTTATTTTTCTTTGTGAGTTCCTGATGATATAATGACCCTTAAATCAGTTGGGCCAACTGCTTCAAGTCTCGGGGGCTACTGGCACATGATTATTGAATCTACACAAAGTTCTTACCCGCATATCCTTTGAAAGTAGGTGAGTGGCTCCGGCAAGTCCATCCCAGCAGCTCAGATATATGCCATCCCACCAGTGAGGCGTTGAACGCCTCTTCGGTGAAACTTGGGTCGCGCATGGCCTCTTTCCGCCGCTGATGATTCATTGCGCTCTCCACTTCGGAATTGGTGACGGATACATTATATGAATCCTCTTGGAGATGACAATCTGGCGTTGCGCCCATATCAACCCTAGTCCTTGTGGCAGGGTCCGGGGCCGGATTGGTCGGTGCATGCCGGAAGGTCCCCGGATGCAGTCCGGCGTATGCTCCTCCTAAAATGTGGCGCAGCGGAAAACATCACAATCCGGTCTATCCACCGAGTGCATGTTAAAAACTATACCTCTTTGATGAAGATGGGGGCCCGGCAGTATCACCATTTTCCTTTCTTTTCAAAGACTCGCCCTGCGCGGGCGTCGCCTTCTTGGAGGACGCCTTTGTTGCAGTTCGGCGAGACGAGTGCCGCCCCTTCGGAGCATGAGACCGTGTGGTGCATGCGGCGCATGGGGAAAACTCTTTTTGAGGGGATGTCTCCTGGGTACTTACATGGGAGGAGGGAAGAAGGCCGGGGTAGTCGGCTAGTCCACTTCCGTACCGTCGTGGGTCGCCTGATAAAATACCCCCTCCTTAAGCTCTATAAATATATCCAGATCTTCTTCAAATCCGGGATCCGTGTCTCGAACATGGTCCTCTGGCTATGGAGCGGGGCTGTGGACCCCCTTTACGACCTTCCTCCACTCCTATTGAAAATAGCCCGATTAGACTCGGCTAGCATGACTCAGGAAAGAAATTGAGTGAGGCTAATAATCAACGAAAAACTCACCCAGACGATGGGGTTATACATGGAAAAACCTTCCCCACATTTCAAGCGAGTGAAGTCTTCCTTCTCCCCTTTGTAAAATTGTCCGGACCCTTGCGTATGCATCGTCCTCCCTATTGTAATGCCACATAGGAAGACCTCTGGACTGGATCGGCTGAATGCATCGTGTTATTGACATAGCCATTACCTCGATTATAGACAGCCCGGAGTGGGCAAGTACTCTGATCTTGCTTACTAGCCTCTTAACCTCCGCACTGTCTTCTTCCTCGAGGCTTTGGGGACGCTAGTTGACGTGCTTCTTTAAAGGAGCACTGGAGAATTTGGGAAGACCGTGCCGGATTGGGTCCGGAAGAACGACGACGTCTTCAATATAAAACCATTCTGAGGGCCACTCTTCAGATGCCTTCTTCGGAGTGCCAGATAGGTAACCTATCCCGGCTATGCGCCATACTTTGATGTCGCCCACCTCGAATACGGATCCCTTTTGGGAGCGGGGGACATGGCAGAAAAATTTCCGCCATAGCTCGAAATGAGCCTCGCAGCCTAGAAACAGCTCGCAAAGAGCAACGAACCCCACGATATGCAGGATGGAGCCTGGTGTCAGATTGTGCAGTTGGAGGCCGTAAAACTCCAGGAGACCTCTGAGGAAAGGATGGATAGGAAATCCTACGCCTCTCAAAAGGAAGGAAACAAAGCGCACCTGCTCCTCTTTAGTAGGATTGGGGAAATTCTCCGCTAGGGCTTTGTCGTTGAGGGAAGTTAATCTAGCCCGAACGGAGACTAGATCCACGGGAGGAAGATATCCCTGCGTCTGAAGTCTGTTCAAATGGGTGCGGATATCGAGCAGCTTTCCCAATCGCCTTTTTTAGGGCCGTGGGGGCGTGAGGAAGAATTGGGAACGTCGGCCATGTTTGGACAATTTCCTATGGCGAGTTCTAAGGATTTCCATGTGGTGTGGAATGGCATCTGAGATCTAATCTCCTTAAATAGACACCTTCCCTACATGGTCAAGGGGTTATGTGTAATAACACCTAGACCGTTCACATTCGTTTGACACATGGAAGCGAGGCGACGGCGGCAAAGAACCGATAGAATATGATAATTAATGTGGAACCGAACTATCATCTATTCCGAAGGAGAACCCGCCTTGCAAAGCCGAAGACATAAGCCGTATATGATGTCGTCACTGAAGGCAAGTTCGGGGGCTACTGAGGGAGTCCTAGATTAAGGGGTCCTCGGATGGCCGGGCTATGTGACAAGGGCCGGATTGATGGGCCATGAAGATACAAGATAGAAGACTCGTCCCCGTGCCCAGATGGGACTCTCCTTTGCGTGGATGGCAAGATTGGCAACAGGATGTGTAGTTCCTTCCCCTGTAAACCGACTCTATACAACCCTAGCCTCCTCCGATGTCTATATAAACCGGAGGGTTTAGTCCGTAGAGGCTATCAGAATTCATATAGGCTAGACATACAGGGTTTAGCCATTACGATCTCGAGGTAGATCGACTCTTGTAACTCCAATACTCATCAAAGTCAATCAAGCAGTAAGTAGGGTATTACCTCCCTTAAGAGGGCCCGAACCTGGGTAAACATCGTGTCCCCTGTCTCCTGTTACCTTCGATCCTCAGACGCATAGTTCAGGACCCCCTACCCGAGATCGACCGGTTTTGACACTAACACCCGTCGCTTCCGCCACCGCCGCTGCACTTGCCTCCGCGTTGTTGCGCCGGCACCTCGCCGCCCGCTTCTGCGCGGCCAGCCCGCCGATCTGCCCAAGCGAGGCCGCGCCCTCCTGGCCCTTCCCGCGCCAAGCGCCTGGCCATGGCCTCCGCACGCGAGCGTGCGTGCCCAGCCATGGTGCCTGGCTATGCCTTGGCCGGCCCTGTGTATATGTGTGTGTGCGTGTGTGTTAGATTAGAAATAATGGCCCACGACCATGTAGCCCCCTACTAATTAGGCAAGTTTGATTAATTACTAACATTAGTTTAGCCACTGTCACTTACCACGAGGCCCCACCTGCTAATTAAGTTAACAAAATAATAAAATCAATCTGTTACTAACTGGGTCGATGACAGGTGGACCCCGGTCAGCCCTTTGACTAGTCAACTACTGAGTCAGCAGTTGACCTGGCCCACCAGTCAACCCTCGGTGGGTGTACTTCTGGGTACACTTAACAATTTTGGTGGTTAATTTCGAATTAAAAATAAAACCAGAAATTCCAGAAAATTGTACAAACTTTAGAAATTAATATAAAATAAACCGCAACTCGGATGAAAATGTTTTCTACATGAAAGTTGCTCAGAAAAATGAGACGAATCCGAATATACTATCCGTTTACCTGCCAGATGCTTCTAACTATCTGAACATGGAATATTCCCCCTCCGATCATCTGTCTGACACAGGTCCGGAACCGGGAAAACATTCCCGGGTGAATTCCCCCTTCACCTATTCGTGTAGACATACGATAGGTCACACTAGGCACATCATATTACCATGTTATGCTTTATGATGCTTTGTTTGCTTTATATTTATTGTTTCTTCCCCCTCTTCTCTCCGGTAGACCCCGAGACCGATGCTGCCCCTGTGATCGACTACGTCTCCGACGACCCTTCTTCCTTTGCAGCTGAGCTTCCAGGCAAGCCCCCCCCCCTTTTTGATCATCCCGATATAGCCCATTCCATTCTCTCATGCTTTCATTAGATTTTTCTACTATAATTGATTGCTCCTATTCTGATGCAGCGCCTGTTTTTGCTACCTACTTTCATACCTTACCTGCTTATTCTAAACTGCTTAGTATAGGCTGGTTAGAGATCCATAAGTGACCCCCATCTTGTCCCAGTTGCCCCGCTTTATGTTTGATGACTCGATCAACGTGATCGATGTCCAGGCCCCGACACCACACATCACCCCCCCTTAGTTGTACGACTCTGCAGAGTTACTATCGAGTGCCGAGGGTGATACCTCATCAGCACTGCTGATGTTAACCCTGTAGTGTAGCTATTCGGTCGTGGACATCGAGGGTGATTCCTCCTTGACCACTCCCGATAATGACTATGTCGTGCAACCCCTCAACTGTGGACCAACGAGGGTGATTCCTCCAAGTACACCTTGATGGTTACATCGAGTGGGAATCCGTCGAGGGCGATTCCTCAGGTTTCCCCCTTGCTGTTTCAGACACACGGTTACTTTGACTTACCATAGAGCCATGATGACATCAGGTCGGCCCCGAGGGGTACCCGCGAGTGATGTGAAGTCGGGTTGATCTGGAGGATACCCGCAAGTTTTCCACGCGGCGTGGCTGGGCATTCTTAGCCCTTGCCGCAAGTCCGGGAGATGGGGTGACGGGGTCACATGATCGTGTCTCTGCTTGTTACCGCACACTACTAAGACACCAACGGTTTGGATATTTGATCCAAGTAGGCCTCTGGCCTTTTCGCACTAACCAACACGCAGGAAGAAGTATGGGCACTCTGCATCGTATGTATCGACCGGAAGCTCAACGGATGTCAGCGATGGAGCAGCCCACGCCGGGTTGGACTGCGTAAGCACCTGCCTTTTTAAGGAGGTAGCTAGGTCTTCTCACAGTCCGTGTACGCAACATGCAGGAGTGCAAAGGGCGATGGGATCAAGACCCCTGCGTGCTTAGGATGTAGACCGGCGTGCTGGCCTCTCTGTTGAGTCTAGGTAGGACTATAGTGTGTTGATCAGCCGAGGCCGGTCATGACCTGATGGTGTGTCCGGCCGGAGTTGATCGAGCGTGTTGGGTAAGTTAGTGCACCCCTACAGGGAAGATTGATCTATTCGAATAGCCTTGTCCACGGTAATGGACGCTCGGAGTTGTATCCCGGTCGATACAACTAGAACTGGATACTAAATGCCGAGGCATGTTATGGATATGTGGCTCCGGGATTGCTTTCTCGCAGGGAGTCGAGAAAGGATATTTGGGCGCTAATGTTACAACATGTTTGCTAGATATAAACTGCTATTCTATACTCTTCTCAATGCTGCAACATGCTTGAAGATGCTAGTCTTCAATAGGCTAGGCTTTCCCTTTCTCTTCTGGCATTCTGCAGTTCAGTCCACAGATACTACCCATTTCATTGACACCGATGCATATGTAGTGTAGATCCTTGCTTGCGAGTACTTTGGATGAGTACTCACGGTTGCTTTGCTTCCTCTTTTTCCCCTTTTCCATTCTTCTCAGACGTCGCAACCAGATGGTGGAGCCCAGGAGCCGACGACTACTACTACTACACCGAGGGTGCCTACTACTACGTGGAGGCCGCCGACGACCAGGAGTAGTTAGGAGGCTCCCAATGTCGGGGGTTGGGTGCGACATATGCCAAAGGATGGCTTATCATGGTGGGAGGGAGTAGAACGTCGCCGGTGCCCGGAAGCGGGATGAGGCGTAGACACGAACGCCGGCGTACTTTACCCAGGTTCGGGGCTCTTCTAGGAGATAACACCCCTAGTCCTGCTCTGTGGGGTCTCCGCATGATCACTAAGGCAAAGTGAGTACAAGGTTGCTCCTCGAGCTGTATGCTGAAGGTAGGAGAAGGCAATGCTTGCTCTCTCCTTCCTATATGATCTAGTCTAGTTCTAATGGGTTGGAACCCTTTGCATGGGTGCCCTGGGGGGTTTATATAGGCCTACCCCCCAGGGGTACAATGGTAAACCGACTGGGCGCAGGGCCCAGCCGTTAGTCTCTTCGCCTGCCGGCTTCTCTGCCGACTGTTGGGGCCCGCCGACTGGTCTGGTACGGAGCCGACAGGCCGTACCCGCCACTTGCGGGTCTTGCCGGCTGCTGATTACTGTAGCCGTGCTTCTAATGACGCAGGCTCGGTCATGGGTTCATGGCTACAGCCCCACCGCCTAGCAGGCGATTACTACAGCCACTCCCTGTCTCGTCTGGTTAATGGTGCGTGGGACCCGTGGGAGGGGCAGGCCGACTCCTGGGGGTCGGCTCCCATCAGGTCCGACTGGTAGTGCTCTTGCCGTCTTCTGGACTCTCGCTGACTGGTAGGGCCCATCATCACTTGGACCGTACTGACAGGCCGTCGTGGGTGCAGGACTCCATGCCATCGGTGTGATGTCGGGGATGGCGTGGCAGCAATCTTGCCACGGACGGAGATCTCCGTTGATACAGCCCGTGGCTAGCCATCCCACGGAAAAGGGAGGAGTGGGCTTCCTTGTTGCCACTTCCGTCCCATCCCCCTTGATGAGGCGGGGCCCGTTGGTGCCGTGGGCCGACTCCCGTGGCGGCTTCTCTAGAAGCCGTCAGGTGGGAGTCGGCCCATCTTGACCTCGCCTCCAGGACTCGACCGCATGCGGGCAGTCGGCCGTTCCTTCAGCCGTCCTTTAGAAGGCGGCTCTTCATCTTGGCGTCTTGAGGGGCACAGTCAGCCCCGATGTCATGAAAGGTTCGGGGCTTCGGGTTAGCCTACCCGTGGCCCATTACTCCGACACCCAGGCAGGAGGTCTTGCCTTTTCAATCGATGTTGCTTTTGTGCTAGCCTTCTTAAGGCAGACTTGTCTAACTTATGTCTGTACTCAGATATTGTTGCTTCCGCTGACTCTTGTGTATTTGAGCTTATGTATTCAAGCCCTCGAGGCCCCTGGCTTCTAATATAAAGCTTGTATTATTTTAATTTTTGTCTAGAGTCGTGTTGTGATATCTTCCTGTGAGTCCCTGATCTTGATCGTACACATTTGCATGTATGATTAGTGTACGATTGAACCGGGGGCATCACATCGCGCAAGCATGAGGGAGCCCCGCTGTAGGGTGTTGCAATATGTTCATGATTCGCTTATGGTGGGTTGCTAGAGTGACAGAAGCTTAAACCCGAGTAAGGGGGTTGTTGCGTATGGGAGTAAAGAGGACTTGATACCTTATAATGCTATGGTTGGGTTTTACCTTAATGATCTTTAGTAGTTGCGGATGCTTGCTAGAGTTCCAATCATAAGTGCATATGATCCAAGTAGAGAAATTATGTTAGCTTATGCCTCTCCCTCATATATAATTGCAATAATGATTACCAGTTTAGTTATCGATTGCCTAGGGACAAATAAGTTTCTTGTGACAAAAATCTCTCTACTAAAACTAACTTAATTGTTTCTTTATCTGTGGGGGGAAACGACACCTATGGGATCACTGGGATCCCTTCTACGGTTGGCGGGTGAGGGAGTCCTGGATTAGGGGGTGTCCGGATAGCCGGACTACCATCATCGGCCGAACTATCATTTGCGGACTATCATCATCGATCGGACTCCAAGACTATGAAGATACAAGATTGAAGACTTCACCCGTGTCCGGATGGGACTTTCCTTGGCATGGAAGGCAAGCTTGGCGATCTGGATATGTAGATCTCCTACCATTGTAACCGACTCTATGTAACCCTAGCCCTCTCCGGTGTCTATATAAACCGGATGGCTTTAGTCCGTGGGACAACAATCACAACAACCCTTACAATCATACCATAGGCTAGCTTCTAGGGTTTAGCCTCCTTGATCTTGTGGTAGATCCACTCTTGTAAACATCCACAATATCAATATCAATCAAGCAGGACGTAGGGTTTTACCTCCATCAAGAGGGCCCGAACACAGGTAAACATCGTGTCCCTTGTCTCCTGTTACCATCCGCCTAGACGCATAGTTCGGGACCCCCTACCGAGATCCGCCGGTTTGACACCGACATTGGTGCTTTCATTGAGAGTTCCTCGTGTGCGTCACCGATAGGCGTGATGGCCTCTTCAATCGATAACGACGCAATCTGGTGAGACCTTTCTCCCGGACAGATCTTCGTATTCGGCGGCTTCCGCTGCGGGCCAACTCGCAGCCATCGGAGCAGATCGAAGCTAAGCCTGGCCGTCGAGTCAGGTTTGGAAGCTTAAACTTCATGGCCTATATCGCGGGGACTTGATCCTCGATGGATCGAGCCACAGCCGAAGCGTGTGCGCTGTCATGATGGGCATGACCTAACTCGCCGCCAGACAGCACCTTTGAGGCCGCACCGGATCCGCTCCGGCTCATAGTCCGGAGCCGATCGCTCAATCGAGATGGATGGCTGGACACCGCCTCGGGAGCCGCAATTTCTGGCGATGGGCGAACACTTACCTTGTCCCGTAAATCCCATGACTCGAGGTGCGGACTCCTGCGGACTCGAACCTCCTGCGCCCGCGGTCGAATCGATTGACGCCGATCATGGAATTCACCGCTGCGGACATCTTTCAGCTTTTCGCCCTTGGCGATATCATAAATTCATTGAAGCATCTCTCGCTATCCGGAGAGCCCTAGCCGGCACGGCAGGGCGGTTGGGACGCGGATGGCGAAGAAATTCAGATCCACCCACCACCCACTTCGTAGCCACCGTCGGCGATTTAACCGACATACTCGACTACGACTCCGAAGACATCGGCGGTATGGGCGGCGATGCGGAGACTCCAAGAACCGGTGCCTATAGGACCTTTGGAAGACCACCTCATCACGACATATACATGGTGGACACCCGAAGAAGCGATAACGAGGAACAACGGGACGCGGCAGAGGATAATCTCGCCGATAAAGAACCAAAGCGGCGGCATAAGCGCCGCCCTAAGTCCGCCTCGATCAAAGCAGCCTTCCTAACGACACAGCGATAGAGCAGGGCAAGCCGGCGGACGGCGAACAGGGCGAGCCGGATAATCAACCCCTTCACGGAGCAATCAACAGTCCGCCACAACACGAGCATAAGAACATCGCAAAAAACTAGTCGCCACCGCAAGAAGTTTGAAGAAAGCGAAGCGGAAGCTCAAAACAGCGGAAGACACGCTCGAGAATGAAGTGGAGCAAAGTATTCAAGACCGCAGAACAAATATGGCAATGGCCATCAAACTAAGAACTACCCGGCGCAAGTTGCTGCGAGAATTTGACGAGGAAGCCATCGAGCCCTCACGGTCAAAAAATAAAGAGGCCGCTGGCGGATAGGCGGCAGATGACGGGCCCAAAGCGACAAGCGGGGCTGCACACAAGCAATTATAATCCTAGTAAAGCGGACGGCCCAACTAGGTCCATCTACGGGCCAAAAGAGGACCCGGAAGTAACACACCACGACAAGTGCTCAAGACAGCGGCACACCCAAATCTGAGGCGCCGCACCCGCTATGTTTCACCGATGAGGTCTTGGATCATGAATTTCAGCAGGGTTTAAACCCATAAACATAGAGGCATACGACGACTATGAGACTTTGAGTCGGATAGAAGACTACATACTACACATACACATGGCTAGAGGAGATGATCTCACGCCATAAAATACCTACCCTCAAGCTCAAAGGGCCAGCTCGGCATTGGCTCAAAGCCTCCCGAAAACACTGTTGGAAGTTGGGAAGAGCTTGAGGGCGTGTTTAGAGCAAATTTTCAAGGGACTTATGTCCGCCCTCCGGATCTTGACGATCTGAGTAATATAACCCAACAGCCCGGAGAGTCGGTAGCAGAATTTCGGAACAGGTTCCTTACCAAAAGAACCAAATAGTCATTGTCGGACGCGGAAGCCTTAGCAGCTTTTAAACACAACGTCCAGAGGCGAATGGCTCGCCGAACACCTCGGCCAAGAGAAGCCAAGAACAATGGCCGCGCTAACAAGCCTCATGATGCGCTTTTGCGTAAGAGAAGACAGCTGGCTAGCAAGATGCAGCACCAGCGACCCGAGTACATCCGAGATCAGAGATGGAAACGGAAAGTCACGGCGCAGGAAAGATCAGCGCCGGAATAAAGAAAAAAACCCACAGGGCACGGCGGTCAACGCCGGATTCAAAAGCTCGTGGCCAGACAATAAAACACGGCCTCTTAAGGACAACAGAGATGAGCTATCAAATTTAAACAAAATTTTAGATCGGATATGTCAAATCCTGATACCCGGAAGGCACGCAAACCATACCAACCGAAATTGTTGGGTTTTAAACAGTCCGGCAGACTTAATGCGGACACAAAAACTCGATACGCCAAGCGAGGACAATGACGAGCCCCACCAGCAGAGCACGGAAGTCAAAGGACTTTCCTCGAGAAGTCAAAACAGTAAACTTGCTTCACGTGATAACATGGAAAGCCAACACGGCACTTTCGCAAAGACAAGTGTCGGACGATCCACCCAGTGGACCAAGGTTGGATGTCAAAACCAATCACTTTCGACCATCGGATTAGTCCGAAGTATCCGAGCGCAGGATAGACTGCCCCGATATCGGATCCCATAATAGACGGACTGCAATTAACGCGGTGTTGATGGACGGCGGCAGTGACTTAAACCTGCTATATCCGGACACAATCCGCAAGTGGGGATAGACCCTCTTACAATTGGCATAGCCGCACTTCCTTCAAAGGAGTGGCGCCGGGCCCTTAAGCCAGCTATCAAGCACCACTTTGGGACGGAAGCTCGCCCGCTTCAATACAATACCACATTCGCGTCCCTTACGCTCAAAATGCCGGTCCACGTGGCATCGTTTCATCATAGGGTCGCGGAGACCCCGGACACGGCTGGGCGAGTCGGAATAAATAATCTAGGGCTACCTAGCCGCACCCCTTCACAAGGGTTTGCGCATATAAGCCATAATGAGCTAGCATAGGATCAGCTTTCTTAATCTATATTTCAATTTTATGCACTTTCTCGCATACGATTTCTTTTCCAACCAAGTTCTTCTCTTCTTACAGATGAACAGCGTGCACACCCGTCGAGGATGCGGCACTGCGGAGAACAAAGCAGACGCGTGCGGTAGGGACCCGTTGCAGGACTCTTTTGGACTAAGACCCTCGTAAACCTTTCTTACTATCTCTTGTTGCTATAATCCCTGGTTTATCATTATAACCGAGTGGAGATGGCGTTTTGGCATCGGCGCGCGAAGAACCTGCCCATACACGGACACAAGGGGCTTAGGGCTTTGTTTTGCCGCTATCATAAAGACCGAACACCTTCGGGAGTGTTGGCGTCTCGAGTTAGGCCTTATATGCACCAGCTCGAATCATGTCTTGGGTCAAATGTTGGGTTTGCTCGGCTCCTGTGTTTTGCTGCCTTACGTTCCGTATCATCGGCTAATGCGGCTCGGAGAACTCTGCGATTGTGCTCGGCCGGGCTGGGCGAGCACCTCGATGAAAGCGAAAACTGATCTGTCATGATACAGCGAGAGACTGGTCAACCACTCGATCGACCTTGGGAATGTTTAGGATTCCTCCGCTTTGACGAAGGGCCGTTTCCCGGCCAGGCACATACGCACCCGAATTCGGAGAGCATGGTGCCCCCAGGGGCTATGTCGTAGCCCCACCCTCGAACTCCATGGCTAAGTGAAAGTGATAAAGCATTATAGTCCGGTTGCCTCGTTTGCTACGCTACCACCTCCTTTACTGGGACCGAGGCGTCGGATTAAGTGTGAAAAGCGCTATTTTTTGCGAACACCCCGCACCTTGTGCGTGGGGGCTGAAAGCCGACGACTGCCATCTTTCAGGTTATACATACGTATACATGAACGGCCGCAAAGGAGATATTCTATTACTTGAACACACAAGTATAAAAGGCGCTTACATCATAAATATCATTTTTACATCATATAAGCGTTCATTCGAGCGTAACATTTTTGAGCACCGCGACTCTATTACACGAGCACCGGCAGACTTCGCCAAAATAGTGCTCGGCGGGTAGCGGTTATTATCCGAACCGGGTCGCAACAGCGGTGGCATCCATCTCTGTCCAATGTGTCTTCACACAGGCGAGCGCCATCCGCGCACCCTCTATGCAGGCCGACCGCTTCATCGCCTTGATATGCGGCACCGCCCCAAGAAATTGCTGCAATAAGCCAAAGTAACTCTTCGGCTGAGGCCTATCCGGCCGGATATGGGTCACTATATCTGCCATAGCAACCCCGGACAACCTGTTTAGCTCAGCCCACTCAGCCAAGCGATCGGTCAGCGGAAGTGAATGCTCCGGACTATGGAATTGAGACCAAAACAGCTCTTCCGTCGGGTGATCCTTCGGCGAAAATGCACAACGGCATCCGCCTTTTCGCTGCTAAGTCCATATAAGGGTCCTCCGGACACCACAGTTGGCCCAGCTGAGCATATTTTGGATCCGTGAACCTTCGGCGCAGCAGAAAAGGCTTGCCAGCTACAATCTCCCCGGCCTGGCGCAGCTCTTCCTTCATAGCCCGCATTGCAGAGCGGGCATTCTTGGCTTCGGCGGTGGCCTTCCGCAGGTCTTCTTGCCCGCTTAGCGCTCCTTCCCAAGAGCCTCATTGCGGTCGGTAGCCTCTTTAACTTCACAGCCATTTGGCTATCTCTTCCCTGCTCGGCGAGCAGGCGGCCCTTTGGCGCTAACTCCTCGGCCGCCTTCGAGGCTGCCGCATTACTCCTTCTGGCCTGCTCCTTGGCTTGAGCAAGTTCGGCCCGAAGACTCTCCACGGCAGCGGCACTATCTGCATTTCACGCACATATTGTAAGGAGTTGGCTTCGGCTCCCTTACCACGTGACATGTGAGTAACACTTACCTTGCGACTCATCAAGTCGCTTTGTTGATCAGCGCGATGTCGCATCCGCCACATCAAGTTGCCGCTTTAGTTCAGCAACTCCATCAGTCGGCTGGCCCCGGACGACCCGCCACCTGCATCCGCACGACGGAATTTAAACCTGCGATTTTGATCCTCGACGCTGTCGATATCGACAACCTACCGAGTCTCGGGGCTACTATCTATCAGGCGCATTCTATATGCAAAACTGTTAAAAGGTGTGTCATTTTTACGTACCTCAAACCCCGCCATTAAACTCCTGACGGCATCATGCAACCCGCCTTCGGCGGACGAAATCCTTTCAATCACCATGCTCACCAATGCGTGCTGATCTTCCGAGATAGACGCCTTCTCAGCGAATCCTTCACCGTACACCGATTGGCGCTGAACTATCCGGCTTTGCCACACCCGGGGGCTCCCTCCGTGACGACACTTCAGGCTCGTCCGCCCTATCCAACGGCGCCCCAGACGGGGGCGTCTCGCTCTCTATCATCTCCGGACGAAGGTCCCCCGAAGACGAGCTCATCTGCGAAGGACGGAGATCCGAACTACAAGGTAAAAACTTTAGTTATCCTCAAAAGCACAAATAGGGATGTCCCTTATTATAAAACTCCTTTATTTCTACTTACGGCTCGTTGGAGGGCTGGCTCATTAAGGGAGATTGTGCGGCCGGGGCCTCCCCGGACGCAGGACCCTCAGGCGAAGATTTCTTCCCCCGTTTAGGGATTTTTCCCGGTCCTCGGAGGCAGTCCTCTTCTCCCTTGGTAGGAGGGATTCTCGATCCCCTCGTTCAAGAGCCTCCTTAGGCGAGGCAAGAGCTTTCCTGCTTTCCCCTTCGCTTTCCTCCTCCGGCGCAACCTCAAGCATCCGGACCAGACGGGATCCGCGCGGTCTCGGGGAGGGCGGACACCGTATTAATTTTGCTTCCGCTATCCACTCCTGTGTAGAAGGAGATCGGTCATAAGGCGGATCATCGAAGGCAAACAAACGGTATGTCCGGACTTGGAACTACTTACTTCAGATCCGGGCGATTGCAGCTTAGTCCAGCATCCTCGGTCAATTCCGGACGCGCCTCTTGCGATCCGAAGAATAAGTTATACATCTCCAAGGGTGTCATACCCATGAAGTGTTGAAGAATCCGTGGGCCCTCCGGATTGAACTCCCATAGCCGGAGAGGACGGCGTTTGCAGGCGAGGAGACGCCTAATTAGCATAACTGCATCACCACCACCATATCGATCTCCCTCGTTAGGAGATCTCGAATCCGCCCTGCAGTAGGGGCACGTCCTTTGACGGCCCCCAGTTGAGCCCTTGGTTGACCCACGACATCAATCGTCGTGGAGGTCCCAGCGGAATAGGGGCGGCGGCTTTTGTCTGCGGCCCCTCGGAACGGTAATATAGAACCACTCTTGCTGCCACAGGCCGAGCTCCTCTTGGAAGGAGCCGGCCAGGGCCAGGGCATCGGCCCTCCTACTTATGGCCGCCCGCCACACTCCGCTTGACGCCCCGATCATCTTGGCGCCACATTGAAAGTCTTCACCACAGGCGAAGTGTGGGGTGACGGAGGAAGGCTTCGCAGATGACAATAAATGCGGATATATGGAGGATGGACTCGGAGCCAAGTCGTTGAATTCCAACCCATAGTAAAACATGAGCCCTCTCACAAAAGGATCCATCGGAAGCCTAAACCCAGACGGAGGTGGGATCTGAAGGCGACATACTCGCCGGGCTCGGGGGTGGGGATGGCCTGCCCTTGGCAGCAACTCTGTCGAAATCTCGAAGGCAGTACTTGGCCTCCCGCAGAGGAGGGCGTCCACCGGCCCTGGAGGTCGGAACCGGACATCGTTGAAGGTCCAAAGCGCTCGAATCTGGGGCTCTAGGTGCTGGAACTTGGAGCATGGAGAGGATTCGATGGAAGATTGAAGAAAAAGAAACGAGCCTTGGTCCCGTTATAAAGAGGGAGGATACCAAGAGCCGTCTCCGTGACCGTTTGGGACACGTCTTCGATGGAGGGGGCGTGGCGAGCAGGGCGGTTGGGTTACCCACGCCCGTATTGATGAGAATCCGGATTAAGGGGAAACACGATCTCTGCTCGACAAGGCGTGCCAAGAAACCGCTTCGCTAAATCTTGAGGTGGTAAAGTAAAAACAATTGAGTAATGGCTTGGTAGTGGTGTGACGTCATGCCACGGAAAAGCGTCGCAGATTGAACTTGTGTGTATATTATTATTCTCTCTACGGTGGAATGTGGAATTTATTTTGCAGAGACGGACACTATCCTGGTGTTCACAATCTTCTATCATTTGGAGGAGGAACCCGCCTTGCAATGCCAAGCAATATACACGCCGGACTTATCGTCATTGAAGCCTGGTTCGGGGGCTCTTGAGGAGTCTGGATTAGGGGTGTCCGGATAGCGGACTACCATCATCACCGAACTATCATTTGCGGACTATCATCATCGACCGGACTCCAAGACTATGAAGATACAAGATTGAAGACTTCACCCGTGTCCGGATGGGACTTTCCTTGGCGTGGAAGGCAAGCTTGGCGTCTGGATATGTAGATCTCCTACCATTGTAACCGACTCTATGTAACCCTAGCCCTCTCCGGTGTCTATATAAACCGGATGGCTTTAGTCCGTGGGACAACAATCACAACAACCCTTATAATCATACCATAGGCTAGCTTCTAGGGTTTAGCCTCCTTGATCTCGTGGTAGATCCACTCTTGTAAACATCCACAATATCAATATCAATCAAGCGGGGCGTAGGGTTTTACCTCCATCAAGAGGGCCCGAACACAGGTAAACATCGTGTCCCTTGTCTCCTGTTACCATCCGCCTAGACGCACAGTTCGGGACCCCCTACCCGAGATCCGCCGGTTTTGACACAGACAGCGGGCGTGGGGTTGTGCAAAGAGCGGGTCTAGAAGCCAGCATGAGGATCGTTTACCCAGGTTCGGGCCCCGAGGATGCGTAATCCCCTAGTCCTTCTTTTGTGTATATTTGAGTGTTCTTGGGCTCTTGAAATAGCTACAGTGTGTGCGTCGTCCAAAAGATCCGAATCCTCCTCCAGTACGCCTCGGGCCTCCTTTTATAGTCAAAAGGGGCTGCCACAGTGGCACACAGGAGGTGGAAAGGTATACAGTGTACAAGTTCATCGCTTGTCATTACAGGACAAAGTGCATTAAATGCACTACTTAGGTGTCCTCTTGCTTTATCGGGGGTGGCAACGAGGCCCGGCCCGTCCGTCTCCGCTCCGCCTTGCTCCGACACGCGTCCAGGCCAACGAGGCATGCATTGCCATGTAGGCTGGCAGGCTGCTGAGTTGGCGTGGTGGTAGGGTCTTCACGAATATTTGCATGCCACCACGCAGGTGCTTGCTGAGTTGGCCTAGAGGCCGCCCGTCGCCACGCAGGTGCTCGCCTACTCGATGGGCTGGCAACTGCATGGGAACGGCGGTGGAGTCTTGGCAGATGTGGGCCTGGCTGCGGCCCCACGGATGTCTCCAGCAAGAGTCCTGCCTAGGCCCCAGCAAGGGTCTCGCCATGTGCTACCTCTTGAGCACTACGTTGGTTTTCCCTTGAAGAGGAAAGGGTGATGCAGCAAAGTAGCGTAAGTATTTCCCTCCGTTTTTGAGAACCAAGGTATCAATCCGGTAGGAGGCTATGCGCGAGTCCCTCGCACCTACACAAAACAAATAAATCCTCGCAACCAACGCGATAAGGGGTTGTCAATCCCTTCATGGTCACTTATGAGAGTGAGATCTGATAGATATGATAGGATAATATTTTTGGTATTTTTATGATAAAGATGCAAAGTAAAATAAAAGCACAGTAAAAAAGAAAAGGAAATAACTAAGTGTTGGAAGATTAATATGATGAAGATAGACCCTGGGGCCATAGGTTTCACTAGTGGCTTCTCTCAAGAGCATAAGTATTTTACGGTGGGTGAACAAATTATTGTTGAGCAATTGACAGAATTGAGCATAGTTATGAGAATATCTAGGTATGATCATGTATATAGGCATCACGTCCGAGACAAGTAGACCGACTCCTACCTGCATCTACTACTATTACTCCACTCATCGACCGCTATCCAGCATTCATCTAGAGTATTAAGTTCATGAAAATAGAGTAATGCCTTAAGCAAGATGACATGATGTAGAGGGATAAATTCATGCAATATGATAAAAAAAACCATCTTGTTATCCTCGATGTCAACAATACAATCGTGCCTTGTTGCCCCTCATCCTTTGGGAAAGGACACGCAAGATTGAACCCAAAGCTAAGCACTTCTTCCATTGCAAGAAAGATCAATCTAGTAGGCCAAACCAAACTGATAATTCGAAGAGACTTGCAAAGATAACCAATCATACATAAAAGAATTCAGAGAAGATTCAAATATTGTTCATAGATAAACTTGATCATAAACCCACAATTCATCGGTCTCAACAAACACACCGCAAAAGAAGGTTACATCGAATAGATCTCCACGCGAGAGGGGGAGAACATTGTATTGAGATCCAAAAAGAGAGAAGAAGCCATCTAGCTACTAACTATGGACCCGAAGGTCTGAGGTAAACTACTCACACTTCATCGGAGGGGCTATGGTGTTGATGTAGAAGCCCTCCGTGATTGATGCCCCCTCCGGCGGAGCTATGGAACATGCCCCAAGATGGGATCTCGTGGGTACAGAAGGTTGCGGTGGTGGAATTAGGTTTTTGGCTCCGTATCGATCGTTTGGGGTGCGTGAGGTATATATAGGAGGAAGGAGTACGTCGGTGGAGCAACAGGGGGCCCACGAGGGTGGTGGGCGCGCCCTGGGGGGTAGGCGCGCCCCCTACCTCGTGGCCTCCTCTTTTGTTTCTGGATGTAGGGTCCAAGTCTCCTGGATCATATTCGTTCTAAAAATCACGTTCCCGAAGGTTTCATTCCGTTTGGACTCCGTTTGATATTCCTTTTTTGTGAAACTCTGAAATAGGCAAAAAAACAGCAATTCTGGGCTGGGCCTCCGGTTAATAGGTTAGTCCCAAAAATAATGTAAAAGTGAATAATAAAGCCCAATAATGTCCAAAACAGTAGATAATATAGCATGGAGCAATCAAAAATTATAGATACGTTGGAGACGTATCAAGCATCTAAGCTTAATTCCTGCTCGTCCTCGAGTAGGTAATGATAAAACAGAATTTTGATGCGAGTGCTACTTGGCATAATTTCAATGTAATTCTTCTTAATTGTGGTATGAATATTCAGATCCGGAAGATTCAAGACAAAAGTTTAATATTGACATAAAAATAATAATACTTCAAGCATACTAACAAAGCAATTATGTCTTCTCAAAATAACATGGCCAAAGAAAGTTATCCCTACAAAATCATATAGTATGGCTATGCTCTATCTTCACCACACAAAGTATCTAAATCATGCACAACCCCGATGACAAGCCAAGCAATTGTTTCATACTTTTGATGTTCTCAAACTTTTTCAATCTTCACGCAATACATGAGCGTGAGCCATGGACATAGCACTTTATGTGGAATAGAATGGTGGTTTTGGGGAAGACAAAAAAGGAGAAGATAGTCTCACATCAACTAGGCGTATCAACGGGCTATGGAGATGCCCATTAATAGATATCAATGTGAGTGATTAGGGATTTCCATGCAATGGATGCACTAGAGCTATAAGTATATGAAAGCTCAACAAAAGAAACTAAGTGGGTGTGCATCCAACTCGCTTGCTCACGAAGACCTAGGGCATTTTGAGGAAGCCCGTCATTGGAATATACAAGCCAAGTTCTATAATGAAAAATTCACACTAGTATATGAAAGTGACAAAATGAGAGACTTTCTATCATGAAGATCATGGTGCTACTTTGAAGCACAAGTCTGGTAAAAGGATAGTAACATTGTCCCTTCTCTCTTTTTCTCTCATTTTTTTATTTGGGCCTTTTTATGGCCTCTTTTTTTCGTCCGGAGTCTCATCCCGACTTGTGGGGGAATCATAGTCTCCATCATCCTTTTCCTCACTTGGGACAATGCTCTAAAAATGAAGATCATCACACTTTTATTTTCTTACAACTCAACAATTACAACTCAATACTTACAACAAAATATGACTCTATATGAATGCCTTCGGCGGTGTACCGGGATATGCAATGAATCAAGAGTGACATGTATGAAAGAATTATGAACGGTGGCTTTGCCACAAATACGATGTCAACTACATGATCATGCAAAGCAATATGACAATGATGGAGCGTGTCATAATAAACGGAACGGTGGAAAGTTGCATGGCAATATATCTCGGAATGGCTATGGAAATGCCATGATAGGTAGGTATGGTGGCTGTTTTGAGGAAGGTATATGGTGGGTGTTTGATACCGGCGAAAAGTGTGCGATATTAGAGAGGCTAGCAATGGTGGAAGGAAGAAGGGTGCGTATAATCCATGGACTCAACATTAGTCAGAAAGAACTCATATACTTATTGCAAAAATCTACAAGTTATCAAAGCAAAGTATTACGCGCATGCTCCTATGGGGATAGATTGGTAGGAAAAGACCATCACTCGTCCCCGACCGCCACTCATAAGGAAGACAATCAATAAATAAATTATGCTCCGACTTCATCACATAACGGTTCACCATACGTGCATGCTACGGGAATCACAAACTTTAACACAAGTATTTCTCAGATTCACAACTACTCAACTAGCATGACTCTAATATCACCATCTTTATATCTCAAAACAATTATCAAGCATCAAACTTTTCTTAGTATTCAACACACTCATAAGAAAGTTTTTTCTAATCTTGAATACCAAGCATATTAGGATTATTTAAGCAAATTACCATGCTATTTAAGACTCTCAAAATAATCAAAGTGAAGCTTTAGAGATCAATAGTTTCTATAAAATAAATCCACCACCGTGCTCTAAAAGATATAAGTGAAGTACTAGAGCAAAAACTATGTAACTCAAAAGATATAAGCGAAGCACATAGAATATTCTAACAAATTCCAAATCATGTATGGCTCTCTCAAAATGTGTGTACAGCAAGGATGATTGTGGTAAACTAAAACGAAAAGACTCACATCATACAAGACGCTCCAAGCAAAACACATATCATGTGGTGAATAAAAATATAGCTCCAAGTAAAGTTACCGATGGAAGTAGACGAAAGAGGGGATGCCTTCCGGGGCATCCCCAAGCTTTGGATTTATGGTGTCCTTAGATTATCTTGGGGGTGCCATGGGCATCCCCAAGCTTAGGCTCTTGCCACTCCTTGTTCCATAATCCATCAAATATTTCACCCAAAACTTGAAAACTTCACAACACAAAACTCAACAGAAAATCTTGTGAGCTCCGTTAGCGAAAGAAAACAAAAGACCACTTCAAGGTACTGTAATGAAATAATTATTTATTTATATTGGTGTTAAAACTACTGTATTCCAACTTCTCTATGGTATATAAACTATTTTACTAGCCATAGATTCATCAAAATAAGCAAACAACACACGAAAAACAGAATCTGTCAAGAACAGAACAGTCTGTAGTAATATGTAACTAACGCAAACTTCTGAAACTCCAAAAAATCAGCCAAAATAGGACGACCTAGAAAATTTGTTTATTGATCAGAAGCAATTGGAATCATTATTTTATCACGATCGAGTGATTTTTACCAATTATTTTCGTGAACAGAAAGTTTCTGGAAATTTCTGCAAGATCAAATAACTATCATCCAAGAAGATCCTATGGATTTAACTTGGCACAAACACTAACTAAAACATAAAAACACATCTAACCAGAGGATAGAACGAATATTTATTCCTAAACAGAAGCAAAAAGCAAAAAAACTAAAAATAAAATTGGGTTGCCTCCCAGCAAGCGCTATCGTTTAACGCCCCTAGCTAGGCATAAAAGCAAGGATAGATCTAGGTATTGCCATCTTTGGTAGGCAATCCATAAGTGGCTCTCATGATAGATTCATATGGTAATTTTATTTTCTTACTAGGGAAGTGTTCCATGCCTTTCTTCAATGGAAATTGGAATCTAATATTCCCTTCCTTCATATCAATAATTGCACCAATCGTTCTAAGGAAAGTTCTACCAAGAATACTAGGACATGAAGGATTGCAATCTATGTCAAGAACGATAAAATCTACGGGCACATAATTCCTATTTGAAACAATAAGAACATCATTAATTCTTCCCATAGGTTTCTTAATAGTGTAATCTGCAACGTGCAAGTTTAGGGAGCAATCATCAAAATCACGGAAATCTAGCAAATCGCACAAAGTTTTGGGAATAGTGGAAACACTAGCACCCAAATCACATAAAGCATAGAACTCATGATCCTAAATCTTAATTTTAATAGTAGGTTCCCACTCATCATTAAGTTTTCTAGGGATAGAAACTTCCAACTCAAGTTTTCCTTCATAAGATTGCATCAAGGCAACAACGATATGTTTGGTAAAAGCTTTATTTTGACTATAAGCATGAGGAGAATTTAGCACGGATTGCAACAAGGAAATACAATCTATCAAAGAGCAATTTTCATAATTAAATTCCTTGAAATCCAAAATAGTGCGTTTATTAACATCTAGGGTTTTGATTTCTTTAGTCCCACTTTTATCAAATTTAGCATCAAGATCTAAAAACTCTGAATTTTTGGAACGCCTTCTAGGTAAAGGTGCATCATATTCAGTCCCATCATTCTCAAGATTCATATTTCAAAACAAGGATTCAATAGGGGACACATCAATAACTTTTAGATCTTCATCTTTATTTTCATAGAAATTTGAAGAACACGCTTTAATAAAGCAATCTTTCTTAGCACGCATCCTAGCGGTTATTTATTTGCACTCATCAATGGAAATTCTCATGGCTTTGAGAGACTCATTGATATCATGCTTAGGAGGGATAGATCTAAGCTTTAAAGAATGAACATCAAGAGAAATTATATCAACGTTCCTAGCCAATTCATCAACTTTAAGTAATTTCTCTTCAAGCAAAGCATTGAAATTCTTTTGCGAATTCATAAACTCTTTAACACTAGTCTCAAATTCAGAGGGCATCTTATTAAAATTTCCATAAGAGTTGTTGTAGCAATTTCCATAATTATTAGAGGAATTGCTAGGATAAGGCCTAGGATTAAAGTTTCCTCTATACGCGTTGTTACCAATATTATTCCTACCAACAAAATTCACATCCATAGATTCATTATTATTCTCAATCAAGGTAGACAAAGGCATATCATTAGGATCAGAAGAAACACTCTTAGTAGCAAATAATTTCATAAGTTCATCCATCTTTCCAATCAAAACATTAATTTCTTCTATCGCATGCACTTTTTTATTAGTAGATCTTTCAGTGTGCCATTGAGAATAATTAACCATAATATTATCTAGGAGTTTAGTAGCTTCTCCTAAAGTTATTTCCATAAAAGTGCCTCCCGCGGCCGAATCTAAAAGATTTCTAGAAGCAAAATTCAATCCGGCATAAAAATTTTGTATAATCATCCACAAATTCAAACCATGAGTAGGGCAATTACGTATCATTAATTTCATCCTCTCCCAAGCTTGTGCAACATGTTCATGATCAAGTTGCTTAAAATTCATAATATCGTTTATAAGAGTGATGATCTTAGCGGGAGGAAAATACTTAGAGACAAAAGCATCTTTGCACTTATTCCATGAATCAATACTATTTTTAGGCAAAGACGAAAACCAAGCTTTAGCAAGATCTCTAAGAAAAAAAGGAAATATCTTCAACTTAACAATATCATTGTCGACATCTTTCTT
Source organism: Aegilops longissima (assembly GCA_021605205.1). NCBI lineage: Eukaryota > Viridiplantae > Streptophyta > Magnoliopsida > Poales > Poaceae > Aegilops > Aegilops longissima. Next base: position 249,046,247 of record CM038678.1, on the reverse strand, counting down.
CTTTTGCATATCACACAAATCAACGAAGCTATTTAGATGAGTAGTGGCATCTTCACTAGGAAGGCCGGCGAATTGATCTTTCATGACAAGATTCAATAAAGCAGCATTGATTTCACAAGATTCAGTATTGGTAAGAGGAGCAATCGGAGTGCTAAGGAAATCATTATTGTTGGTATTGGTAAAGTCACATAATTTGGTATTATCTTGAGCCATCGTGACAAACAAGCAATCCAACACACAAGCAAACAAAAAGCAAGCGAAAAAGAGGCGAACGAAAAAGAGAGGGTGAATAAAACAGCAAGGGTGAAGTGGGGGAGAGGAAAACGAGAGGAAAATGGCAAATAATGTAATGCGGGAGATAAGAGATTGTGATGGGTACTTGGTATGTTGACTTTTGCGTAGACCTCCCCGGCAACGGCGCCAGAAATCCTTCTTGCTACCTCTTGAGCACTGCATTGGTTTTCCCTTGAAGAGGAAAGGGTGAAGCAGCAAAGTAGTGTAAGTATTTCCCTCAGTTTTTGAGAACCAAGGTATCAATCCAGTAGGAGGCTACGCGCGAGTCCCTCGCACCTACACAAAACAAATAAATCCTCGCAGCCAACGCGATAAGGGATTGTCAATCCCTACACGGTCACTTACGAGAGTGAGATCTGATAGATATGATAGGATAATATTTTTGGTATTTTTATGATAAAGATGCAAAATAAAATAAAATCAAAGTAAAAAAGCAAAGGAAATAACTAAGTGTTGGAAGATTAATATGATGAAGATAGACCCGGGGGCCATAGGTTTCACTAGTGGCTTCTCTCAAGAGCATAAGTATTTTACGGTGGGTGAACAAATTACTGTTGAGCAATTGACAGAATTGAGCATAGTTATGAGAATATCTAGGTATGATCATGTATATAGGCATCACGTCCGAGACAAGTAGACCGTCTCCTGCCTGCATCTACTACTATTACTCCACTCATCGACCGCTATCCAGCATGAATCTAGAGTATTAAGTTCATGAAAACAGAGTAACGCCTTAAGCAAGATGACATGATGTAGAGGGATAAATTCATGCAATATGATAAAACCCCATCTTGTTATCCTCGATGGCAACAATACAATATGTGCCTTGCTGCCCCTACTATCACTGGGAAAGGACATCGAAAGATTGAACCCAAATCTAAGCACTTCTCCCATTGCAAGAAAGATCAATTTAGTAGGCCAAACCAAACTGATAATTCGAAGAGACTTGCAAAGATAACCAATCATACATAAAAGAATTCAGAGAAGATTCAAATATTGTTCATAGATAAACTTGATCATAAACCCACAATTCATCGGTCTCAACAAACACACCGCAAAAGAAGATTACATCGAATAGATCTCCACGAGAGAGGGGGAGAACATTGTATTGAGATCCAAAAAGAGAGAAGAAGCCATCTAGCTACTAACTATAGACCCGAAGGTCTGAGGTAAACTACTCACACTTCATCGGAGTGGCTATGGTGTTGATGTAGAAGCCCTCCGTGATTGATGCCCCTCCGGCGGAGCTCCGGAACATGCCCCAAGATGGGATCTCGTGGGTACAGAAGGTTGCGGCGGTGGAATTAGGTTTTGGCTCCAGATCGATCGTTTGAAGTGCGAGGTATATATAGGAGGAAGGGGTACATCGGTGGAGAAACAGGGGGCCCACGAGGGTGGAGGGCGCGCCCTAGGGGGGTAGGCGTGCCCCTACCTCGTTGTGACGCCCCCGATTCAATCGTACACTAATCATACACGCAAACGTGTACGATCAAGATCAGGGACTCACGGGAAGATATCACAACACAACTCTAAAAATAAAATAAGTCATACAAGCATCTTAATACAAGCCAGGGGCCTCGAGGGCTCGAATACAAGTGCTCGATCATAGGCGAGTCAGCGGAAGCAACAATATCTGAGTACGGACATAAGTTAAACAAGTTGCCAAAAGATGGCTAGCACAAACTGGGATCAGATCGAAGAGGCGCAGGCCTCCTGCAGGATCCTCCTAAACTACTCCCTGGTCGTCGTCGTGCCTGCTGCGTAGTAGTAGGCACCTCCGGTGTAGTAGGAGTCGTCGTCGACGGTGGCATCTGGCTCCTGGGCTCCGGCATCTGGTTGCGACAACCAGGTAGAAGGGAAAGGGGAAAAGAGGGAGAAAAGCAACCGTGAGTACTCATCCAAAGTACTCGCAAGCAAGGAGCTACACTACATATGCATGGGTATATGTGTAAAGGCCCATATCAGTGGACTGAACTGCAGAATGCCAGAATAAGAGGGGGATAGCTAATCCTGTCAAAGACTACGCTTCTGGCCACCTCCATCTTGCAGCATGTAGAAGAGAGTAGATGGTAAGTTCACCAAGCAGCATTGCATAGCATAAACCTACCCGGCGATCCCCTCCTCGTCACCCTGTTAGAGAGCGAACACCGGATTGTATCTGGCACTTGGAAGGGTGTGTTCTATTAAGTATCATGTTCTAGTTGTCATAAGGTCAAGGTACAACTCCAAGTCGTCCTATTATCGAAGATCACGGCTATTCGAATAGATAAACTTCCCTGCAGGGGTGCACCACATTACCCAACACGCTCGATCCCTTTGGTCGGGCACACTTTCCTGGGTCATGTCCGGCCTCGGAAGATCAACACGTCGCAGCCCCACCTAGGCTCAACAGAGAGGTCAGCACGCCGGTCTAAATCCTATGGCGCAGAGGTCTGGGCCCATCGCCCATTGCACACCTGCATGTTACGAGGGCGGCCGAAAGCAAACCTAGCCTAGCAGGCGTTCCAGTCCAATCCGGCGCGCGCCGCTCAGTCGCTGACGTCAAAAAGAGCTTCGGCTGATACCACGACGCCGGTTGCCCATATCTTATCCCACGTGGCGGTTAGTGTATAAGGTCAACGACCCAACTCAGATCAAATACCAAGATCTCGTTAAGCGTGTTATTAAAGTAACCGCGAACGCCGACCAGGGCCAAGCCCACCTCTCACCTAGGTGGTCTCAACCTGCCCTGCTGCTCCGCCACAAAGATCCACACAGAGGGCCGTTGGGACAAAGTTCCTTTCAGCCCCCAATCCGTGAATCACTCGCGGGTGCTCCACGAGCCGACCCGACTTTAGTCACCACATGTATCATGTATAAAGTATATAGTATAAATCCGTGATCACCTCCCGAGTGATCACGGCCTGATAGTATAGCAAGGCAGACAGACAAGAGTGTAGGGCCACAGATGGAATACTAGCATCCTATACTAAGCATGTAGGATTGCAGGTAAAGGTAACAACAGTAGTAGCAAGGACAGGCTATGCATCAGGATAGGATTAACGGAAAACAGTAACATGCTACACTACTCTAATGCAAGCAGTAGAGAGTAGAATAGGCGATATCTGGTGATCAAGGGGGGGCTTGCCTGGTTGCTCGGGCAAGAAGGAGGGGTCGTCAACACCGTAGTTGGTCGGGGCACCAGCAGCGGCGTTGGTCTCGTAGTCTACCGGAGAGAAGAGGGGGAAGAAACAACGAATATAATGCAAACAGATGCATAACGATGCATGACAAAGCAAACAGAGGTGTTAGGTGTGCCCCAACGCGGTAAGAGGTGATACCAGCGAAGTGGGGAAACATCCGGGAAAGTATCCCCGGTGTTTCGTGTTTTCGGACAGATGTACCAGAGGGGGAAAGTTGCGTGTTCAATAGGTTAGGGATGTGTGGCGGATGAACGGGCTGCATATTTAAAATCGTCTCGTCATTCTGAGCAACTTTCATGTAGAAAGTATTTTCATCTGAGCTAGGTTTATTTTATATTAATTTTAAAAGATTTAAATCATTTTTAGGATTTACTTAATTATTTTAAATCAACATTATCCAGAATAGTGTATGCTGACGTCATCATGACGTCAGCAGTCAACAGGACGTTGACTGGGTCAAATTGACATGTGGGACCCACCTGTCATACTCTGTTTAGGTTAATTAGGATTTCGCTAATCTAATTACTATTTAATTAGACTAACTAGTTAATTATATTAAATTAAACATGATTAATTAACTTAATTAATTCACTAATTAATTAATTAATTAATTATTAATTTTATTAATCCATTTTTATTTTATTTTCTTTTACTTTTAAGAAACGTTCTTGGGCAGGGCCCCGTTTTTCATAGGCCCTAGGGGGCCTAACGGGCGCGACTGTTAACGGGGCGAAGCGGGGAGGCCGGTCGGGCACGACCACGGCACCGTTGAGGCGACCAGGTCTTGGCTTGGCGAGACCCACCAGTGGCGGCTGCAAGCATCTGATGGGCGCCGGTCGGGGTTGGGCAGTGGAGCAGAGCCACGGACGGCGGCGTGATCGCTAGCCATGGCTGCATGTTGGAGAGCAACGGGTCGGTGGCGGGCTGGCGGCAAGCGGCAGCCGTACCAGAGAGCGGTGACGAGCCCACGAGGTTGTGGCCGGGCGAGAGGCATGGTCATGGGCGGCGTGCAGCGTGGCGCGAGGTGGCGTCTTGTGGCGCTGCATCGCAAGCGGGAGGGAGGTAGGGGGAGCGTTGCGGCAGGAGCAGCGATGATGGTGGCTGCGGAGGAGCGGCTGGCGCTGGAGGCTCGGACGCTGGCGAAGGCGTGGGCGCTGGCGCCGGACCAGGCGCGCAGGCGTCTGGGCGCGAACGGCGCAAGGCCGACGCGGCTGTGGAGAGATAGGGGAAAAGGGGAGGCGTGGCGCCTCATCGGCGTTCGTGGGGAAATGGCAGCGAGGCTCGGGGCGGAGTACGAGGACGGTGGCGAGCGAAGGCGGGGACGAGGCGACGGGGTCGGGGTCGGGGCAGTCCTGCGGGATCCAGCGACGGCGCGGTCGCGGACGGGGTGGCGAGGCAGCAGGGCGACGGTGGTGGTGCTCCGGTGAGGGGCGTCGAGGCGATGGGTGATGACCCCCCAAGTATAGGGGATCTATTGTAGTCCTTTCGATAAGTAAGAGTGTCGAACCCAACGAGGAGCAGAAGGAAATGATAAGCGGTTTTCAGCAAGGTTCCGCCTCGTGGCGGCGGAGTTTCGTCCCCAAAGGTTGCTTCTTATTTTTTTTTCATCGAAAGACTTCATATAGGAGAAGATGGGCGTCGGAGAGCCACCAGGGGGCCCACGAGGTAGGGCGCGCCTGTGGGCGCACCCCACCCTCGTGAGTAGGTGTGGGCCCGTGGCCTTCATCTTTCACGACGATTTTCTTTATTTATTTTAAGATATTCCGTGGAGTTTCAGGACTTTTGGAGTTCTTGAGAATAGGTCTCAATATTTGCTCCTTTTCCAGCCCAGAATTCCAACTGCCGGCATTCTCCCTCTTCATGTAAACCTTGTAAAATAAAAGAGAATAGCCATAAGTATTGTGACATAACGTGAAATAACAACCCAAAATGCGATAAATATCGATATAAAAGCATGATGCAAAATGGACATATCAACTCCCCCAAGCTTAGACCTCGCTTGTCCTCAAGCGAAAAGTTGATAACAATAAATATGTCCTCATGTTTAGAGGTAGAGGCGTTGATAAAATAAAATACGGACATGAAGGCATCATGATTGTTCTTATAACAGCAACACATATAAGTTTTGTCATATGATTACTTATGTTCAAGTGATGATCTTTTCACAATGCAAAAGTATGAATCAGAAACCTTATTGAGCACCAACAAATTATAACCTTAGTCATTGAAGCAATTGCAATTTATCATAACATCGGAAAGAGTCTATGTCAGAGCTTAAAAGCAAGTCCACATACTCAACTATCATTTAGTCCTTCATAATTGCTAACACTCACGCAATACTTGTGGTTACAGAGTTTTAATCGGACACAGAGAAAGATAGGGGCTTATAGTTTTGCCCCACAACCTTTTACCTCAAGGGTAATGTCAACACTAATAATTCATGCTCCCCTACATCCAATTAGATATATATATATATCATGTTCTTTCCAACATGCTGGGCTTGCCAAAGGATAAAATGAAAAAGGAAAGGTGAAGATCACTGTGACTCTTGCATAAGGTAGAGGATAATAATAAAAGATAGGCCCTTCGCAGAGGGAAGCAGAGGTTGCCATGCGCTTTTATGGTTAGATGCACAAAATCTCAATGCGAAAGAACGTCACTTTATATTGCCCCTTGTGATATGAACCTTTATTATGCAGTTCGTCGCTTTTATTACTTCCACATCACAAGATCGTATAAAGCTTATTTCTCCCACACCAATCAATCATACATGTTTACAGCAATTTTTATTGCTTTGCACTGATGACAACTTACTTGAAGGATCTTACTCAATCCATAGGTAGATATGGTGGACTCTCATGGCTAAACTGGTTTAAGGGTATTTGGAAGCACAAGTAGTACCTCTACTTGGTGCTGAGAATTTGGCTAGCATGAGGGGGAAAGGCAAGCTCAACATGTTAGAGGATCCATGACAACATACTTTATCTTAGATATAAGAAAACATAACTCATTATGTTGTCTTCCTTGTCCAACATCAACTCTTTAGCATGTCATATTTTAATGAGTGCTCCCAATCATAAAAGAGGTCAATGATAATATATCTATATGTGAAACCTCTCTTTCCTTATTACTTCCTATTAATTGCAATGATGACCAAAGCTATTTGCCAACTCTCAACAACTTTTAATCATCATACTCTTTCTATGTGAAGTCATTACTCTCAATAAGATCAATATGAACTCTTGTTTCTTTTTATTCTTTTCCTTCTTTCTATTCTTTTGTTCATCCAAGATCATGGCAAAATAATCAAGCCCTTGACTCAACACTAAACTTTATTATATATATAGCTCACGGACTCGATTACATAGAGAGATCATAAAGCAAAACTCAAAACTAGATCATGCCATAACTTTATTCTACTAGATCAAGATACTACTAAAAGGATCGAACTAAGAAAAACGGTAAAGATAGGAGTTGTGATGGTGATACGATACCGGGGCACCTCCCCCAAGCTTGGCAGTTGCCAAGGGGAGTGCCCATACCCATGTGATTATGTCTCCTTTGTTGGTGAAGAAGGTGGAGGTGTTGGATAGTCGCACATCGAGCGTAAGAGGTCCTCCAACTTGCAAATAATGCCCTTGAGTGCAACGATATGCTCCTTCAACAAAATATTTTCACTTGTGAGATACTTGTTTTGAATACGAGCTAACTCAATCATCTTGAAAGCTTTGATTTCAGTTGGGGTGAGAAAGTTGTGATCAAGTTGAAGGGTGTCTTCTGCTGCCGGAGCTTGGTCCTCCGTGGCCTTCTTGATCTCTTCATCCTTGTTGCTCTCCATGGGTTCTTCCCTCTTCAGCTCTATCTTCATTAGCCAAGCATCTTTGTCACCATTGTTGGAGGAAGGTGACGACATGATGCCTGGCCTTGACAACCCTGACAGAAAACAGCTCGAAACAAGAACAGAGGAGATTTGTGTGATACGGGAGTCAAAACCTTCGGGAGAATATATAATGAATTTTTACCGACCAAAATACGTATCATGCAAGAAGACGGAGTCCGGAGGGCACACGAGGTGCTCACGAGGTAGAGGCGCGCCTGGGGGTAGGGCCGCCCACCACCCTCGTGGGGCCCTCGTGTCCTTCGGACTACCACTTATTTTCTATTTTTCTAAATATTCCAAAAGCGGAGAAATATTGCCTTAAAATTGTTTTGGAGTCGGTTTACTTACCGTACCACATACCTATTCCTTTTGGAGTCAAGCGGTGCGAAAGTGTCCTTATGTATTCCTCCGGGTTACGGTTTCAATAATATTGGTTTCAACATTTATGGGATTACGAGATATAATGTTTGATCCTTTGACCGTTTACCACCTTCAGATTTGTGCCTTCGAAGTTGTTGATTTTTATGGCACCGGAACGATAGACCTCCTCGATAACGTAGGGACCTTCCCATTTAGAGAGAAGTTTTCCTGCAAAAAATCTTAAGCGGAGTTGTATAGCAATACATAATCACCTACATTAAACTCACGCTTTTGTATCCTTTTGTCATGCCATCTTTTAACCTTTTCTTTAAACAACTTGGCATTTTCATAAGCTTGGGTTCTCCATTCATCAAGTGAGCTAATATCAAATAACCTTTTCTCACCGGCAAGTTTGAAATCATAGTTGAGCTCTTTAATAGCCCAATATGCCTTATGTTCTAGTTCGAGAGGTAAGTGACATGCTTTCCCATAAACCATTTTATACGGAGACATACCCATAGGATTCTTATATGCAGTTCTATATGCCCATAATGCATCATCAAGTTTCTTGGACCAATTCTTCCTAGACCTATTAACAGTCTTTTGCAAAATTAATTTGAGCTCTCTATTACTCAATTCTACTTGACCACTAGACTGTGGGTGATATGGAGATGCAATTCTATGATTAACATCATATTTACCAAGCATTTTACGGAAAGCACCATGAATAAAGTGTGAACCACCATCAGTCATTAAATATCTAGGGACTCCAAACCTCGGAAAAATAACTTCCTTAAGCATTTTAATAGAAGTGTTATGATCAGCACTACTAGTTGGAATAGCTTCTACCCACTTAGTAACGTAATCAACACCAACCAAAATATGTGTATATCCATTAGAGGCAGGAAAAGGTCCCATATAATCAAAGCCCCAAACATCAAATGGTTCGATAACAAGCGAATAATTCATAGGCATTTCTAGACGTCTACTAATATTACCAATTCTTTGACATTCATCGCAAGACAAAACAAACTTACGGGCATCCTTGAAGAGAGTAGGCCAATAAAAACCAGATTGCAATACCTTATGTGCAGTTCTGTCTCCAGCGTGGTGTCCTCCATAAGCTTCGGAGTGACACTTGCGTAGGATCTGTTCCTATTCATGCTCAGGTACACAACGTCTAATAACACCATCTACTCCTTCTTTATAAAGATGTGGGTCATCCCAAAAGTAATGTCGCAAATCATAGAAAAACTTTTTCTTTTGTTGGTATGTGAAACTAGGTGGCATAAATTTAGCAACAATATAATTAGCATAATCAGCATACCATGGAGTGCTACGAGAAGTGCTTATGACATTTAATTGTTCATCAGGAAAGCTATCATCAATAGGTAGTGGGTCATCAAGAACATTCTCTAACCTAGATAAGTTATCTGCAATGGGGTTCTCAGCTCCTTTTCTATCAACAATATGCAAATCAAATTCTTGCAGCAAGAGGACCCATCTAATAAGTCTAGGTTTAGAATCTTTCTTTTCCATAAGATATTTAATAGCAGCATGATCAGTGTGAATAGTTACTTTAGAATCAACAATATAGGGTCTGAATTTATCACAAGCAAATACAACTGCTAAAAGTTCCTTTTCAGTAGTATAGTTACTTTGAGCATTGTCTAGAGTCTTACTAGCATAATGGATAACATTTAATTTCTTATCAACTCTTTGCCCTAGAACAGCACCTATAGCATAATCACTAGCATCACACATAATTTCAAAGGGTAAATTCCAATCAGGTTGCTGAACAACAGGTGCGGAGACTAATGCTTTCTTATGTAAATGCTTCTACACAATCATCATCAAAGACAAATGGTACATATTTTTGTAATAAATTAGTCAGAGGCCGAGAAATTTTTGAGAAGTCCTTAATGAACCTCCTATAAAATCCGGCGTGACCAAGGAAACTTCTTATACCTTTGATGTCCTTGGGACATGGCATCTTTTCAATAGCATCAACCTTGGCTTTATCAACTTCAATACCTCTTTCAGAAACTTTGTGCCCCAAGACAATACCTTCATTAACCATAAAGTGGCACTTTTCCCAATTCAAGACAAGATTAGTTTCTTCACATCTCTGCAAAACTCGATCAAGATTTCTCAAGCAATCATCAAAAGAGGAACCATAGATGGAAAAATCGTCCATGAAAACCTCACAAATTTTTTCACAAAAATCAGAGAATATAGCCATCATGCATCTTTGAAAGGTAGCAAGTGCATTACATAAACCAAAAGGCATACATCTATAAGCAAAAGTACCAAAAGGGCATGTAAAAGTAGTCTTTGATTGATCTTTAGCCGACACAGGTATTTGAGAGAGACCAGAATAACCATCTAGAAAGCAGTAATGTGTATGTTTGCATAATCTTTCTAGCATTTGATCAATAAAAGGTAAGGGGTAATGATCTTTCTTAGTAGCTTTATTTAATTTGCAGAAATCAATTACCATCCTATAATCTGTGATAATTCTTTGTCGGATCAATTCATCTTTATCATTAGGGACAACAGTAATACCTCCCTTCTTAGGGACACAATGGACAGGACTTACCCATTGACTATCGAAGCGGGATAAATTATACCTGCCTCCGAACCTTGAGTATTTCTTTTCTTACCACTTCTTTCATTTTAGGATTCAAGCGTCGTTGAGGATCACGAACTGGTTTGGCATCCGCTTCAAATTATTTTATGTTGACATAGAGTGGGACTAATGCCCTTAAGATCATCAAGAGTATATCCAATAGCGGCGCGGTGCTTCTTCAGAGTTTTCAATAATCTTTCTTCTTCATGCTCTGAAAGGTTAGCACTAATAATAACATGATATGTTTTCTTTTCATCAAGATAAGCATATTTAAGATTATCAGGCAACAGTTTAAGCTCGAACACGGGATCACCCTTGGGTGGAGGGGGATCCCCTAGGATTTCAACAGGCAAATTGTGTTGCAGAATAGGTTCCTGTTTAAATAATACTTCATCTATTTCCCTTCTTTCATTCATGAACATATGGTTTTCATGGTCTAGCAAATAGTGTTCTAAAGGATCACTAGGAGGTACGGCAATAGAAGCAAGACCAACAATTTCATCCTTACTAGGAAATTCTTCCTCACGATGTTGTTTACTAAATTTAGAGAAATTAAACTCATGAACCATATCATCCAAACCAATAGTAACAACATTCTTTTTGCAATCTATCTTAGCATTAACAGTATTCAAGAAGGGTCTACCAAATATAATGGGACAAAAGCTATCTTGTGGAGAACTGAGGACAAGAAAATTAGCAGGATATTTAGTTTTCCCACACAATACTTCAACATCTCTAACAATTCCCATTGCAGATATAGTATCTCTATTGGCAAGTTTAATTGTAACTTCAATATCTTCTAACTCAGCAGGTGCAATTTCATGCTTGATTTCTTTATACAAGTCATAAGGTATAACACTAGCACTAGCACCCATATCACATAAGCCATGATAACAATGATCTCCTATTTTAACACAAATAACAGGCACGCCTACCACAGGTCTATGTTTATCTTTAGCACAAGGTTTATAAATTCTAGCAGATTCACCGCAAAATTGAATAACATGCCCATCAATATTATCAGACAAGAGATCTTTAACAATAGCAATATTAGGTTCTACTTTAACTTGCTCAGGAGGTGTATAAGTTCTAATATTTCTTTTACGAACAACAATTGAAGTTTTAGCATGATCCTTTATTCTAAAGGAGAAAGGTGGTTTCTCAACATAAGAAGTGGGAACAATAGGATCATTATAAGTGACAGTCTTTTCTTCAACTTTAATAGGTGCAGCTACTTTTACTTCTATGGGAGGATGATATTTGAACCACTTCTCCTTGGGGAGATCAACAAAATTAGCAAAAGATTCACAGAAAGAAGCTACTATCTCAGAGTCAAGTCCATATTTAGTGCTAAACTGACGGAAAATATCCGTATCCATAAAAGATTTAACACAATCAAACTTAGGTGTCATACCTGACTCCTTACCTTCATTGAGGTCCCAATCTTCAGAGTTGCGTTTAATTCTATCCAATAAATTCCATTTGAATTCAATAGTCTTCATCATAAAAGAGCCAGCACAAGAAGTATCGAGCATAGTGCGATTGTTATTAGAAAGCCAAGCATAAAAACTTTGAATAATTATTTCTCTTGGGAGCTCATGATTGGGGCATGAATATAACATTGATTTAAGCCTCCCCCAAGCTTGAGTGATGCTTTCTCCTTCGCGAGGCCAAAAATTATATATATAATTGCGATCACGATGAACAAGATGCATAGGGTAGTACTTTTGATGAAATTCCAATTTCAATCTTTTATAGTTCCATGATCTCGTATCATCACATAGCCTATACCATGTCAATGCGTCTCCCTTCAAAGATAAAGGGAAGACCTTCTTCTTAACAACATCATCGGGTATACCTGCAAGCTTAAATAACCCACAAACTTCATCCACATAGAGTAGATGTTCATCAGGATGCTTTGTTCCATCTCCTGTAAAAGTATTAGCTAGCAGTTTTTCCACCATACCGAAGGAAATTCAAAAGGAGTTTCATTTTCAATAGGTTCAGTAGGTTGAGGAGCAACTCTTTGCTCTACTGGACGGGGTGAAGATACCCCGAACAAGCCCCTCATAGAATTACTTTCCATAGTAACAAGTGATAGTAAATTTCAGCACACTATACAAATTTTTCCTTACCAAATTCCACCTACCAAAGGCGCTACACTCCCCGGCAACGGCGCCAGAAAAGAGTCTTGATGACCCACAAGTATAGGGGATCTATCGTAGTCCTTTCGATAAGTAAGAGTGTCGAACCCAACGAGGAGTAGAAGGAAATGATAAGCGGTTTTCAGCAAGGTTCCGCCTCGTGGCGGCGAAGTTTCGTCCCGAAAGGTTGCTTCTTATTTTTTTCTCATCGAAAGACTTCATATAGGAGAAGATGGGCGTCGGAGAGCCACCAGGGGGCCCACGAGGTAGGGGGGCGAGCCCCCCACCCTCGTGAGCAGGGTGTGGGCCCCCTGGCCTTCATCTTTGGCGATGATTTTTCTTTATTTATTTTAAGATATTCCGTGGAGTTTCAGGACTTTTGGAGTTCTTGCAGAATAGGTCTCAATATTTGCTCCTTTTCGACCCGAATTCTAGCTGCGGCATTCTCCTCTTCATGTAAACCTTGTAAAATAAAAGAGAATAGCCATAAGTATTGTGACATAACGTGAAATAACAACCCATAATGTGATAAATATCGATATAAAAGCATGATGCAAAATGGACGTATCAATGGGGTCGGGAGCGACTTCGGGCTGGTCCGGTGGGGAGGAGGGTTGAGGAGGCGGGCACCGACGACGGCGAGGCAGAACTGGGCGGCATCGGGATTCGGTTCCATTCCTCGATCCAGATCGGATCGGGAGGTGGGGGCTGACGAGAGGCAGTGGGGGGAGTGGGTGGTGGCTAGGGTTGGACCGGGAGTGGGGTTATGGGAGTGGGGAGTGGCGGTTGGGCGGCGGCAGTGGCCGGAGCCCAGTGTGGGGGGGGGGTTCTTTTCTATTTTTTTGTTAGTTTTGTTTTTCCCTTTGTATTTTCTTTTCCTTAATTCATTTTCCTTTTCTGTTTTATTTAATTCAGGGCATTTAAGAATTATATAAAACTGTGTCTTCTTCACCATAATTATCTATGTAATATTTATTACAAATCGAACATTTTGTTTTAATGTTTGAAAACTTCTATTATTTACCAAATTTTGAATTTGAATTTTGGACCGGTTTTGATCTAACGATAGATTAGCAACAGTAACGGAGGTGACGTGGCATCATTAGCAGAGTATCGCTATAGCTTAATTATCCGGGCATCACAATTCTCCTCCACTACAAGAAATCTCGTCCCGAGATTTAGGAGGGGAGCAAGGGGGGAGGGATTGGGTTACGAAAAATCTAACGGATCTTCTCAGTCATGGTTGCTCTTCTCGAAGAAGTTAATCCCTTTTGTTGATGTCTTCATTTCTCTGCTTCGGGTCATCATGATGAAGTAGGCATCCTTTCTTCAGGAACTCCATCATACTTACGGAAGAATAAAGGGTGGGTATTCTGGGAGAACGGACCTCTGCAAGCTTGACTAGCTGGTCGATAACATCGGGGAAGGTGGCGGAAAGTAACTCTCGAATTGAAACTTAAGAAGATATCGAGAGTAAAGTAAGGAGGTATCAAGGGAAGTTTCAAGCAGGTAGGCAATCGTTCGTTGCGTGAAACAAAGTGTGAAAGGGGTCCAGAGCAACGAGAATAAGTATTGCGTGTGTTACCAAAATAGATCACTAGGAAGGTGGTCCGTGAATTACATCGAGGCCACGACGAGGAACAACCTTGCGAGCGAGGGGTGTCAGGAGTCGAGTTTCGATCACGGGACACATGGGTTATGGGCCCACCATGTGGGTTAATATTAGGAAGAGGGGTGACGTCTTGCACGATCATGTAAGCAAGGCATGTCAGAGAATAACCGGTCAGTTATGTTGGCAACATCGTTGGTACTAAGGGCGAGGGACAAAGAGAACCACTTTCCTGCTCGTTGAACAAGGCAGACCAATAGGCAAAGTTCTCGTCCATCGGTGGCTACCAGAATGTCATCAACAATAGTGACAGGGTCTTGCTGACAGAATTGTACAACGAGGTGTTTACATAAGCAGGAGAATATTACTGCTTAGATCACATTGATCACAAGAAAGGTTAAACCGAACAATGGAAAGGAAAATATGATTATCAGATTAAACAGAACAATGGAAATGAAAATGTGTTAAAACACATATTCCAGGGGTATATCCTTCCCAAGAACAAGCAGAGCATGATATCCATGATAGGATAGAAAGTAGAAAACCATTTAGGTAATGGCAGAGGAATTTTCATGGCATTACCCATACAACGGTGTTTGGATAATGGATAAAGAAAACTTAGCATTGCGCTTTCGATGCTCTTATTGAAAAATTGGAGTACCACAACATGGACATGGTCAACAGGTGAAGATCAGACTTTGGAAACACAAAGGATCCATCAGGAATAACTTGTAGAATAATTCTTACAATTTCCTCATGGAAGAATGGATAGCCTTGCTGAAAAGGAAACTACAACAATAGGTCCTCCGGGCAGGTGTGTTAGGATGCCATCACCTTATCGGGTTAAAGACCAATGTTATAAATCTTGGGAATATGTTCCAACCATCATATCTGACCGAGATTCAGATCTGATTGGTGTCATGATACCTCAGACATCAGGATGCCTGAGAAGAAAAGGTGCAACACAATTTGATGAGACGACATTGTGAGATTCTCGGAAATGATCTAGGGAAGCGAGTTCTGAAACCAGAGTTCGTCATTAAACCAAGGAGAGGATGAGGGGGTGGCTGATGAACTAAACGACAATTCATCGAGATTTCCAAAAGATGGATTTCCACAATCATGTGAACAAAGAGATAACAATTGTCAGATCAAATGATATAATGAAGTATGCTCGAGGAAAACATACCCAGTTAAACATTGGTTGAAAGGTGCACCCGAAATATGGACTTAGGTAGCATGATCAATGTTAGAATGGTGATTCGATAACCAATGGTCCAAGAATAAAATACCGACCATTAACTTCAAACAATAGGGTTGCTAGAAGTTTTGAATTCACACATCATAGTCCAGTTGTCGGTATTCCGGTTAGAAACAATAGGGAGGGACCAAGGAATGAACGGAGATGGCGAGAAGTAATAATATATCAAGAATTCTCAAGAGGTGGAGAAATTCTCACGACATTCTTGACATAACAGATGTTAATACTCCAAGGTAAAGAAGAACAAATGTTGGATAGCAATGAACTCAAGGTATAACACCAAACACGAACAAGTTTGTGTTGAACGTAAGGCAATAAAGTGGTCGATGATAACACAATTCATTGAGGGCAAGGAGGGTATTTCTCATCATGAATTCAATTGACATCCTAGAAGAGCTCAGAATGTTGATGATTATCACGACACATTTGTCGAGAGATTTCATGAAGATGTAATCGATCGGTGATGACATCAAGTCAAATGAATTATGAAGCGAAATGTTATTGCAACCATGGGTACGACACAAACTCGAAAATGGTCAGAACCACGATTGCAAAAGGCCGGATCCCAGATATAAGAACTTATACCAAGGGAATAATTAATTTAAGAGAAGCTTTAATGATAAGATCTACATCGTGTCCATGGGCATGAACACAATGTTCAAGGTCGACTCCCACTTCTTCAATGTATAACCTATCATTCACTGCTCAAGATAAAAATGATTTCAGTGTCAAAACCTACCTGGTGAATTACCAAAGGAGTATGACCCGTGAAAACTTTCGAGTTCACGCAGATTAAGCAAGGCATAGGTTCAACCCATCGGGGCTTCTTAGAACATATACCATGAACTTCAGGAGTAAATAACACAAGCTCAAAAGTAGAGCATGGTTGATAAAAGTAGAGGATACAATTTACCAAAGGCATTATGTATCGGGTAAAGAACTCATAAGAATTTTGGTTGTGAAGGACACTGTCGGATAATAACCCGGCAATGGGTATGGCGGTCCACAACGGGGCTGATGTGAGTATCAGTACTCAATCAGAGGAAGAAAGAATGCAAATGCATCGGATTATAGAACATCGGAATAATTCGATGCTTAGATAACAAAGGAATTATGATTTCCAAAACGAAGGATCAGAAGCACACGCTCTGATCAAAGATGGATAGCAGAATAGACATAGGGGGTTACAATCTACGACAACTTGATTGGTCGAGACCCAGCTCATGTTTAAAAATGGTGTCTGAGCCGGAAGGATGAATTCTAGGATCTGATTGAGGATTGCAAGCATACGCAACATATTGAATCAACGGACTCAAATGATAATGACAAAGGATGCCAATAAGATTACCAGACTTATGGGATTAATCATAATGGAAGCAAACAAGACTTTTGTGAAACACATGAACAACTGGGGATGAGCGGATACTCGACAAGTGCGAGGATTTATTTGTAGGGGTATTCATGTGGCAAAGAACTGCAAGGCAGTAGGCACAAGATATTCTCGGATCAATAGAGAGAATTTCGGGGTATCTTGTAATAACAAGATCAACTGGGAATAAAAGTAGGAATGACAAGTGCATGTATTTATCCATAGGGATATTTCGATGGTAAGGAATTAGGTTTTTGGCTCCGTATCTGATCGTTTGGGGGTACGTAGGTATATATAGGAGGAAGGGGTACATCGGTGGAGAAACAGGGGGCCCACGAGGGTGGAGGGCGCGCCCTGGGGGGGTAGGCATGCCCCTACCTCGTTGTGACGCCCCCGATTCAATCGTACACTAATCATACACGCAAACGTGTACGATCAAGATCAGGGACTCACGGGAAGATATCACAACACAACTCTAAAAATAAAATAAGTCATACAAGCATCTTAATACAAGCCAGGGGCCTCGAGGGCTCGAATACAAGTGCTCGATCATAGACGAGTCGTGGAAGCAACAATATCTGATACGGACATAAGTTAAACAAGTTGCCATAAGATGGCTAGCACAAACTAGGATACAGATCGAAAGAGGCGCAGGCCTCTTGCCTGGGATCCTCCTAAACTACTCATGGTCGTTGTCAGCGTCTTGCACGTAGCAGTAGGCACCTCCGGTGTAGTAGGAGTCGTTGTCGACGGTGTCGTCTGGCTCCTGGGCTCCGGCATCTGGTTGCGACAACCGGTAGAAGGAAAGGGGAAAAGAGGAGAAAAGCAACCGTGAGTACTCATCCAAAGTACTCGCAAGCAAGGAGCTACACTACATATGCATGGGTATATGTGTAAAGGGCCATATCGATTGGTGACTGAGCTCGCAGAATGCCGAATAAGAGAGGATAGCTAATCACGCCGAAGACTACGCTTCTGGCCACCTCCATCTTGCAGCATGTAGAAGAGAGTAGATGGTAAGTTCACCAAGCAGCATCGCATAGCATAAACCTACCCGGCAATCCCCTCCTCGTTGCCCTGTTAGAGAACGATCACCGGGTTATATCTGGCACTTGGAAGGGTGTGTTTTATTAAGTATCCTGTTCTAGTTGTCATAAGGTCAAGGTACAACTCCAAGTCGTCCTGTTACCGAAGATCACGGCTAGTCAAATAGATAAACTTCCCTGCAGGGGTGCACCACATTACAAGGGTGTATGGCCACAGATGGAATACTAGCATCCTATACTAAGCATGTAGGATTGCAGGTAAAGGTAACAACAGTAGTAGCAAGGACAGGCTATGCATCAGGATAGGATTAACGGAAAACAGTAACATGCTACACTACTCTAATGCAAGCAGTAGAGAGTAGAATAGGCGATATCTGGTGATCAAGGGGGAGGGGCTTGCCTAGTTGCTTGGGCAAGAAGGAGGGGTCGTCAACACCGTAGTCGGTTGGGGCACCAGCAGCGGCGTCGGTCTTGTAGTCTAACGGAGAGAAGAGGGGGAAGAAACAATGAATATAATGCAAACAGAAGTATAACGATGCATGACAAAGCAAACAGAGGTGTTAGGTGTGCCCCAACGCGGTAAGAGGTGATACTTGCGAAGGGGGGAAACATCCCGCAAAGTATCCCCTGTGTCGCGTTTTCGGACATAAGTACCGGAGGGGAAAGTTGCGTGTTCGATAGGTTAGGGATGTGTGGCAGACGAACGGGCTGCATATTCGAAATCGTCTCGTCATTCTGAGCAACTTTCATGTAGAAAGTATTTTCATCTGAGCTACGGTTTATTTTATATTAATTTTAAAAGATTTAAATCATTTTTAGGATTTACTTAATTATTTTAAATCAACATTTTCCATAATAGTGTTTGCTAACGTCAGCATGATGTCAGCAGTCAACAGGACGTTGACTGGGTCAAACTGACGTGTGGGACCCACCTGTCATACTCTGTTTAGGTTAATTAGGATTTCGCTAATCTAATTACTGTTTAATTAAACTAACTAGTTAATTATATTAAATTAAACATGATTAATTAACTTAATTAATTCACTAATTAATTAATTAATTATTAGTTTTATTAATCCATTTTTATTTTATTTTATTTTACTTTTAAAAACGCGTTAAGAAATTTGGGCCCGTTTGTCATAAGGCCCTAGGGGCCTAACTATGGTGTTAACGGGCGAAGGGGAGGCGGTCAAGCACACTGTGATTGGCGCCCGTTGAGGCGACCAGTCTTGGCCTCGCCGAGACCAGCAGCAGGGCTGCCGAGTGCGATGGGCGCCGGTCGGGGTTGGCGTGGTGGAGCGAAGCCACGGATGGCGGCAGCGATCGGCCGCCTGGCTGCTGGCGGCAGAGCAACGGGCCGATGGGCGGGAGCGTCTGGCGGGCAGCCACACCAGAGAGCGGCAACGAGCCACGCAGGTTGTGGCCGGCGAGAACACGACCATGGGCGGCGTCGCGGGGCGCGCAGGTGGCGCGCGTGGGCGCGCACTTCAGCGGGCAGGAGGTAGGCGGGACGCGGCGCGGCAGGAGCAGCGATGGCGGCTGCGGGAGGAGCGGCTGGGCGCTGGAGGCTCGGACACTGGCGGGCGTGGGCCAATAACCTAATCCGGCCCATCAGATAATGGACGCTCCTGTCATCTTCCCGTTGAGGGCTCCGCGGGCGCCAACTTAGGCGTTTCTTCAAGGGAGCATTATTGAACTCCGGGAGGCCGATCCGGACTGGATCCGGCAGAGGGGCGTCCTCCACGTAGAACCATTCCGAAGGCCAGTCTTCGGACGCCTTCTTCGGGGTGCCGGATAGATATCCGGTCCCGGCGATGCGCCATATTTCGGCTCCGCCCACTTGGTATATCGACCCCTCATGAGAGCGAGTGCGAGACAAAACAATCTCTTCCACAGGGCAAAATGGGGCTTGATGCCCAAGAACAGCTCATAAAAAGCTACGAAGCCCGCGATCGCATAAAATGGAGGCGGGCGTGAGGTGGTGAAGTTGGAGTCTGAGAACTCTAGGAGCCCGGAGAAAGCGGATGTATGGGAAATCCGAGTCCCCTCATTAGATAGGGGACAAAGCATACCCGCTCCCCTTTGGAAGGGTTGGGGACACTCTCGCGTGCTTCCCACCCTTGTAGGTGGCCAGTCCGGCTCGAACCGGAACCATGAAAGCTGGGGAAGATATCTCTCGGTTTGAAGCACCACTAGCTCATTGTGTGGGCCGAGCATCTCCCCAATCTCACGGCTTAGGGCTGGGAGCGAGAGAGGAGGCAGCGTCGGCTATCCATGATGGAATGGATTTTTGTTAGAGGCGCTTCGATGAGAACTTGGGGATGGAGGATGGTGTGAGCTGGATCTAGATCCTCGCCTCTCTTGTAGGCGGCTCGTTCGCACGACTAGGGGGTAAAATGTAAAAATATCCCAGCCTTTCGCATTCATATGACACATGGAAGAAGGCCATTATTGGGCGTAGAAGCCAAGGAGCGCAACATTTATAAAGAAGCCGGACACTATTCGACGGGAACATGAAGACTGAAGGAGAACCCGCCTTGCAATGCCGAAGACAACATGCGCGCCGGACTAGTCGTCATTGAAGCCTGGTTCAGGGGCTATTGAGGGAGTTCCGGACTAGGGGGTGTCTGGATAGCCGAACTATCATCATCGGTCGGACTCCAAGACTATGAAGATACAAGATTGAAGACTTTGTCCCGTGTCCGGATAGGACTTTCCTTGGCGTGGAAGGCAAGCTTGGCGATACGGATATGTAGATCTCCTACCATTGTAACCGACTCTGTGTAACCCTAACCCTATCCGGTGTCTATATAAACCGGAGGGTTTTAGTCCGTAGGACGAACAACAATCATACCATAGGCTTGCTTCTAGGGTTTAGCCTCTTTGATCTCGTGGTAGATCTACTCTTGTAACACACATCATCAATATTAATCTAGCAGGACGTAGGGTTTTACCTCCATCAAGAGGGCCCGAACCTGGGTAAAACATCGTGTCCCTTGTCTCCTGTTACCATCCGCCTAGACGCACAGTTCGGGACCCCCTACCCGAGATCCGCCGGTTTTGACACCGACACCTCTCTAATACCGCGCACTTTTCGCCGGTATCATACACCCACCATATCCCTTCCTCAAAACAGCTACCATACCTACCTATCATGGCATTTCCATAGCCATTCTGAGATATATTGCCATGCAACTTACCACCGTTCCGTTTGCTATGACACGCTTCATCATTGTCATATTGCTTTGCATGATCATGTAGTTAACATTGTATTTGTGGCAAAGCCACCTTCATAATTCTTTCATACATGTCACTCTTGATTCATTGCATATCCCGGTACACCGCCGGAGGCATTCACATAGAGTCATATTTTTTCTAAGTATTGAGTTGTAATACTTGAGTTGTAAGAAAATAAAAGTGTGATGATCATCATTATTACAGCATTGTCCCAAGTGAGTAAAGGATGATGGAGACCATGATTCCCCCACAAGTCGGGATGAGACTCCAGACGAAAAATGAAAAAAATGAGAAAAAAATAAGAAAAAAATAAGAAAATAAAGAGGCCATAAAAAAAAGAGAAAAGGCCCAAATAAAAAATGAGAGAAAAAGATAGAAGGGACAATGTTACTATCCTTTTACCACACTTGTGCTTCAAAGTAGCACCATGATCTTCATTGATAGAGAGTCTCTTATGTTATCACTTTCATATGCTAATGGGAATTTTACATTATAGAACTTGGCTTGTATATTCCAATGATGGGCTTCCTCAAATTGCCTAGGTCTTCGTGAGCAAGCAAGTTGGATGCACACCCACTTAGTTTGATACACTTATAGCTCTAGTGCATCCGTTGCATGGCAATCCCTACTCACTCACATTGATATCTATTAATGGGCATCTCCATAGCCCGTTGATATGCCTAGTTGATGTGAGACTATCTTCTCCTTTTTTGTATTCTCCACAACCACCATTCTATTCCACCTATAGTGCTATGTCCATGGCTCACGCTCATGTATTGCGTGAAGATTGAAAAAGTTTGAGAACATTAAAAGTATGAAACAATTGCTTGGCTTGTCATCGGGGTTGTGCATGATTTAAATACTTTGTGTGGTGAAGATAGAGCATAGCCAGACTATATGATTTTGTAGGGATAACTTTCTTTGGCCATGTTATTTTGAGAAGACATGATTGCTTTGTTAGTATGCTTGAAGTATTATTATTTTCATGTCAATATTAAACTTTTATCTTGAATCTTTCGGATCTGAACATTCATGCCACAATAGAGAAAATTACATTAGGTAATATGCTAGGTAGTATTCCACATCAAAAATTCTGTTTTTCATCATTTACCTACTCGAGGACGAGCAGGAATTAAGCTTGGGGATGCTTGATACGTCTCCAACGTATCTATAATTTTTTATTGTTCCATGATATTATATATTCTGTTTTGGATGTTTAATGGGATCTATTATACACTTCTATATTATTTTTGGGACTAACATATTAACCGGAGGCCCAGCCCAAATTGCTGTTTTTTTTCCTATTTCAGTGTTTCGCGGAAAAGGAATATCAAACGGAGTCCAAACGGAATGAAACCTTCGGGAGAGTTATTTTTGGAACAAACGTGATCCAGAGGACTTGGAGTGGACGTCAAGAAATCACTAAGGAGGCCACGAGGCAGGGGGCGCGCCCTCCACCCTCGTGGGCCCCTCATGGCTCCACCGACCTACTTCTTCCTCCTATATATACCTACGTACCCCCAAACCATCGAAGAGCACCATGAAATCCTAATTCCACTGCCGCAACCTTCTCTACCCGTGAGATCCCATCTTGGGGCCTTTTCCGGCGCTCCACCGGAGGGGGCATTGATCACGGAGGGCTTCTACATCAACACCAGAGCCTCTCCGATGATGTGTGAGTAGTTTACCTTAGACCTTCGGGTCCATAGTTATTAGCTAGATGGCTTCTTCTCTCTCTTTGGATCTCAATACAAAGTTCTCCTCGATTCTCTTGGAGATCTATTTGATGTAACTCTTCTTATGCAGTGTGTTTGTCGAGGTCCGATGAATTGTGGGTTTATGATCCAGATTATCTATGAACAATATTTGAATCTTCTCTGAATTCTTTTATGCATGATTGGTTATCTTTGCAAGTCTCTTCGAATTATCAGTTTGGTTTGGCCTACTAGATTGATCTTTCTTGCGATGGGAGAAGTGCTTAGCTTTGGGTTCAATCTTGTGGTGCTCGATCCAAATGTGATGGGGAAGCGACACATATTGTATTGTTGCCATCGAGGATAAAAGATGGGGTTTATATCATATTGCATGAGTTTATCCCTCTAGATCATGTCATCTTGCTTAAAGCGTTACTCGTTCTTATGAACTTAATACTCTAGATGCATCTTTGGATAGCGGTCGATGTGTGGAGTAATAGTAGTAGATGCAGGCAGGAGTCGGTCTACTTGTCATGGACGTGATGCCTATATACATGATCATACTTAGATATTCTCATAACTATGCTCAATTCTATCAATTGCTCGACAGTAATTTGTTCACCCACCGTAATACTTATGCTCTTGAGAGAAGCCACTAGTGAAACCTATGGCCCCCAGGTCTATTTTCCATCATATTAATCTCCCGTCAACAAGCTATTTCTGGCGTCGTTTATTTTGCTTTCTTTACTTTTAGTCTTTATCATAAAAATACCAAAAATATTATCTTATCATCTCTATCAGATCTCACTCTCGTAAATGACCGTGAAGGGATTGACAACCCCTTTATCGCGTTGGTTGCGAGGTTCTTATTTGTTTGTGTAGGTGCGTGGGAGTTGAGTGTGGCCTCCTACTGGATTGATACCTTGGTTCTCAAAAACTGAGGGAAATACTTACGCTAGTTTACTGCATCGCCCTTTCCTCTTCAAGGAAAAACCAACGCAGTGCTCAAGAGGTAGCAAAGACCATCGCTAAAGAGGCCGCCGAGGAGCCTGCTGGGGAGGCCGGCGAGGCCGCTGCCGAGGAGGACGACAAGGGGCCTGCCGGAGAGGTCGGCAAGGCCGCTGCCGAGGAGGGGGTGGTTGACGACCAACCTTCCTCCTCTGCTGCCTCCGGCTCGGGCAAGTACTTGAAGGTGGGCGACGACCTGTTCGTCCATCTCCCAGGAACGAGAAGCACCAGGGCGCCAACCGAGGGTGAGGTGTTCGACGACGAGGCGCTCGCCGCCGCCGGGCTCGAGGTTGTTGACGAACCGAGCACCGGTGGCGGCAGTTCCCAAGAGGAGCAGCTACTCCGGGCCATGGGCGCCAACTACCAGAAGCTCCAGGCGCTTCATCGTGCCCGCCTGGACAAGGCAAAATCCAGGATGGCGGCGGTGGACAAGGCGGAGGCGGACCTCGAGGTGCGTGTTGCCGAGACGCAGGCCTGGTTCTGCCAGGCCCATGAGGAACTAAAGATTGCCCAGGATCTGCTGGCCGAGCGCAAGCAGGAGCTTGTCCTGAAGCAGGCCGACATCAAGAAGGACCAGGAGGTGGCGAGGGAATAGGCCGCCAAGGACGAGGCCGCTCGGCACCAGCACCAGGCCGCGCTGAACTCCCAGGAGGAGGACCTTGCCACTCGTGAGGAGGCACTCGCCGCCACACTCCACGGCAAGGATGAGGAGGTCGAGAAGCTTGTCGTGCTGCGGACCCAGGAGCTAGAGCAGAGGCACGAGGAGGCACTCAATGCTCAGGCCCAGGTCCATGCCGGCAAGGTGAAGGAGCTGGAGGTGGAGCGGGATGGGCTGAAGAAACAGGTCTTGGAGCTGACAGAGGAGAGGGACGCGGCCAAAGGCGCTTTGGCTGACGCACATGCCACAGTCCTCGGCAAGGCCGAGCTACTCTCCAAGGCCAACGACTCCATCAAAGACCTGAAGCCGAAGCTGGAGGGTCTTGAGGGGACGCTTTCGGAGGTCAGGGCCCGGGAGGAGACCCTGACCAAGAATCTGGAGGAGGATAGGCAGCTGCGAAGGAATGACGCTGCCAACCACGAGGATTATGTGAAGGGCAAAAACCTCTGGATCAGCCGCCTCGCCGACGTCGCTGGCAGGATCACCACGAAGCTGGCTACCATGGGGATGTCGAACGTGAGGTACGCCCCGGAGCTAAACGTGAGTCCCAATGCAAAACTGACCCTGTTCTTCGAGGGCGTTCTTGGAGCCCTGTAGCAGTTTCGCTCTAACAGAGCGACCTCTCTGGCCAATGAGGACCGGAAGCTTTGTCGGGGTGCCCTGACCAAGGTCCTCACCAAGGTGGCGTACTGGAACCCCGACCTTGACTTCGACGCCACGCTGGACAGCCTGCCAAAGGATGTGGACCTCGCGACACTCAAGGAGCGTATCAAGCCCATCATCAGCCGTGTCGACAGAGTTCGGAGGATAGAGGGCCAGCGCCGGGACTAGGCACCCTGTTTCTCATCGCCACTGCAGGTTCATGACAAAGACAATTTTTGTCTTTAGTTAGAACCGCAACAACAATTGGTGTAATATAACTCTGCAGTACTTTGAAACAATGCATGTTATCTTCCCGTTAGATCTCTCTTTGTATGTTTGCACCCTACGCTTGGTGAGATAAGGCTGCCGGCGCGTAAACCCGTGTCGCGGTGCTTTGAGGACGGATCCTTAGCACCCTTCCGGAAGGGTGCTTGCTGCCGGGCAAGCCACCTTGCTGCTGCCAGTGCGGTCACTTGAACTGTCGAGCGGACTCGAAACAGGACAAGAGCGCTGCTGGTAGCGGGTAGGCCACCTTGCTGTTCTCAGCGCGGCCGCATGAACTGTCGAGCGGACTCGAGACAGAGACAAGGGTGTTGCCAATAGCGTAAGGGTCCCATTGCATGCAGGTTTCTTGTACAAGGAACGAGATCTTTCGGGGAGGAGAGACTTATATAAATGAAAATAGCCAAAATTCTATATGACTTAGCTTTTTGGGGCCACGCAGATGGTCGTCGAGGCCGCGGACGACACCAGAGGGCGGCTGATTGATGTCGCCCTCTCCCTTCGAACCATCCTCACGAAAGAGTTGCTGCGTCGGCTCCAAAACTAGATTTCCACGGCCTGCGCCCCCTACCTGGCACGCCAAAGATGTCGGGGGAAATGACACCTATGGGATCACTGGGATCCCTTCTACGGTTGGTGGGCGCGGGGTTGTGCAAAGAGCGGGTCTAGAAGCCAGCATGAGGATCGTTTACCCAGGTACGGGCCGCGAGGATGCGTAATACCCTAGTCCCGCTTTTGTGTATATTTGAGTGTTCTTGGGCTCTTGAACTAGCTACGGTGTGTGCGTCGTCCAAAAGATCCTCCTCCTCCTCCAGTACGCCTTGGGCCTCCTTTTATAGTCAAAAGGGGCTGCCACAGTGGCACACAGGAGGTGGAAAGGTATACAGTGTACAAGCTCATCGCTTGTCATTACAGGATAAAGTGCATTAAATGCGCTACTTAGGTGTCCTCTTGCTTTATCAGGGGCGGTAACGAGGCCCGTCCCGTCTGTCTCCGCTCTGCCTTGCTCCGACACACGTCCAGGCCAACGAGGCATGCAGCGCCATGTTGGCTGGCAGGCTGCTGAGTAGGCGTGGTGGTAGGGTCTTCACGAAGATCTGCATGCCACCATGCAGGTGCTTGCTGAGTTGGCCTAGAGGCCTCCCATCGCCACACAGGTGCTCGCCTAGTTGATGGGCTGGCAGCTGCATGGGAACGGCGGTGGAGTCTTGGCAGATGTGGGCCTGGCTGCGGCCCCGCGGATGTCTCCGGCAAGGGTCTTGCCGTGGCATTGCCGTCGTCCCCGGCAAGGATCTTGCCGGGGGTCTTGTGGGTCTACTCGGCAAGGATCTTGCCGAGGATCGTCGTCTTCTGGTTCTCATCTGATCTTGTGTGCTTCTGATCTTCACAAAGATCTGCATGCCACCATGGAGGTGCCTCCCGAGCCTTGGTTCCAATGTGGTTGATGGTGTTGGAACTCTTGGGCTCAAGGGTGGCGGCTCCACTGGTGTTGGGCAAGTTGCCCCGGCAAGGTTCTTGCCGGGGCTGTGGAGGACGCCCCGGCAAGGGCCTTGCCGGGGGAGTCCACCTCGCCCTTCTGCTCTTTGTGTTCCCGGCTTGGCGTTGGTCTGGTCGTCTTGTGCCTTTGCTTCCTCTGCCCCCCCCCCCAAGCGTGGCTAGGGGCGTGGGGTTGTGACTGCGCGCGCACAAGTAAAGGGGTATAAAAAGGTACCCCTACTTTTGTACACCGACATTATCTAAATAGCCCCTAGTTTTTTTATGTGTTCTTTATTATCTTGCAAACCTATCCTATCACACCTACAAAGTGCTTCTAGTTTCATACTTGTTCTAGGTAAAGCGAACGTTAAGCGTGCGTAGAGTTGTATCGATGGTCGATAGAACTTGAGGGAATATTTCTTCTACCTTTAGCTCCTCATTGGGTTCGACACTCTTACTTATCGAGAAAGGCTACAACTGATCCCCTATACTTGTGGGTCATCAAGGACGAGTATGATGAATTTGCCGAGTTGCCAGTCAAGGGATCACGCACCCCTCAAACAGAGAAGTGTAAAATCATCAGAAAAACCAAGTTCATCCGGGGTCAACGTAATGATCCCAGTTCCCCCATGTACCTAGGAATTAAGCAGTAAGACTAGTTTTTATGCCTACCCTGCAACTTAATTCATTCAATTTAGAACTGTCGCGTGTACTGAATTTGTAAGTTATGCCCGGTTTTCTGTTAATGTAAGAACCGTTAATATGTTGACCTTGATATGCTGTCAGCTCAGGCTATGAATTTGAACTCTTTCTTAATATTATTATACCATAGAGGTAGCACACTCAATTGATCTCACTCCAGTATGTATGAACAGAAGATATGCAATCTGGTTTGTGAATAGCACACGTTTGGTCATGAAAGCCGTGTGGCGACCAAACCGCGCGCGCGATCTGAGTCGTGCGTTCTGATTGGCCAGAACCCAAACCCCACGGACCGTACTTCAGCACCGTTGGATGCTCCCAGATCGAACGACAATCCTCTTCCCTTTCGACAGCACATGCAGTTCCCGTTGTAATTTTATTTATATGCACAAAATGCATGTTAAATTCAAAAAATATCTTAAATATAGCAAACGATACCTGGAATGCGCCAGAAAATAAGACCCATGGTATAATGGTGACTGTGTAACATGGAATTTTTTATGAGGCCAAACGATGAAGTCACCGGCCACTAGAGTTTGAATTGACACATCTCCTTTTGGAAACCATGATCCTTCTTGTGAGATGCTCCGGTTTCCAAGGAGCAATCATCAAAACTTGTGCGAAACTTCACCAAATTATTACCACGGGGTCGTGAGAGCACGCCACAGGCACAAACCGATTTTGATGATGTCTGGACTCCATCCGAATTTCCTGTGATTAAAATACCAACTAGGCCTACGCTGGTGGCCGCACCTCGGGCCTGAAATGTTTGAAACTTCTCCCCGCTTCTTGGACAACGGATGAAAACTCGCAAAGCGGCGCATAAATGATTTATACACCTTCTTTGCTAACTAACACCCACATGTAGTTGTAGTAGGGTTTTGACTTTATATGCACTAAATGCAAGGCAAGTGCAAAAAAATGACTTAAGTATAGCAGACGAGACCTCAAATGGGCCGGAAAATCAAACCTAGGGTATATCCGTGATTGTTTACCATGAATTTTTTTCCCGAGGTGGAATGATGTAGTCACCGACGATTTGGAGTCCGAAGTGTCATGTCTCCTTTTGGAGACTATGATCCTTCTTGTGAGATCGATGCTCCGGTTTGGAAGGTGCGAGCACCAAAACTTGTGCCAAACTTTACCAAAAAATTTCCATGGGATCGTGAGAGCATGCCACCGTGACACAATGATTTTTGTTATTTCCAGACTCTATATGCATTTCCTGTAATTAAAATACCAACAAGGCCTATGCCATTGGACGCACCCTGCGGCCGAACTGTTTGAAGTTTTTTCCCATTTCTCAGACAATGAATGAAAACTCGCGAACCAACACACAATTGATCATGCTAACACCATGGATGGTAAATGCAAAAAATGACTCAAATATAGCAAATGAGATCTCAAATGCACCAGAAAATCGAACCTTAAGGTGCAATGGTGATTTCTTACCATGGAAAAAATTGAGGTGAAATGATGAACTCATGTTTTCATTCAAACGAAAATATGATGTTACTTCATGTAAATGTTTTCAAATAGCACACGGTTCACTCTTGAAAGTCGTGTGCCTACTAAACCGTGGCCGATGCCCCCTCCTGCTGTGCGCGCGGTCTGAGTCATGCGTTCTGATTGGCCAGAATCCAAACCCCACAGATCGTATGTCTGCACTATTGGATGCTCTCTGATCGAACGACAATCCTCATCCCTTTCTGTAGCATATGCACTTCTGGTTGTGATTTTATTTATATGCACAAAATGCATGTTCAATTCAAAAAATGTCTTAATATAGAAAACGATACATGAAATGCGGCAGAAAATCAAATCCATGGTATAATGGTGATTGCGTACCGTGAAATGTTTTATGAGGCCCAACGATGAAGTCATCGGCCACTGGAGTTTGAATTGACACGTCTCCTTTTGGAAACCATGATCCTTCTTGTGAGATGCTCCGATTTCCAAGGAGTGATCATCAAAACTTGTGCCAAACTTTACCAAGAATTTTCCACGGGGTTGTGAGAGCATTCCATGGGCACACACCCATTTTATGATGTGCGGACTCCATATGAATTTCCTGTAATTAAAATACCAACTAGGCATACGGTCACACACCCATTTTTATGATGTGCGAACCCCATCCGAATTTCCTGTAATTAAAATACCAACTAGGCCTACGCCGGTGGCCGCACCTCGCGGCCAAAATGTTTGAAACTTCTCCCCACTTCTCAGACAATGGATGAAAACTCGCAAAGCGACACACAAATGATTTGTACACCTTCTTTGCCAACTAACACCCACATGTAGTTGTAGTAGGGTTTTGACTTTATATGCACTAAATGCAAGGTAAGTGCAAAAAATGACTTAAATATAGCAGAGGAGACCTGAAATGTGCCAGAAAATCAAACCTAGGGTATATCCGTGATTGTTTACCATGAAAAAAATTCAAGGTGGAACAATGTAGTCACCGACGATTGGAGTTTGAAGTGTTCTGTCTCCTTTTGGAAACTATGATCCTTCTTTGAGATTCTCCGATTTGGAAGGTGTGAGCATCAAAACTTGTGCCAAACTTTACCATTTTTTTCCATGGGATCCTGAGAGCAAGCCATGGTGACACACGATTTTCGTTATTTCTGGACTCTATATGCATTTCTTGTAATTAAAATACCAACAAGGCCTACACCTCTTGCTGCACCCTGTGGCCGAACTGTTTGAATTTTTTCCCGTTTCTCGGACAATGAATGAAAAGTCGCAAAGCGACACACAAATGATCTTGCTAACACCCACGTGTAGTTGCGACATGGTTATATGTATGTATGTGTGTGTGTGTGTGTGTGTGTGTATATATATATATATATATATATATGCATGCATGATAAATGCAAAAAATGACTCAAATATAGAAAATGAGATCTCAAATGCACCAGAAAATTGAACCATAGGGTACAATGGCGATTTCTTACTATGGGAAAAAAATTCAAGGTAAAACGATGAACTCATGTTTTCATTCAAACAAAAATATGTTGTTAGTTCATGTAAATGTTTTCAAATAGCACACGGTTCACTCACGAAAGCCGTGTGCCTACCAAACCGTGGCCGATGCCCCCCTGCCGCGTGTGCGATCTGAGTCATGCATTCTGATCGACCAGAACCAAACCCCATGGATCGTATGTCTACACCGTTGGATGCTCCCAGATTGAACGACAATCATCACCCCTTTCATTAGCACATACAGTTCCGGCTAGGATTTGATTTATATGCCAAAATGCACCGTAAATGCCAAATATGGCTTAAATATAGCACACGAGACTTGAAATGCGCCAGCAAATCAAACCTGTGGTATAATGGTGATTGCTTACCGTGGAAAAAATTAGAGGCAAAACGATGAACTCACGTGTTTATTTCAAAATTAGAATGTCTTCATTTCAAACAAAATTATGATGTCTGTGCACACGAGCGCTTAGAGGCAACCGTTTGCATAGGCCTTTTCGCGTGGCGACCGAGGATATTTTTCACCCTTTTCACCTAGGCTGCCCCCCCCCCATACCCCTGCCCGTGTTTCGCTCAATTAGTCCACCCTATCTCCATCGCCAGCTCTCTCTCCTCCCCCAGATCCACAGCTGAATCCTCTCTGACGCCAGCATGCTCAACCCGTCCATGTTTTTGCTCTTCGGCATCAACCCTACCTCCACTGTCGTTCCCAACACGCGGCTGCCCGTGCCTCGCCGTCTTCGTTTGCTCACCAGCCAACCTCGAGCATATCGATCCTGTAACCCTCGCCTCTCCTGTGGTCCTGCCAGGTTTGCATTAAGAAACCTGTTAGTTACTGCTCTCCATCGCGGTGAGGCATATTTCCTCGCAATCCTTCTTCCTATTTCATTCTGTATGTTCCCAAATTGGCTATAAAATAACAGAGAGCATATATATATGTTCATTATCTACCTGCCTAACTTGTACGTATAAGTTTTATTTGTTCCAGTAAGTTACTGTCGATTTACAGATCGTGGGTGCCCGGGTCACACAAACTTAACAAATTAGCCGTACATTTTCTAAATTATTGCATGACATGTTTAGACAGCTTGATACCAAGTTGTTAGCTTTATGCTTATCCTCCTTTCCTGAGTTTTGCATGTGTTCTCTATAGATACCGAGTAGTGGCGACAACACTCATGCTTCAGGCGATGTATCCTCATCTGATTCTGACAACCCCAGGCCTTCAGCAGATGGTGAGGGATCAAGTAATCTGGAACGGGATAGAGCTGCAGTAGTTACCCTTTCGGTCAGGACACGGAGGAACGCTCCAAGGAAACCGGCACACCAGCCTAAAGGTGTATATGAAGTAACCGACGTCAATTTTAAAGTCCTGGGCTCCAACTAAACCAGATAAAGCATGCACAAGGTTCAGGAGTGTGTGTGGATTTGTTGGCAGGGCAAGGCTCAACATTAATCTGCCAGGGTTTCGGAAGGCTGACACAGAAACACGGCAAAGGATAGTCCAAGAGATCATGGATCACTTCAACGTTCCAGAGCAGTGGAGAATGCAGGTGGAACACGCTGCACTGAAGAAGGCTAGGGATGCTTGGGGAAACTGGAAGCACGTGCTATACAAAAAGTACTTAAGTGAAGGCAAGGACCCAATCCCCGCATACCCCCAAATTACAAAGGCAGACTGGGCAGAATTCAAAAGGGTCGGGGCAACTACAGAGTTTGCTGAGAAGAGTGCTAAGCAATCGGAACTTCAGAAGAGGAACACACACCCCACCGTATGGGTGTCGCAGGATACTAAGACATGAAATTGATATGGGATCAGGAGGACAAAGAAGCAGTAGCTACGGGTGGGAAACTGGCCTTTAGTGAATCAGGGGCGAACACGCTAGAGACTACTTGCGGGCACGTGCAAGGAGGCGTGATGGCAGAACTTATTACTTTGAAAACTCACATGATGAAAAATTGTATCACGTGATGTTAAAGGCTTCCAAGATCCTTGGAAGGTTCTACAGGAACTCAGGGCAATGTGACATTCTGTCCGATGCTCTGGAAACAAGAGAGCCCCCTGTCCGTGCAAGGGGTATAGATGTTAATGTTCTACACAAGAGGGATTTCACACTCAGCAAAGAAGAGAGGCTCATCATGAAAGAAGCGAAGAGTGAAATGAAGCAGAATGAATTGTATGAAAGGTTGAGGAAGGACATGTATCCGACTGTTCCAAAGGAAATTGAGGAGTCAATGATGATGCAGAAGACTCTAACACTAACAGATAGCCAGCAGATGGGAGGGCAGGCGAGCATGGAGGATGATGGTTATTGCGTGACAACACCGCACAAGAGTAGCTATGCATCAGCTGACCCTAGCGACACTGAGACTGGAGCTGCTCATGATGATGCTATATCTGATCTATCTGGAATGGAAGACAGACTGAAGGGCGTGCTTACACATTATGAAGGTACATTAAAATGTGCAACAGCCTGGGTTTGTCCACCCTTCTTGGAAGAGGGTCTTGTTGGACAATGTGCCATTGAAGCCGGGCTGTGTGAAGTGCTACGTGACTAAAGTAAAGTCTGGATTAACAATGAATTTACCCTGAAGAATGTCCTAGGGGACTTTGATGAGCATAGGACCTTGGGAGAAACACTATTACATCATATCCAGTGGCCACGAAAGGAAATAGACTTCATGGATGAGATCCCTGAAGCCCCGCCAAGAGCAACCAATGTCGCCCCTCAACCGGTGATGCTCTCCTTGCCACAACAGCTCTCGCGTGCTTCCCCCAAGGAACGTAATACTCGTAATCCAAAGGCTGATGCATCAACCTATGATCAGCCCACCCGACTTTGTGCCATACAGGCCATGTCATCGTCCGCCCCAGTGCAGCCAATGGCAAGGCCTACAACTGCTAAAGACGCACCACCGGTTCTGATGCCGGCCGCTGAAGTAGCAGGGGGAGACCCAGCTGCACCACATGCTCAGCAGACCAACCTGGTGGAATAGACTACTAAGCAGTCTGATGCTTCAGAACCGCCTGCTAAGCAGTCTGTAGGTCCAGAACCGACTGCTCATCAGTTTGTCGGTCCGCAACCGCGTGATCAGCATACCAATAGGTCAACATTGCCTGCTCAGCAAACCAACATGTTGGCACGACCTCCTCAGCACACCAACAAGTTGGTAGCACCTGCGCAGAAACCTGACATAGCTTCAACGCATGGTCAGCAGTCCGATGCCTTTGCTCATATAGCCCAGCAGTCCACAACAGCACCGCCAGCTCAGTAGTCCGGCATAGCTAAACTGTCTGCTAAGCAGTCCGTCGAAGCTTTACCATCTGCTCTGCAGTCTGCGTTCCATCCATCCAGACCTTGGACCAGAAGTACTTCAAGTACCAAGAAGGAAGCGGGCAAAAAGGCTACACCCGTGAGGAAGCGCACCCCAAGAGTGAAGAGGAAAGATAATGATTTCCTCTTACTTAAAGCACTCATTGCCCAGAACCAAACTAATAGCAAGTTGTTTGAATCGGAGGGTATTATTATTTCTAACGGCATGAATGATGCAGTAATAGATTTGGTGCTTGCTAAAAATAAAGCAGACGTACTTGAAGCACACAATTACGTACATGGCCTGCCATTTCTTGTTGGTGAATACTTTGATGAGTGCAGCTCCAGTTGCCATGAGTTACTCAAATATTGCATGGTTCAAATGTTAGTAGGTCATCATGTTCTGCTAGTCTGCTACAACAGAGATCATTTCTGACACGATGTTGGTTCCATCAGTGTGAATTTCGAGGACTTTAATCTCTTCTTCAACTTCAACGAGATCGATGCCACTCTTGTTAGATGCCTAACTTTGTAAGTACTTAGCAAACTCTGATCAACTTCTCCATACAAGGCTGTAAATGATAAACAGCTAACTGCATTTATTCCTCTCAAGGGATTGAACGCACAGAGAAGAAAAAGGGAGAGTGTGTATTTCATAGATCCTGCATTAGCAAATGGAACAGCATTACATGGTAAGGATCAACGGGAGTGGGCCATTAACACAGTCGCCCATATCTTCGAAAACACATCCCATGCAGAATCATTTCTCTGGCCATATCATGAACGGTAAGTCAAATAAACAATCACGCATACACTGATTGTCTTTTAGATTTTGACATAATTCGTAAGTTCATGGCTTTCTTAATACTCCCTTCGTTCCTCTATGTAAGGTGTATTTGTTTTTTGATAAAATTCCATAATGTAAGGTGCATTTCTTCTAATTCCTCATGATCCTTTTTTATCCCTATAGAAAAAGGAAAGTATCTCTCCAATTTTTTCGTATCTCTCTTTATTGAGAAAGAAGGAAAGTATCTCTCCCATAATTGCATGTATCTCTTTCTTTCAAAGCCTAATTGATTTATTTGCTAGTAATCAACAAATTTGACAAGGGTAATTTCGTACTGATGTATCTATAATTTGCTGCCTTGGTCACCGTGCCCAAAAATATACACCTTAGATAAAGGAACAGAGGGAGTATGTAGCAATCATTGGATCTTGGTATTCATTGTTCCAAACAAGAACACGATTTTCTACATGGATTCTCTCAGAGAGTCAACAAACGCTCAGGATCTGACGCATATTCAGCCATTCATGGATAGGTATTGAATTCTAGGATGTTGAAATTAATTTGCATTCATATCTGGTTCAATAATTGATGTTGTCAAAATTCATCTTCATTTGCAGTGTGCTCGCATTGTGAAAAACTAAACCAGGGAACCAGTTCAAGAGGGAACTACCTTTGTAGCACTTGATCATTTCTCCGGTAACACACCGAAATCCGTTATTTTCAGAAAATGTATCCAATAGTCCGCAAATACCTTTTCTTACGCTAGTCAAATGGTCAAGCTTCTAAATAAACCTCTTTCTATTTCTGTCCAAAGAAAAAAAATGCATCTAACACCGGTTAGGTTGTTCCTAACAAGACAAATACATGAATAATTCTGTACAAAATATTTCAGTGTCCTCAGCAACAAGCAGGGACCAACCTTTGTGGATACTATGTTTGCAGACACATGATCTCCATCTGCAAATCTGCTGATAGTTGTGAAGGTGCTCATGAATTAGTACCAGTAAGTCTATCTTAATTAATATCTTCTATTCCATTCATATGGCACATTCTGATCTTAAAAATAGTGCAGCTCATCTTAGGCGAGGGCCTGAACCGCTCCCATTGGTGAATTGCGATGGTTGAAGATTTATCGGCGACTTCTTCTGAATCACTACATCAATCCCACTGGTGATAATGAAGATTTCAGCATGCCTTCTCCTGAAACATTGAGTAAAAGTTAGCCGCTAAACATATACGCATGGATCCATTGTTTTCCATCTGATGAGATCTTCGTATTTCATACACTATGATTAATTATGTAATGCATATATATGTCGACAAATCATTGGAATTTAGCTACCATTTGTTTAATTGCAATTGTTGCCAAACCTGATGAATGTTCCTCCTGTGGACACTATTTGTTCAATTGCATATTGTGGTGAATTTGCTTTTTTGCATGCCGATTCAAAATGGGATATTTTTGCTTTAACCTGGAAATTGCTCCGCACACGGTTCAACTAAATGAGTGTGCGCGATACACATCGGAAAGCATACATCAATCGTAGCGGAACCGTCGGTGATACACAGCAGATTGCATACGATTTGCAGCACTACTATGTGTGCGTAGGGCTCCGGAACCATTTATGATACCACATTATCGCACACGAGAGCTCAGAGTAAACCGTGCCCAATGTAAAATACAATCCCAGTCATAAATTTTTCAGGAAACGTGTGGAATCCCAAACGAAAAGCTAACGTCACTCTTACCGCAACCGTCGGTGATGCACAACAAATCACAAATGGTATACAACACTTGTAAGTGTGCGAAGGATCTCTTGAACCATTTGTGATAGAACATTATCGCACACTGTCGGTGTCAAAACCGGCGGATCTCGGGTAGGGGTCCCGAACTGTGCGTCTAGGCGGATGGTAACAGGAGACAAGGGACACGATGTTTTTACCCAGGTTCGGGCCCTCTCGATGGAGGTAAAACCCTACTCCTGCTTGATTAATATTGATGATATGGGTAGTACAAGAGTAGATCTACCACGAGATCACAGAGGCTAAACCCTAGAAGCTAGTCTACGGTATGATTGTTGTTCGTCCTACGGACTAAAACCCTCCGGTTTATATAGACACCGGAGAGGGCTAGGGTTACAGTGTAGTCGGTTATAATGGGAGGAGATCTACATATCCGTATCGCCAAGCTTGCCTTCCACGCCAAGGAAAGTCCCATCCGGACACGGGATGAAGTCTTCAATCTTGTATCTTCATAGTCTAGGAGTCCGGCCAAAGGTTATAGTTCGGCCATCGGACACCCCTAATCCAGGACTCCTCGGTAGCCCTGAACCAGGCTTCAATGACGATGAGTCCGGCGCGCAGATTGTCTTTGGCATTGCAAGGCGGGTTCCTCCTCCGAATACTTCATAGAAGATTTTGAACACAAGGATAGTGTTCGGCTCTGCAAAATAAGTTCCACATACCATCGTAGAGAATAATATTTACACAAATCCAATCTGCGGCGTATTCAGCGTGACATCACACCACGGCCAAGCCTTCATTTGAATCGTTTTCTTGTCCCACCTCGGTAAGACTTAGCGAGGCGGTTTCCGCACACGTTTTGTCGAGCAGAGATCATGTCCCTTATTCAGGATTCTCATCAATATGGGCGTGGGTAACCCGATCGTGCCCGTTGGTATATTTCCTCAATCGAAGGCGAGTCCCAAATGGTCACGGGGAGGGCTCTTGGTATTCAACCTCTTTATAAAGAGACCAAGGCTCTACTCCTTTCTTTCAATCTCAATCGAATCCGCCTCTCGCCTCGAGTTCCAACACCCAAAGCTCCAGTCAGCGCCTGGACCTTCGATGATGTCGGCTCCGGCCTTCAAGGCGGTGGATGCCTTCCTCCGTTCGGAAGAAGGCGTGCTAAAGGCGAGAGATGCGGTATCTAACGGTGAAATCTTGCATAGGCTGCCTGCTCAAGGGCAGGTTATTCCCACTCCCAAGCCTGGTGAGGCGTGGTGTTCGCATCTCACTTCCTTGAGGCTAGGCTTCCGACGGACCCCTTCGTGAGGGGGCTCATGTTTTATTATGGGCTGGAATTTCACGACTTGGCTCCGAGTCCATCCTCCACATCTCATCGTTCATCGTCGTGTGCGAAGCCTTCCTCCGCATTACTCCTCACTTGGATTGTGGCTTAAGACCTTCAAAGTAGAGCCGAAGATGATCGAGGGCAGCACGCAGTCTGCGGAGGCGCTGTTATAGGCAAGAATGCTGACGCTCCATGGCCCGAGGGCTATTTTCAAGAGGAGTTCAGCTTATGGCAACAAGAGTGGTTTTATATCACAGCTCCCAGGGGCACCAAGTGGGTGGCGCCACCTGCCTTTCGCTCGGGTCCCCCACCACAGCTAGCGTCATGGGTCAATAAAGGGTTTAACTGGGGGCCATCCAAGGACGCGCCCTTGTTGCAGAGCCGCATTCGAGATCTCCTAGAGAGAGACATCAATCTGGTCACGGTGAGGCAGGTCATGTTGATTCGCTGCACCTTGCCCTGCAAACGTCGCCCCCTCCGCCTGTGGGAGTTTAATCCGGAGGGACCACGAGCTCTCCAACATTTTATGGGCGCGACGCCCATGGAGATGTACAAATTGTTCTTCGGATCACAAGCAATGTGTCCGGACTCGACCGAGGACGCAGGTCTGAGCTGCAATCGCCCGGATACTCAGGAAAGTAGTCCTGTACCCGGACACGCCATCTGTATATTTATCATAAAATTGCCCTTAAAAGAGTTGTCCCTTAAACAGGAGTGGATAGCGAAAGCAAAGCTAATCAGGCGTCCGGCCCCCCTCCCTGAGACCACGACGGATCCCGTGTTAACCAGGATGCTGGAGGTTGCACCTTTGGAAGAAGGCAAAGGGGGGAACAAGGAAGCTACCGCCTCCCCGAAGGAGGCTGTCAGGAAAGGAGGAATCGAGAATCCCTCCATCCAAGGGAAGAAGAGGACCACCTCTGAAGACCCAGAGACCATGGTCTCAAAGCGGGGGAAGAGATCTTCATCAGAGGGTCCTGCACCGGGAGATGCCTCGGCCACACTATGCCCCCAAGGGGATCAGCCCTCCAGCGAGCCGTAAGTAGAGAGGGGAGTTTTAAAATAAGAGACATCCCTGTTCTATTTCTGAGGAAGATAACCGAATTTTTACCTTGTAGTTCAGATCTCAGCCCTTCTCGTGAGCTCATCTTGAGGATCTTCGTGGGAGATGATGGAGAGCGAACGCCCCCTGCCGTGCCGCCTTGCGAGGTGGGCGGCCCTGAGATGTCGTCACGGAGGGTTTCTCCGAATCCAGCAGGGCCGGAAAGCAGTCGTATGGCTCCCCAAAGCCCTCTGTGTCCGGCCTTCAAAAAAGGCCATCGGACAAGTCCAGCACCGTCCGGTGAACGGTCGGAGGAGCTGAAGGATCTGCTCGGGCGAGCGTCTATCTCAGAAGAACACCGTGCATTGATGGGCACGGTGATTGAAAGGATTTCATCAACGGAGAGTGGGTTGCACGAGGCCGTCAGGAGTTTACTGACAGGTTTTGAGGTACGCGAAATGATGTACCTCTTGACAGTTCCGCATATATAAGATACGTCCTGTGTAGATAGTAGCCCCTAAGACTCGGTGCATTGTAAAAAATGACGGCGCACCGAGGATCGTAATCCCAGGTATAACATGTCGCCGTTCCTATGTAGGCGGCGAAGTGTCTGGTGGCTAGCCGGACTGATGAATTTGCCGAGCTAAAGCGGCAACTTGACGTGGCAGATGCCGACATCGCGCTTGTTAACAAGCGGCTTGACGAGGCACAAGGTATGTAATTTCTCCGAAGACACCCGGTAAGACGAGCTGGATGCCCGTACCTTACAACATGTGTGCTTGATGCAGATGGTGTCGCTGCCATGGAGAACCTTCGGGTGGAACTTGCCCGAGCCAAGGAGCAGGCCAGGAGAAGCGATGCGGCTGCCTTAAAGGCGACTGAAGAGCTGAAAGCCGAACAAGCTGCTCACTGCCGAAGCAAGAAGGAAATGGCCGAGATGGCTGTGAAGTTGAAGAATGCTGCCGACCGCTTCGAGCTTCTTGAAAAATAAGATCGGGCGGAACAGAAGGACCTAAAGAAGGCCACTACCGAGGCCAAGGATGCTTGCTCTGCGATGAGAGCTATGAGGGAGGAGCTACGTCAGGCCGGAGATATCGCGGATGAAGTTCGGGGATCCTAAATATGCTCCGTTGGACCGGTTGTGGAGTGCGGCGGACACTTACCTGGACTTGACGGCGAGTGCCGCGGACGCGGCCGAACACTTCTGATATCAAAAGGATCACGAAGTGGAAAAGCTTTTTTGGTCGCAGTTCCACAATCCAGAGCGCCCACTTCCATTAACCGATCGTTTGGCCGCATGGGCAGAGCTGAATAGGTTATCTGGACTCGCCATGAAGTATGTCGTGAGTCATCTGTGGCCGAAAAGGCCCGAGCCGAAGAGTTATTTTAGCTTGGTGCAGCAATTCCTTGGTGCGGTGCCGCATATCAATGCAATGAAGAGGTCAGCGTGCATAGAGGGTGCATGGATGGCTCTTGCCCGTGTCAGGACATACTGGGCGGAGATGAAGGCCACCGATGTTGCATCCCAAGATTCGGACAGGAGCCGAGTTCCTGCCGAGCACTATTTTCAGGAAGTTTTGCAGGGCGCTCGTTTAATAGAAACGCGGTGCTCGAAGGATATTATGTTCGAATAACATGTATCATTGTAAAACAATGTGTCGATGAAATATAAGAGCTTTTTATACTTGTGCCTTCAAGAATTAAAATACCTCCTGTGCGGCCGTTAATGTATATGTGTATATAACCTGAAAGATGGCAGTCTTTGCTTCAGCCCCACGCATATAATGCAGGGTGTTATGAAAGCGCATTTTCACACTTGACCCAACGTCTTGGTCCTATTAAGGAGGTGATAGTGCAGCGAACTAGGCAACCGGACTATAATGCTTTATCACTTTCACTTAGCCATAGGAGTTTGACGGTGGGGCTACTATATAGCCCACGGGGCACCGCGCCACCCAATTCGGGACGCGTGTGT
The DNA here is from genome assembly GCA_021605205.1 of Aegilops longissima. Classification (NCBI taxonomy): domain Eukaryota; kingdom Viridiplantae; phylum Streptophyta; class Magnoliopsida; order Poales; family Poaceae; genus Aegilops; species Aegilops longissima. The sequence goes on along the minus strand of CM038678.1, from coordinate 249,005,601 downwards.
GCTGGCGAAAGCGGCCCTTCATTAATGCGGAGGAATCCTAAAGATTCCGGCGGGTCATCAGTGGTTGACTAGTCTCACGCTATATCATGGTCAGTTTTGGCTTTCTCTCTTGAGGTGCTCGCTTTGGCGAACGGGGCACAATCGCGATAGTTCTCCGGTGCCGCCTTAGCCGATAGAGCGGGCGTAAGGCAGCAAAACATAGGAGCAGGCAAACCCAACATTTGACCAAAGACATGATTCGAGCTGATGCATATAAGGCCAAACTCGCGACACCAAACACTCCCTAAGGTATTCGGTCTTTATGAAAACGGGCTGAAGAACGCCTTAGTAATAAGCCCACGTGTCAGTGCAGCGCAAAATTCAGCGTGGCCACATGCCAAGGCGCCAGCCTCCACCTCGGTTATAGCAAGAAACCGGGGATGTGTATCAACAAGAGACAGTAAAAAGGTTTACGAGGGTCTTAATCTGAAAAGAATCCTTGAAGCGGGGTCCCTCTTGCGTCTGCTGCTGTGTCTCCATTGTGCCGTATCACGGGACGGGTGTAGCACGGTGTTCATCTGTAAAAGAGAGGAACTTAGTTGAAAAAGATCATGCGAAAATGTACGCTATATTAAATAAACAAAGTACAATTCAAAAAATGAATAAAATTGAGCTTTATTGTCTCTTGTTATACATGCGCGGAGCCCTTATGCGGGGTATGTGGCTAGTAAGCCCTTGTATGTTACATGGACTCGTCTAGCCATGTCAAAGTCCGAACGACCTGTTTAGGTGCTTTGATTAGTGAAGCGGTTTAGTGTGTGGCTGTCAAGGCAGCCGCACAATCTTCCACGCCGAGGAACACTCGATATTTCCCTTTAATGAGATGATGCCTCATGGACCGGGCATTTTAAGTATAAGAGATGCATAATGCGGTATTGCATTAAAGCGGAAAGCTTGGCGTCGATGGTGCTTGATAGCTACTTGTAAATGGGGCGATGTGGAAAGTTAGCTTTTCGCGGCGGAAGTTGTCGGGTGAGCCGAACATAACTTCTAGCAGGAGAGAGCCCGTACTATGGGCATCTGGGCCTGGCGTTACCCCTTGAAAGGAAGTGTTGCTATGGTGAATTGTTGTTGGGTCTATCCCCATTTTGTGGATTGTGTCCTGATATAGCAGGTTTAGATCACTGCCGCCGTCCATTAGGACTTGTGTAAAGTGGAGTCCGTCAATTATTGGATCTAATACCAAGGCAGTCCATCCTGCGTTCCGGATACTTCTAGAGTAATCCTGTTGGTCGAAGGTGATTGGTTTTAACAACCAGTGGCGGGACTCCTCTGGGATAGGCCGTATGGCGCGTATCTCTATAGGCGCCACTCTGTTTTTCCCTTTTGTCACGTGAAGTGAGCTTACTGTTTTGACTTCTTGTGGGAAATTCTTTTGTTTTCCGGTGCTCTGCTTGTGGGGTTCGTCATCGTCCTCGCTTGGTGTGTCAAGCCCCTTGTGTTCGGCATTGAGTTTGTCGGATTGCTTGAAGACCAAACAATCTCTGTGGGTATGGTTTGCAGGCTTCCCGGGAGTACTGTGGATTTGACATATCTTGTCCAAGATTTTGTTTAGGTTAGATAGCTCGTCCTGTTATCCTTGAGGGCAGCTTTTACGATTCTGCCGAGAGCTTTTGAATCCGGCGTTGATCGCCGTGCTCTTTGGGCTGTTTCCCTTGGTCCGCGCTGGTCCTTGCTGCATCGCGGTTTCCGTTCCATCCCTAACCCGGATGTACTTGGGTCCTGGTATCGCATCTTGCCAACCAGCTATCCTCTCCGCGCAAAAGCGGGTCATGAGGCTTGTTAATGCGGCCATTGTTCTTGGCTTTTCTTGGCCGAGGTGTCTGGCGAGCCATTCATCTCGAATGTTGTGTTTGAAAGCTGCTAAGGCTTCGGCGTCCGGACAGTCGACTATCTGGTTCTTTTTAGTAAGAAATCTATTCGAGTTTCGGGCTGACTCTCCGGGTTGTTGAGTTATATGACTTAAATAAATCGCATCCGGAGGTCGTACATAGGTCCCTTGAAAATTTGCGAAAAGCATCCTCGAGCTCTTCCCAACTTCAATGGTGTTTCGGGAAGGCTTTTAAGCCAATGCCGGGCTGGTCCTTTGAGCTTGAGGGTAAGTATTTTATGGCGTGGAGATCATCTCCTCTAGCCATGTGTATGTGGAGGATGTAATCCTCAATCCAGACTGTGGTGCTGTTGTTCCGTCGTATGCCTCCATGTTTACGGGCTTGAATCACTGAAATTCATGATCCAGCACCTCATCGATGAAACATAGGGGGTGTGCGGCACCGCTGTATTTGGGTGTACCGTGATGTTCGGATACTTGATGCGTTGCATTGCTTACTAGAGCTTGCTTTCTTGGCCCGTAGATAGATCTAGCTGGGCCATCTTTTTGATGTGAATCCTTGTGCGGATCGTGTGCCGACTTGTGTGCGGTGCCCTTTGCCGCTCTATGTTGGCCATGGGGTTGTTCACCCGACCGGGTGGCTTCCTTATTTTTTGATTGCGGGGGCTCTAAGGCCTCCTCATCAAATTCCGGCAGTAATTTTCGCTTCGGATAGCTCTTTGTGTGGCGACTGTCGCCGTATTTGTCTGCGGTGTTGAGTACTTTACTCCATCTAGTTATGAGTGCATCTTCTGCTGTTTTGAGCTTCCGCTTCTGCTTCTTCAGGCTATGCACAGTGGCGACGAGCCTTTTGTGGAGGTTCTTCTGCTCTGGTAGCTTGTCCGGCGTGAGGTCGTCCGGACTGTTATCTTCGCCGGGGACGGTTTGTTTATCCAAGTTGCCCTGTTCGGACGGTTGCTCGATGGCATGTTCGTCCGCTGGTTCGCCCTGCTCTGTGGCTGGGTCTGTATGGCTGCGGTCTCTGTCGAGGTGGGGTTGGAGCGGCGCTTACGCCGCCGCTTTGACTGCTTTTCGAGGGAACGAACCCTCGTTGTGTCCCTTTGTTCCTCGTTGTCGTTTCTTTTAGGTGTGTCCACCATGTATACATCGTGAGATGGGGTGGTTGTCCAGTACCCTATAGGCGCTGGTTCCTGTTCGTCTCCTACATCATCGTCCATACCGTCGATGTCTTCGGAGTCGAAGTCGAGCATGTCGGTTAAATCATCGACATTGGCTACGAAGTGGGTGGTGGGTGGGCTTTGAATTTCTTTGTCGTCCGCATCCCAACCTTGCTGACCATAGTCCGGCCAGGCTCTCTGATAAGAGAGAGACTTTAGTGAATTCAGAATGTCGCCGAAGGGTGAGTGCTGAAAAATGTCGCGGCGGCGAACTCCATGATCGGCGCCCAATCGGATTCGATCGGCGGGGCGCGGAGGGTTGAGTCGGAGAGGAGTCCGGCACCTTGAGTCGCGAGCCGAGAGGACAAAGCTGGTGTTCGCTCGATCGCCAGAGATTGCAGCCCGAGGCGGTGTCCAGCCACCCGTCCTCGATTAGCGCTGATCGGCTCCGAGCTAAGGGTCGGAGCGGACACGGTGCGACCTCGAGGCATTGCTCGGCGGCGAGCTAGATCCTGCCCATCATAGCAAAGTGGCGCTTCGGTGTGGCTCGAACCCGTCGAAGATCAAGTCTCCGCGGATGTCGGCCGTGTAGTTCAAACTTCAAATCTGACCGATGGCGGGCGTAGCTTCGATATGCTCCGGATGGCCTGCGAATTAACTTGCGATGCAAAGCCGCCGAATCTGAAGATCTGTCCGGGAGAAAAGTCTCACCTGGACCGCATCGTTGTTGATGATCGGAGGAGCCATCGGGCCTAAAGATGGCGCACAGAGGAACTCTCAATGAAAGCACCAACGTCGGTGTCAAAACCGGCGGATCTCGGTAGGGGTCCCGAGCGTGCGTCTAGGCGGATGGTAACAGGATACAAGGGACACGATGTTTTTACCCGTGTTCGGGCCCTCTCGATGGAGGTAAAACCCTACTCCTGCTTGATTAATATTGATGATATGGGTAGTACAAGAGTAGATCTACCACGAGATCACAGAGGCTAAACCCTAGAACCTAGCCTACGGTATGATTGTTGTTCGTCCCTACGGACTAAAACCCTCCGGTTTATATGGACACCGGAGAGGGCTAGGGTTACACAGAGTCGGTTACAATGGGAGGAGATCTACATATCTGTATCGCCAAGCTTGCCTTCCACGCCAAGGAAAGTCCCATCCGGACACGGGACGAAGTCTTCAATCTTGTATCTTCATAGTCCAGGAGTCCGGCCAAAGGTTATAGTTCGGCCATCCGGACACCCCCTAATCCAGGACTCCCTCACACACGGTAATTGTTCGAAAACGTGTGCGATGGATTCATGCATGGCAGACGAGTTCCATAGAAAACTCGTGTACGATGGGGCACATATCGCACACAGTTCATATGTTGGCCCGTGTGCCTTACATACTGTTTCCGAAACGGTTCATTATGACACACCGTTTGGTTTCACCGCGTCATTAAAAACATTTAATCACCGATCCCAGATGTGTGACGGAATTTAGTGTGTGCTGCATCGCATACGATTAAATTTGGCAAGGCCTCTGCATCATGGCTCCCTATCCCCGACGTTTTTTGGGTCGTGTGGGAAGGACCCCCCTATCGCACACACTCACTTGGCGATGGTTCTGAATGCCGTCGTGGAAAGGTGTTAAAAACCATTTGTATAACACCTCGCTGTACCAATGACCTGTGTATACCCTTGAGTGACAAGGCGTTCTTTGTTTCTCACAACAATGCCATTTTCATCTTGCTTGTTTCGGAATATCCATTTGGTGCCGATGATATTGTGCTTCTTAGGATTCAGTTTGTCAACCAACTCCCACACATCATTCAATTCGAATTGCACCAACTCTTCTTACATTGCATTCATCCAATCGGGACCATTCATGGCTTCTTCATACTTGGTACGTTCTGCCAATGAGACAAAGGATAAACTGCCACAGTAGTTAGCCAAATGAGTGCGAGAACGAGTTGTGGGTCGATAACCTGGATTCTCGAGGTCTTCGAGAATTAATGTAGAGTCAACTTGCTTTGCCACTCAAGGATGAGGATTTTCATCTTGATGATCATTTCCATTTTCTTCAGTGTCGGCATGGGGATTGGCATTTGTATCGCCATTTTCATTGGGTTCGGAGCGACATTTTCTTGGTAGTGGCTTGGTGTGTTCTGCTTCGAGTCATGGGGGCATCATCATCGGAAGAGTTAGGTACATTTCCTTAAACGGGCTTGACGTTCCCAATGGCTATTTGCCGAATAGCATCCGAAATCGATGGTTCATCGATCACATCAGGTAGGTGCTCCTTTTGGGAGTCGTTAGATTCATCAAACTGCACATTTACCGTTTCCATAACTTTCCCATTGTGAGAGTTATAGACTCGATAAGTATGCGAGTTCGAGCCATAACCAAGAAGAAAACCTTCATGTGCCTTAGGTGCAAATTTGGAATTATGATTCATGACGAATGTATCAAGGTGCACCAAAAACACGTAGATAAGAAACATTAGGTTTCTTGCAAGTGATAAGCTCATATGAAGTTTTCTTAAGGAACTTGTGAAGATAAACGCGATTGATAACATGATAAGCAGTGTTAATAGCATCAGCCCAGAAGCGAATAGGAGTTTTGTACTCAGCGAGCATTGTTCTCGCCATTTCGATGAGAGTTCTATTCCTTCGCTCAACCACTCCATTCTGTTGGGGAGTGTATGCAGCTGAGAATTCATGAGTAATACCATTCTCATCGAGAAAATCTTCGATATGAGTATTTTTTAACTCAGTACCATTGTCGCTTCTGACATGCTTAATTCGCACATCATATTCATTCTAGGCCTTCTTGGCGAACCTTTTGAAGATGTCTTGGGAGCAGGTTTTCTCTTCGAGACAGAATGCCCAAGTGTAACGAGAGAAATCATCGACAATAACCAGACCATAATGACTGCCACCAAAACATGCATAGTTTTGGGCCCCGAATAAATCCATATGAAGAATTTCAAGAGGTCTTGTAGTGTTCATGACAGTTTTTGAAGAATGATGTTTCTTGGCCAATTTACTGGCCTCACAAGCAGCGCATAGACGATCCTTGTCGAATTTCACATCAGGAATGCCACAGAGATGATTTTTCTTCACAAGAGTCTGCAAATTTCTCATACCTGCATGACCAAGTCTTCGGTGCCACAGCCAACCTTCAGTTGCTTTTGCAAGCAAACAAGTTTCGACTGAGGGACCCTTAGAGAAATCCACAATATATAAATCACCCTTTCTATTTCCCTCGAAAATGAAGGAATTGTCAGAGGCCATAAAGACAATGCATTTGGATATAGAGAATAGAACTAGTATGCCTAGATCACAAAGCTTGCCAACTGACATAAGATTAAATCTAAGAGACTGAACAAGTAAAACATCATCAATGATTTTGTCTCTGGATATAGCAATTTTACCTAACCCAGTTACCTTTCCTTTGTTGTTGTCGCCAAAAGTGATACACTTCAGAGATGAAGCAGTTAAGTTGGGGTCGACAAACAATGACTTGCCTCCGGTCATATGACTAGTGCATCCACTATCCATTACCCAGTGACATAGTCGCGCAGAAGAATTAGACTTTCTTAACCACCCACATCTTTGCATGTGGCTTCGAAACAAATGAGCGAGCAAGATATGATTTCTTTCGATAACCACAATTGTTACTCGATGAGGTGCGAGCATAATCAAAGCAATAAGCATTGAAATCCTTTCCACACGAATGAGTATAGTGATTGAATGAGGTATGCATATACTCATTCTGTCGAACTTCTTCAAGAAAGTAACAAGCATTTTGTTCATGCATGGTCAGTAACGTGGTAACAGGCAATGCTTCATAGTTTTCCTGGGCACCCATATAGCTTTCTTTGGGGGGCCATTCCTGCTGTTTGGTCCAACATAGAGAGCAACAGCCTCACCACGTTGGTTTTTTAACAGCATCTAGTTATCCAGAGAATCATCACGAGAATATTCAGGGATAGGTGAGTCATATCCCGAAAGAAAAGTACGATTGAGTGTTTTTCTCTTTGCAGGCACCCACACAGTGCGAGGATATCGACCAGGTTGCCAGTAGGAGCCATTTTCATTCAGTTTCCTTTCGAAACCAATACCCTCTTTCCTGGGGTTTTTGTGAAGAATGGATTTCTTCATAACATCACAAAGGGTTTGATGCCCTTTGAGAGACTTGAACATTCCTGTCTGAATGAGATCCTTCAACCTAGCATTTTCATCAGACAAAGAACCATTTTCCTTGACAAAGGGGTTAGCATTCACAGACGATTCAGCATTGGATTCAACATTGCTGCGTTCAAGGCATTTTAAGCAAGGTGGAACAAACACTTCAGGTTTCTCTTTGAGTTGTTCGGTGAGAAGAGAATTTTCCCTAATCAAATCCTCATGAGCCTCTCTCAGCGACTCGAGTTCCTATTTCCTTTTCACGTAATCACAAGTCAATCTCTCATGCTTGGCTGAGAGAAAATAATGACGAGCTGATAGTTCATCCATTCGGGACTTGAGAGCGGAATGCTCTTCAGTCGGCGGCTGATTTTTCTCCATCTCTTCAACCAACAACCCTTCAGATTTCCTGGGGGTTTTCTTAATTTTCTCAAGAGAGTTTTGTTGAATATTAGCAATTTTGATCAGTTTAACATGGTCATCCTCATCAGAAGAATATTGATCACTAGAGTGAGTCTTGCGATGTTTGGAGGATACCTTTTCTTTCGACACTTTGGCCATGAAGCAGTAGGCAGGAGACTCGTTGTTGCTTGAATGTTTCTCTAAGAAGTTTGATGCAGGGGTGATGGCGCATGCTATGCCAGCCATGCCAGAATCAGAATCCTCATCGGATTCCTCAGCTTCTTCAGAGTCAGATGATTCTTCTTCATCAGAGTCCATCTCCTTGTTGATGTACGCCTTGGCCTTGCGAGAGGTATTCTTGCGGTTGGAGGAGGACTTGGAAGGATTCCTCAAGCAAGATCTTGACGATGACTTTTCGGAGGAGTTGTCCTTCTTCTTGAAGAACGTCTTCGTTTTCTTCTCATCATCAGAATCGTAGTTCTTGCTCTTGCTTTTGCTATGATAGTTTCCTGAATCATATCTTCCATTGGCAGGATTTCATCTTCCCAGATAGGGCAGTCCGAAATGAAATGTTCTGCCTTTTTTCACTTGAAGCAGGTGTAATCTCCAGTGGGTTTTGACGAAGATTTTGAACCGCCAGAATTGCTGGATCCCTTCTTGTGGAACTGATTCTTTCTGTGGAGGTGCTGGAATCTTTTCGTGAGTAAGGCGAGATCTTTGCTGATCCTTTCTGGGTCATCAGAATCTTCTTCGGCATTTCCTTCGGGGGAGGAATCAACAACAGCTTTGAGAGCATGGCTTTTGCAATGACTTTAACCATAGAAATCTCTCTTCTCTTCTTCTTGTTCCTCGTGGGTGTTCAACCTTTCCATTATATCAACATAATCGAGAACTTTGAAATTAGCTCGTTCATCATCAGAACTAGAGTGTCGAACGAACTGTAAAGTGATCAGAGCAGTTTCTTCACAACTTCATGGTTAGTGATGTCTTTGGCGCTGAGAACTTGCAGCTCGTTGGCGATGTCACTTAGACGATCGAAAGTTTGTTGACAGCTTTCATTTCCAATGCGCGTGAACCTATTGAACTTTGCTCGAAGGGTATCAATGCGAGCTTCTTTCTGAGTTGAAACACCTTCATTTATCTTCTCAAGAATGTCCCACAATTCCTTCGCAGATTCACACTCACGATAGTGAGGAAATTGAGCACGAGAGAGATGGCCACCATTTTCATCTTTGGCTTGAGCATCCAGTTGAATCAGTCTCTTCTCTCGGTCATTGGGGACTTGGGGCACTACAACGTGACTCCATTCTGCACCACATTCCACATATCATCATCAATTGCTCGGAGATGGATCTTCATCTTCTCCTTCTAGAAGGCGTAGTCCGTTCCATCGAATATGGGAATCTTGAGGTGCGACTTGTAGCTCACTGAAGACATACTTAAACTCCAAGGTTGTTAGACCAAAATGAGCAGAGTCAAGGAGTACCTTGCTCTGATACCAATTATAGGAACGAAGTATGTCTACCACAGGGGGGGCTGAATGGGAGTTTTAAAATTTCTTTCGAAAATCTCAAAACTCTCGGAACCCAGCAGCAGAGCGAATGAAAAGAGAGTACAACGAGTGAATACAAGCTATCAAATGGAAACTAAGAACATGCGTCGAGACAAATCACATATTTCAGAACATTCGAAAGTAATGAGGGAGAATAGAGGTAACCGGTGATGCTCGATGGCGCCAAGGTATTTGGTAGACCACTTTGTCCTTCTGCACAAGGTCTACGTCTGGTTGGAGGGGTTGTGACTTAACACGGAAGATAAACTCTCTTCGCCCAATTCTCCACGACAATTGGTTCATCAACCAATGTTGATCACTCATGGTAGATACTTGAGGCGATCTCCGAACCTTTACATACTTCTTCTCCTAGAACCACAATCACTCTTGGTCTCTGAAGAAATTGACACCTAACCATCTAGAGAGTTTGCAGCTCTCAAGAGTAATAACGGAGCGTACTGGACTTAGATTTGAGTGATGCTGAACCACTATCTAATTTTTCGGCTCTAGGGGTTTTCTCTTGGTGGATTTTGAACTCAAATCACTCGGAGAGGGGGTTGCTCAATAATCTTCTCATAATCAAACGGAGCAGCCACCGGACAAACCGGTGCAGGGTGGCTATTTATAGCCGCAGCCTTCCCTGATGGGAAATGACCATTTTGGGCACGAGGTCCAACCAATGGCCACCCAACACGTTCTCAACTGACGGATTTCAAAGTGCACCGGTAATATTACTTAAGGAACAAGAAATGCTAACTCCTCGGTCCAAGACAAATCTCTCGCAGTGAAGAAGATCACAGTCTCTTGCTGGCAAGTATTTGCTCGGAGCACAAAGAGATTTCTCTCGCAACTTCCATAGGATTTGGGTTTAGCATTTGAGAATCAAAGTTTCAGACACTACACCCTTTTTAATAGTACGGTGGTCCTATGACTCAATAAGGAGACAAGAAACAACGAAATAAATGCTACATCTTCACTTCGTCTTCATTCTTCTCGGACGCAGTCACTTCCTTCGGATAGGCACTGAACCAATTGCTTCACGTCAGCAATTTTTGTGGGGTCACTCTTGTTAGCATAATCTTCGGTGATAATCTTCACTGCTATGCAGGGGATTATCTTCATCGTTTGAATCAAACTCCTCGTGACTCCAGGGACTTGTAACTCTGTGTGCACTAGCAAACATATAAGTCCCGCACTGTTTATGTCCACAAGGTCCAAAACCTAAGGAGGCAAATCATTGCACCAACACATTGGATTTTATACGCATCCTCACTGAGAATATACCCTTGTGATCGGGATGCCAAGCAATAAAATTATAAAAGGCTTGAATGTTGATGGATTTGTAGTATTCTCCTGACGTCAACTGGGTTGAAGATTGAACGAATCAACTCTTCATCACATCTCTATGTATTAGGATCTATCAATTTGCTTACCTGCGCCAGGATTGTGAGTCCTCGGGCTATAATAATTCTCCTATCTAGGCTTGTAGGCACCCAACGATATGTCCAGATATTAACACTTTCTCCTATTCCAATACGCCAAATATGTCCCAGCTTGAAAGTTTCCAATCCTTTCGTGATGCTTTGCCAAGTGAAATAAGCACCATTTTTTGGGTAGCTTGGAGCAAGTGTGTGTTGGGGAAGTATTTTGCCTTCAACACCCTGACACATAAGGAATCAGGGTTGGTAATAAGACACGAACTCTGTTTTGAGAGCATTGCCAAGTTAAAGGAATGAAGATCTCTGAAACCCATTCCTCCACTCTTTGGGTAACACAATTTCCACCAAGTATACCAATGCATCCTCTTATGAGCCTCATCATCTCCCCACCAAAACTATGCAATCAAGTTAGTGATATCTTTACATAGATTCGGTAGGCAGAATACTGACATGGCGAAGACCGGGATGGCTTGAGCCATAGACTTGAGAAGTATCTCCTTACCACCAATAGGTAATTGCTTCTCCATCCAACCCCTTATTCTTTCCTTGATTCTCTCATAAAAATGTTTGAATCAATCACTTATATTTGCACCAACTAATGTTGGTAGTCCCAAGTATCTATCTGATAATGCTTTAGTATCAATGTGTAACTCCTGGAAAATTTCAGCCCTGGAAGTAGCTGGGGTATTAGGACCGAAGAAAATACTTGACTTTGACAGACTCACCAATTGTCATGAGCTTTGACAATAGGTATCCAGAACATGTTGTAAGGAAGATGGATTTAAAACATATGCTTTCATAAGAAACAGAGTGTCGTCAACGAATAAAAGGTGTGATACTGATAGTGTGTTTCTTCACACTCTAATCCCTCTATGCCACCAGCTTATTCTTCATACTACAATAAACTAGAAAGACCCTATGCACAAAGCAGGAAAAGATAAGGGGAAAGGGCATCCCCCTGCCTTATACATCTAGTAGGAATAAACGAATATGTCTCCTGGGAATTAAACCTCACTTTGTATCTGACCGAGCTCACACATGACATCATCATATCAATCCAATGTTCATGGAATCCCATGGTGGTCATCATGTCACGCAGAAAGGACCATTCCACCCTGTCGTATGCTTTGTGCATGTCCAATTTAACAACACAAAGCCCAGTTTTACCAGCTCTCTTATTTTTAATCTTATGAATACACTCATAAGCTATTAGGAGTTGTTTGTAATCATCTTACCAGGTACAAAGGCACTTTGTGTGGTTGGCATAATCTCTGGCAGGATATTTTTCAAACGTGAAGCTAGCATCTTGGAGATGATTTTATGGAGAACATTACAAAGACTTATATGACGAAATTGAGTTACCAACTCTGTGGTGTCAGTTTTTGGGATCATCACAATGGTGGTGTCATTCCACTCAGTCGGTATCTTCCTAGAATTAATAGCAAACAACACTTATTGTGTAATTTCATCTCCAATAATATGCCAATATTTTATAAATAAGACAACATGTAGTCCATCCATGCCGGGTGCCCGAAGATCACCAGTGCTATGTACTGCCTTCTTCACATCATAACAAGTATAGGGGGCCATCAAAAAATTGTTCATCTAACTGGTCACTTTGGGTTGTACTTTCTGCAAAATAATCGGTTATGTGTGCTGCACCTCCGAGGTGAACAAGTGAGAGAAGTAGTACAAAATATGCGGATTTTGGTGCTGCATACCTTGTAGCCAATTACCTCCCTCGTCCTTTAGTTTTTTCATGAAGTTTTTCTTCCTTCTCGCCGACGCAAAATCTTGAAAGAACCCAGTGTTACAGTCCCCATATTTCAACCAGTTTACCCGTGATCTCTGCATAACTTGGATCTCTTCTAATTCCAACAAGTATTAAATTAGTCCCGGAAGTTCCTTTCTCTTCTCCACATTATCATCGTTCATTGGCCCTCCATGACTTTCTCCAAATCCCTTTGTGCCTTGCGTAGCCGCTTCTTAGGTTTCTTTAGAACCCGCTGATCCCAATCAGGGAAGTGATCATGCATTTTATTTAGTCTCTCATAAATGTTTGTTACCCCGGGATCAACACTAGTTTGTCCATGCTTCCTCAACCATTGTGTTAAAATTAGCTTCACGCATGTTACTAGATCCACTAGCTGACCGGCCATAAAAATTAGTATACACTAGCAGGGTCGATGATCCGAGTGATTAAACTCTCGGTTCTCTAAGGCTTCTTGAGGAAAAAGGTTATTCCATGCTTCGTTCACGAGACATTTGTCCAATCTTTCCTTAATTCTGCCTTTGTACCATATGAAAAGCCCCCTCCCCCAACAAAATCAAGATCCCGAAGCTCGCAATCGTCCATTGCATTCTGAAAGGCTTGCATATATTGAATGGACCTTGGATTCCCACCTCCCTTTCATAGAGGAACTGGATTTCATTAAGATCTCCTATAAGTAACCATGGGAGGTTCAGGTTTTGGTGCAGTTGCCTCATGCGACTCCAAGTCAAATTTTTATTTTCCCACTTAAGCTCCACACGCATCCCTGTAGTCAAACACCAAAATGTACTGTCTCTTTCTTCAATGTTTACATTAATATACATAGCACCAAGGGCCAATCTATGGAATTTAATATTATTGTTCAAAATAGAATTATACCACCTTTCCACCCATCAACTGGGCAGACTAATTATTGGTCCATCTTCAATCTCTTTCGCAAACATTCAGCCAGATAAGATTCGAGGGGAGTCTCCAACAAGAACATCACATCGAGGTTGCAACTTCGCTGGACATCCAACAAAACTCGGACTGTCGGGGCTTTCCCGAGCCCGTGACAGTTCCATGCTAGCATCTTCATGGCAGTATGATGAGGATATCAATACCATTATTACACCCACAGCCCCTACTGCTACATATACTGGACCAATTACTAGAGCTCGCGCACGCCAATTAAATTATCAGGTACTTTCATTTCTTGGTAATGATTCTAATGTTCATGAGAATATGATGCTGCCTAAATTGGATACATTTGTTTTGCTTACAAATGAAGGGCCTGCCATGGATAAGAGGGATGAACACTGGAGCAAGAACAAGCCTGGAGATGATGGCATGCGCAAGGGGAACAAGAACGGAGTCACAAGTGATGATTTCAGGACTTTGAAGCCACCATAAGGAGTGCATGAAGCCTTTGACGAAATATACAAGATGCCACTTCATAAATTTCGTCCAGAGGCTATTCTAGGTGCTGCGTCACCTTATTACTGGGACAGACCCATTTAATTTTGAAATACTTAAGTATAGGCTATTTTTAGAGTCCGTATGTGTGGGGAAACAAGAGTTAGGTTTGCTTTCGGACCCCTCCCTCAAGGGCCACGAAATTCCCCCTCTTCCTCCATATATACAGCCCTTACGGCATCGTTTAGACTTTGGGTTTTGTTTAGATTAAAGTTCGCCATAGCTGCAACTTCGCATTCTTCGTTTGTGTTCAACGACCAGACAAAGGCGTCACAGAACCCCACCTTGATCAATAAAGCTTTCCTCTTATATTCACAATATCCAAATTGCAATCTTAGTTTCTTGCTTGTTCTTCGTTTGCCTGCAGGAAACAGACCTTCGTGGTCAGGTTGATCGTGCTCCGGCGTGGTCAATAACCTCTCGGAGTTGGTTTAGCGATTGCTAAGGCGCGACGTCCTCGCACGTTCGTAGTCGGATCATCAAAGTCGACTTCCTCCAAAACGATAGCCACCATCTCATCGAAAGACGGGACACCTTTGCCTCTATCAAGTGGTATCATAATAGGAGATATATTAGTCATATTTTGGTCAGCACAACTATCATCGCCCACACACGAAACACCAGAGAGAGAGAGATAGGGATAGAAGGTTAAATAGAAAAAGGACTCTATCTATGGCGCAAGACAATTCCTTGTTGCCATCTATATATCTCATGTTTAACACCCTCTCTTAATCTAAGCTTCTCAAGTTTAGATTACGCTTGAACTCTTCAAACGGTCCTGTAGCCAAGGCCTTTGTGAAGCCATCTGCAACTTGATCTTTTGAAGGAACAAACCGGATCTCCAACTCCTTGCTTGCAACCCTTTCGCGAACAAAGTGATAATCAATCTCAATATGCTTGGTTTTTGCATGGAAGACCGGATTAGCTGAAAGATATGTGGCACCAAGATTGTCACACCAAAGACATGGAGTTTGTATATGATATATTCCAAGCTCCTTAAGAATAGATCTGACCCATATAATTTCCGTTGTTGCATTGGCCAACGCCTTATATTCCGCCTCAGTACTTGACCTAGAGACAGTTGCCTGTTTCTTGGCACACCATGAGATGAGACTAGGTCCAAAGAAAACTACAAGCCCACCTGTGGACCTACATCATCCGACATCCTGCCCAAATCGTAATCGAAAATGCACTAACAAGTGTTGAGAGTGACTTGTCGAAGTGAGGCCAACACCCAAGGTGTGCTTTACATATCTCAAGATGCGTTTGGCAGCAGTCAATGGGCTGAAGTAGGTGCATGAAGAAACTGACACATTTTATTGACTGCAAAAGAAATATCAGCCCGGTGAGTGTCAAATCATTGGAGTGCACCTACCAAACTCCTCAGATTTGGTGCCATCCTCTGGACTCAGAGGAACCCCTTGACAAGAGACAGTCTTTTCGAACTAGAGAGTGGTGTTGGAGATGGTTTGCAGCCCTGCAACCTAGCCTTGTTCAAAAGATCAGATGCATATTTTTCCTGAGAGAGATGAAGACCACCTTCTGTATTCCTTTTTACCTCAATACCAAGGAAATAATGAAGATCTCCAAGATCCTTAAGAGCAAAATCTGAGTTCAAATCCTTCAAAAGAGCTATGATTGCCTCATTGGGCGAACTAGTGACAATGATATCATCCACATAAATGAGTACAAAGATAGCTATCTGTGACTTATTGTAAATAAACAGGGATGTATCAGACTTAGAGGGAGTAAAGCCAAGGGTGTGCAACTTAGAACTCAACCGAGAATACCAAGCACGTGGAGCTTGCTTGAGTCCATAAAGAGATTTGTCAAGTCTGCAAATGTGAGATGATTGTCCTCAAACCCAGGAGGTTGCTTCATATACACTTCCTCTTCCAAAACACCATGAAGGAACGCGTTCTGCACATCTAGCTGTTGAAGGCTCCATCCTCTGGACACAGCAATAGACAAAACAAGGCAGACGTGGCAGCTTTAACAATAGGACTAAATGTGTCCTCGTAGTCTAGTCCATACCTCTGCTTGAACCCCTTGGCAACGAGTCTGGCTTTATACCAATCAATTGTACCATCAGACCTACGTTTGATTCTGTACACCCATTTGCAATCAATGATATCACGACCTGGACGGGGAGGAACAAGATGCCATGTATGATTTTTTTGAAGAGCATGAAACTCCTCTTACATTGCCATCCGCCACTTAGGATCAGCTAAAGCCTCATTAACAGTGCAGAGGTTCGCCTGTGGGAACAGAAGAAACTAGGCCATACTTAGTTTTGTAGTTGACCTGTTGTATTGTGCCGTCACAAAGACGTGTACGAGGAGGCGTGGAGGCGAGTGGTGGTGTAGCCGCAGAAGATCCAAAGAAGATCAAGACACTGGACCCGCGGATCTCTTTGCCAGAAAGGTGACGAGCCGACGGAGAGACGGGCGAGGCCGCAGAAAATCCGGGTGGAGGGACTGGATCATCATCGGATCCAGCAGCGGGCTCGTCTGGCTTGCCTGGCGTAGAGGACAAGGTGGCCCGCGGGAGGCGTCGGGAGTACGTCTGTGGGACCGGCGCGTACCACGCGGTCGGCTGGCTCCCGTTCTTGATTGAGCTGGCGCCCATGAGTCCAGCATGGAGGCGAGGCGACATCGTCTCGAGGAGAGGTGAGGGGCGGGAGATGGTGGAGGGCCCCGGGCCGCCTGACTTGACAGCAATCCCGAGGAGGATGCGGTCGGATCGGACGCGTCCAGCCGGGTCGATCCCGAGGCTGATTGCACCGGATCGCTTGCATGCACGCATGAGCTCCCTGATGCACCATTTTCTACGTCATTTTCTTCGCTGATTCTTCCTGGAACAGTAAACTCAGGGATAACAGGAGATATATTAGTCATATTTTGGTCAGCATAACTATCATCGCCCACACACGAAACACCGGAAAGATGAGATGGGAGAAGGACTTCTTTCCTAAGGAGGGCGCCGGCATTGGGGTGTAGACGTGCAAAGGGGAACTAAGTCTCATCAAAAACGACATCACGGGAGATGTCCACGCGGCCTGTAGAAACATCAAGGCACTTGACACCTTTGTGTTGCGCACTATAGCCAAGAAAAACACACTGTTTGGAACGATACATGAGTTTTCGAGTATTGTATGGACGAAGATTTGGCCAACATGCGCAACCAAAAACACGAAGGGCGGTATAATCTGGTGTGATATGGAGAAGACGTTCAGTGGGAGTTTCATGAGAAATAGTGCGACTGGGCCACATGTTAATAAGATGAACAGCGGTGAGAAAGGCCTCATCCCAAAATTTGAGAGGCATGGAGGCAGAAGCTAATAGGGCCAAGCCTACTTCGACAATATATCGATGCTTTCGTTCAACAGAGCCATTCTGCTGATGTGCATGTGGGCATGAAACATGGTGAGAGATACCTATCTTTTGAAAAAAAGAGTTGAGGTTCTCATACTCACCACCCCAGTCGGACTGTACAGTGATGATTTTACTATCGAATTTTTGCTCTACAAGAGCTTGAAAGTTGTGGAACACTTGAAACACGTCAGAACGTTTCTTAAGAAGATAAATCCACGTATATTTGCTAAAGTCATGAATAAAGCTTACATAGTATTGGTGTCTACCAACAGAGGTGGGTGCTGGACCCCATACATTAGAAAAGATAAGTTGCAAAGGTTTTGTAGAGACACTAATAGACACAGGATATGGTAATTGATGACTTTTAGCACGTTGACAGGAATCACAAATTGTTCCTGAGTTTCTCTCACCAACAACTGGGAGATTATTACTACTAAGAATACGATGAAAAGTAGCAAATGAAGGATGTCCTAAGTGATTTTGCCACCGTTCAGCAGAAAGCTTGATGGCACCATAGGCTTGTTTATTGTATCAGCAATACTGCAGAAGCAAAGAGTAGAGGCCTTGCACACAAACACCTCTATGAAGTACTTTCTTCGTGACCTGATCCTTGATCAAAAAAAAAGGAATGGGTGAAACTCTAGAAACACATTGTTGTCAAGAGCAATACGATGAACAGATAACAAGGTTTTGGAAGCATTGGGAACACGCAAGATTTCATTGAGCTCAAGATTTTTGTGTGGGGTTTTGATAAATGAGTGAACAATATGACTTATCTCCATACCTGCACCATTTGCGGAGGTGTAGACTTGATCATGGCCAAGGTATTTTTCATGCATTGTCAACTTCTCCAATTCACCAGTGATATGATTTGTGGCGCCTGTGTCCATATACCAATTGTTATCGACACCATAGGACACATCAGCTGCAGCTGCAATTTTCTTGCTTTGGGAGTTAGGATCATCGGCATAGCGCCAATCACAGTCCTTTGCAAGATGATTTGTTTTCTTACAGATTTGGCAACGTCCCTCATAACCATCATACCCTTGGAAGTGATGCCCTCTGGTGTTGTTGTTGGGAGGGCGCCGAGTGTTGTTGCCGCCACCAGGGGGGTTCTGATGACAGTGGCCGCCACCACCACCACCATAGTGGCCTCCTCCTCCATTGTTCTGATGGTAGCCACCACCGGAGCCGCCGCCTGGGTGGTAGCCGCCGCTAGCGATGCCGTTGTAGCCACCTCCGCCGGTACCGTAGTTGCCGCCACCGGAAGCACCATAGCCACCGGTGTTTCCACGGGAGCCACCGCCACCGCCGCCCTTCTGGTTGCGGTAGCCGCCCTTGCCGGTGTTCGGACGACCCCGAGAAGCAGCATTTGCCGACGACTTGAAGCCACCAGCACCACTGCCATGGAACATCTCGATCCGCTGATCGAAGTTCGCCACCAGGGAGAAGAGCGCGTCGATGGTGACAGGTTTAGTGCGCACGTCGAGGGCGGAGATGATTGGCTGGTAGTCCATGTCCAGGCCCGCGATGATGAAGGAGATGAGCTCCCCCTCCCCGAGTGGTTTGCCCGCCGCCGCGAGCTCATCGGAGAGGGAGAGCATGTGCCCGAAGTATGCCGAGGCCGACTGAGTACCTTTCTGCGCGTTGGTTAGAGCAGATCGGATGTTGTTGACGTGGGACAATGAGACGGCACAGAACATAGCCGTCAGTGCAACCCATATCGCATGGTAGGATTCAAGCGAGGCAACTTGGACAAGAACTTCTTTGGACAGGTTGCGGATTAGATAAGCGACGATTTGTTGATCCTGGATCAGCCGGGGACATAGGCAGTGTTTGGAATCACCTGGTCCTTGCCATCTTTGTCTTTGGCGGTCCTCTAGGGTTTGATCTAAATAGCCAAACAAGCCGGCGCCCATTATCTGGGATCGCGCTTGAGCTCTCCAGAGAACATAGTTCGTCCAGAAGAGGGGCTCGGAGGTGTTGTAGTTGAGGCCAGAGGTGACGGGGACGGTGGAGGACGACATGATGGGAGGGAGGTGATAGGAGATTGATGGAAGCTAGCTAGATGTGATGTAAGGGCCTGCTCTGTATACCATGTAGGAAGATATGGAAGCGTCTCAACAGGGAGAGCCCGCAGGTTATATTGATCAAGCGAGGGGTGTCTCGCGAGGAGTACAAAGGGATTTGGTTGGGATTCAACCAACCAGAGATATTACAGAGAGAGAGATAGGGATAGAAGGTTAAACAGAAAAAGGACTCTATCTATGGCGCAAGACAAGACCTTGCTTCCATCTATATCCCTACAATATCTCATGTTTAGATATTCTGTAGAAGAATATTATCAGGAATTACAAACTGGCATGATTAGATGTGGTATTGTTGAGGAGAATGAAGATATGCTTGCACGTTTTATGGGTGGATTAAATAGAGACATTCAGACCATTCTAGAGTATAAGGAGTATAATAATATCACTCGTTTATTCCATCTTGCTTATAAAGCTGAACGTGAAGTGCAGGATCGACAGGCATTGGCGCGAACTAACTTTTCTGCAGGTCGACTTTCATCATGGACACCACATGCATCCTCTACTTCCACTGCACTAGCACCTCCATCAGGTGCCACCTCCAACCGTGATACAAGAAAGCAGGTACAACCACCACTATCTTCCAAGAGCACACCTGTCGGGCCTGCACAGAGCTCTTCTTCTTCCATGGCATCAACAGGGCACACAAGTGATATTATTTGTCATCGTTGTAAGAGAAGAGGACATTATGCGAGAGAATGCAAATCTCAGCGTGTGAAGATTGCTACTGAGGATGGTGGGTATGAGTCCGCTAGTGACTATGATGAGGAGACTTTGGCTCTTATTACACGTGAAGAATACGTTGGAGATGATTCTGATCATGAGACGCAATACATGTCTCCTGAAGACGCTGACAGGTATGAATGTTTAGTTGCTCAACGTGTTTTGAGTGTGCAGGTCACACAAGCTGAGCAAAATCAGAGGCATAATTTGTTCCATACAAAGGGAGTTGTGAAGGAACGTTCTGTTTGCGTCATAATAGATGGAGGGAGCTGTAACAACTTGGCTAGCATGGAGATGGTGGAGAAGCTATCTCTCACCACAAGACCACATCCACATCCTTACTACATCCAATGGTTCAACAACAACGACAAGGTTAAGGTAACACGTACTGTTCGTGTGCATTTTAGTATCTCTACATATGCTGATTATGTTGATTGTGATGTGGTACCCATGCAAGCATGTTCTTTATTACTTGGTAGACCATGGCAATTTGATAAAAATTCTGTACACCATGGTAGAACAATCAATATACTCTTGTTCATAAGGATACAAATATTACTTTGCTTCCTATGACTCCTGATTCCATTTTGAAAGATGATATTAATAGAGCTAATAAAGCAAAACAGGAGAAAAATAAGAGTGAAAATCAGATTGTGGCAAAAGAATTTGAGCAACAAATGAAACCTCATAATAAACCATCTAGTGTTGCTTCTGAAATTAAATTGAAAAGTGCATGTTTACTTGCCACAAAATCTGATATTGATGAGCTAGATTTCAGCAAATCTGTTTGTCATGCTTTTGTGTGCAAAGAGGCATTATTTTCATTCGAGGACGTGCCTTCCTCTTTACCCCCTGCTGTCACTAACATTTTGCAGGAGTTCGCTGACGTCTTTCCACAAGACGTGCCACCGGGATTACCACCTATTCGAGGGATTGAGCATCAAATTGACTTAATTCCCGGTGCATCGCTACCCAACCGTGCACCATATCATACCAATCTAGAGGAGATGAAGGAGATTATGCGTCAAGTACAGGAGCTGCTCGACAAAGGTTATATACGCGAATCTCTTAGTCCTTGTGCTATTCATATTATACTTGTGCCTAAAAAGGATGGTACATCGCGTATGTGTGTTGATTGTAGAGGCATTAATAACATTACTATTCGTTATCGTCATCCTATTCCTAGGCTAGATGGTATGCTTGATGAATTGAGTGGCTCTACAGTATTTTCCAAAGTTGATTTGTGTAGTGGATACCATCAAATTCGTATGAAACTGGGAGATGAATGGAAAACAACATTTAAAACTAAGTTTGGTTTATATGAGTGGTTAGTCATGCCTTTTGGGTTAATAATGCGCCTAGTACTTTCATGAGACTAATGAACGAAGTTTTACGTGCTTTCATTGGACGATTTGTGGTAGTCTATTTTGATGATATGCTGATTTATAGCAAATCTTTGGAAGAACATTTGGAACATTTACGTGTTGTTTTTATTGCTCTACGTGGTGCATGTTTGTTTGGTAACCTTGGGAAGTGCACCTTTTGCACCGACCGAGTATCTTTTCTTGGCTATGTTGTTACTCCACAGGGAATTGAAGTTGATAAAGCCAAGATTGAAGCTATTGAGAGTTGGCCGCAGCCCAAAACGGTCACACAAGTGAGGAGTTTTCTTGGACTCGCTGGTCTCTATAGGCATTTTGTGAGAGATTTTAGCACCATTGCTGCACTTCTCAATGAGCTTACAAAGAAGGATGTGCCTTTTGTTTGGGGTACCGCACAGGAAGAAGCCTTCACGATGTTGAAAGATAAGTTGACACATGCTCATTTACTCCAACTTCCTGATTTTAATAAGACTTTTGAGCTTGAATGTGATGCTAGTGGAATTAGATTAGGAGGTGTGTTATTACAAGATGGCAAACCTGTTGCATACTTTTCTGAAAAATTGAGTGGGCCTAGTCTGAACTATTCTACTTATGATAAAGAATTATATGCTCTTGTTCGGACTTTAGAAACATGGCAACATTATGTATGGCCCAAAGAATTTGTTATACATTCTGATCATGAATCTTTGAAACACACTAAAAGTCAAGCAAAACTGAACCGTAGACATGCAAAATGGGTTGAATTCATTGAGACTTTCCCTTATGTCATTAAACACAAGAAGGGTAAAGAAAATGTTATTGCTGATGCATTGTCTCGTCGTTAAACTATGCTTTCACAACTTGACTTTAAGATATTTGGTTTGGAGACCATCAAAGATCAATATGTGCATGATGCTGAATTTAAAGATGTATTGCAGAATTGTAAAGAAGGGAGAACATGGAACAAGTTCATCGTTAACGATGGATTTGTGTTTCGTGCTAACAAGCTATGCATTCCAGCTAGCTCCGTTCGTCTTTTGTTGTTGCAGGAGGCGCATGGAGGAGGATTAATGGGACATTTTGGCGTGAAGAAGATGGAGGATATACTTGCTACACATTTCTTTTGGCCAAAGATGAGACGGGATGTTGAGCACTTTGTTGCTCGCTGCACTACATGTCAAAAAGCTAAGTCACGACTCAATCCTCATGGTTTATATATGCATTTGCCTGTACCTAGTGTTCCTTGGGAGGATATATCTATGGACTTTGTTTTAGGTTTACCTCGAACAAAGAAGGGGAGGGATAGCATATTTGTTGTCGTGGATAGGTTCTCGAAAATGGCACACTTTATACCATGTCATAAAAGCGATGACGCTGTTAATGTTGCTGATTTGTTCTTTCATGAAATTATTCGCTTGCATGGTGTGCCAAATACTATTGTTTCAGATCATGATACTAAATTTCTGAGCCACTTTTGGAGATGTTTATGGGCTAAGTCGGGACTAAACTGCTTTTAGTACTACTTGTCACCCCAAACCGATGGATAAACTGAAGTAGTCAATAGAACATTGTCTACTATGCTTAGGGCTGTTTTGAAGAATAATAAGAAAATGTGGAAAGAATGCTTGCCTCATATTGAATTTGCTTATAATCGTTCATTGCATTCTACTACTAAGATGTGCCCTTTTGAAATTGTGTATGGTTTTCTACCTCGTGCATCTATTGATTTGTTCCCTCTTCCATCTCCGGAGAAGGTTAATTTTGATGCTAAACAACGTGCTGAATTGATTTTAAAAATGCATGAGTTAACTAAGAAAAATATTGAGCGTATGAATGCTAAATATAAACTTGCTGGAGATAAGGGTAGAAAACATGTTGTGTTCGCACCTGGAGATCTTGTTTGGTTACATTTGCGTAAGGATAGATTTCCTGATTTGCGCAAATCAAAGCTAATGCCACGTGCTGATGGTACTTTTAAGGTGTTAGAGAAAATAAATGATAATGCATATAAACTTGAGTTGACTGCAGATTTTGGGGTTAGTCCCACTTTTAACATTGCAGATTTGAAGCATTATTTGGGTGAGGAAGATGAGCTTCCGTCGAGGACAACTTCATTTCAAGAAGGGGAGGATGATGAGGACATCAATACCATTGTTACACCCACAGCCCATACTACTACATATACTGGACCAATTACTAGAGCTCGCGCACGCCAATTAAATTATCAGGTACTTTCGTTTCTTGGTAATGATTCTAATGTTCATGAGAATATGATGCTGCCTAAATTGGATACATTTGTTTGCTTACAAATGAAGGGCCTGCCATGGATAAGAGGGATGAACACTGGAGCAAGAACAAGCCTGGAGATGATGGCATGCACAAGGGAAACAAGAACGGAGTCACAAGTGATGATTTCAGGACTTTGAAGCCACCATAAGGAGTGCATGAAGCCTTGGACGAAATATACAAAGATGCCACTTCATAAATTTCGTCCAGAGGCTATTCTAGGTGCTGTGTCACCTTATTACTGGACCAGGCCCATGTAATTTCGAAATACTTAAGTATAGGCTGTTTTTAGAGTCCGTATGTGTGGGGAAACAAGAGTTAGGGTTGGTTTCGGACCCCTCCCTCAAGGGCCACGAAATTCCCTCCTCTTCCTCCATATATACAGCCCTTACGACGTCGTTTAGACTTTGGGTTTTGTTTAAATTAAAGTTCGCCATAGCTGCAACTTCGCGTTCTTCGTTTGTGTTCAACGACCAGACAAAGGTGTCACAGAACCCCACCTTGATCAATAAAGCTTTCCTCTTATATTCGCGACATCCAGATTGCAATCCTAATTTCTTGCTTGTTCTTCGTTTGTCTGCAGGAAACAGACCTTCGTGGTCAGGTTGATCGTGCTCCGGTGTGGTCAATAACCTCTCGGAGTTGGTTTAGCGATTGCTAAGGCGCGACGTCCTCGCACGTTCGTAGTCGGATCGTCAAAGTCGACTTCCTCCAAAACGATAGCCACCATCTCATCGAAAGACGGGACACCTTTGCCTCTATCACTGTAAAACAACGAAAAAACTCTCGGTCGGTGGCGGCGCCGGTGGACAGCAAATCCTAAATTAAATTTGCTAGGGGACGACAAATCTGGAGACGAAGCTCCCTCTGAGGAGGATGAAGAGCACAACCTTAAAACCTTATAATTTTCATGAACAATCTGCTGATCTGATCTAGACAGTCAGGGAAAAATCGATGATGCCACACCAAGAAATCCTCATAAGCTATCCAACTCGTAATAGAGAAAAGAAGACCAGTGACGACACACCAAAGCACCGACCTGGGACAGCGAAGATACCGGCCACCGCGCGTCAAAACCCTAGTCGCCTCGTGGTTTGTCTCCCATGGTAAAAACGGGTTCACGACCTACTATTAAAGCAAGGTGATATTCTTGATTTCGTCCCGCTTAGGTGATTTTATAATTTTTTACTGTATCCGAGGTGGTACTATTTTTTGCTATAAAACAGATTCATATACGTTACCGCTGCTTTTTTGGTCTATGTACGCAAGCGCTGCTCTGGGCCTTTTGTTGGTGTACGTGACAAATGTACTGGGCCATGGGCCTGCTCTTGTGCGTCACAAACGTACTGGGCCTTGGGCCTGCTCTTGTGCTTAGAAGAAGGATTGGCAAAAAATTGCTACTTGCACTAAGGATCGAGCCCATGACCTGCTATTTGCCTCCTTCAGGCTACAACCATCTCCGGGCGGGATCCCGTCGTCTAATCCTGGTGGTGCTGTTTGCGGAGTTTAGGTCTCTCTCCTTCCCGGCCTGCGTGTCGTGTATGGCAGTTGCCTGTATCCTTCCTTCTTTGATTACTCTCAAACTTTTCGCTCCGTGCACTCTGTGCGTTGTCTTAATAGCTGGTTTCGCTCCTGTTCGGTTTCCTGTGACGCTGCCATGTGGCTTTATTTATAAAGTCGGGCTCTGGCCTTTTCTCTAAAAAAAAGGCTACAACCAGCTAAGCTAGCTCCTGTTTATGTTAAATACACCGCTCATTATGCATTTAAATAGTCCCGCCTCGCTTTTTACATGATATTTTATCAGTTTATATAGCCCACGAGTTGTTATAGAATAAAAAAGACATCAAGAATAACGATCAGAGGCTGAAGTGTGGGTCCTATTCAACCTTGAAAGCAAATGAATTTCGTAATACAAGAAAGAAGAAAGAAAAGGACGCAATAAAAAAGTTGTGGTGTGAATATCAGTTAACTCGCGTGAAATGGGGGCTGGAAGGGAGGACCATGCCATCTCTTGTACATAAGGATCAGTTTTTTCAAGGGTGATGTCACATTACATGTCACATTTTTTTCACAAGGAAGGCACATTGCAGCACTAAATTTTATTCAACTCATATGCATGATACAGTGTGCATTAAAATCCTTTTACCTGAAAGTTGTGAAGGAAATCATAGAAGGATGATCTAAATTTGTACAACTAAAAACTGATTATATTCTCAAATTGATAAGCAATGCCATTGACGTTCCTGAGAATGTGATAGATAGCATCAAGTTCACTAGATGAATGCTAAAGAAAGTGTTCGCACACGAACACGTCACTGTGTATCCTCGACGCCAGGGGTGATGCACCGCAGCTCACGTCGAAGGAGACCCGTCCGGAAGCGCGGTACGCAAGCAATCCGGCGGATGCTTTTGAGGACCCGAAACCCCACACGCCCGGGAGGGACCCCGTCAGGGAGCGCGGCGGCTATGGGCTGCCCTAGGTCGGCCTGACCGCCCCTTGGGCCTCGAGGTTCGCCGCCCTGCAATGAAGAAGAACGAACGAAGAACGAGGAAGAAGAAGAACAAGGAAGAAGGAAAAGTAAAGTAAAAGATGTAGATAGATTTGTTCGATTGTGTGTTGTTCAATCGGCCGTCACCCCTTAGGTATATAAGAGGCGGCTGGACTTCCCATGTAAGGAAAAGGCTTGGATTCACGTTCAAAACCCTAGTCAAATTCAGATTGGTTTTGTCCGAACTTTTCAAAACTGTTCGGTTTAAACTGTCTGCATCTTGCGGGTAATTTTTGAGGTGGTAAACAACCTCGGATGGAAACAATCCAAAAAGCAATCTTGAACGTTTCGACGATACGAACAACTTTCGTGTTGAACACTTTTAGATATGAGATCGTCTTCAATGGCTAATTGCTCACGCATTGTATCAGACATCCATCAACATGTGTATGATGTTCAGCATAATATATTGATCCCTAGCTGGTCCGCACCATATTGACTGTAACTTTTGCATACGAACTCGGATTGAGATGATTTATATATGAAAATCGATCGCCTCGACGATACGAAGACAATTCCTTTAGAGTGCTCCTTCATCCGAGGCCATATTAAGGGTGTAATCAGCCGAATAGTGTTCTAAATACAAAATCTCAGTACTTCGAACACAACTTCGGCCTTAGAGATGAGACCGGATGGCTATAACCCAAATATCAAAGTTTCTCTTTTTAACGATACGGAACTTACTCACTTTGAGCACTTTTCCATTTAAGGCCTTCTTAATTATATTTTTGATCATGCCAAAATCTGGTGTCAAAAGAAAGCTACTGGTTTGAGGGCGACATCTCCAAGCAAGTGATCACTGATATCACAATTTGTGTATCAAAGTCATCTCCAGAAATGATGATGAAGAACCCACATTTAAAACCATGATGGCAATCGAGAAGCCCATTCCAAAAATGCATGTCTTTTGAGAATATCTTTACCATTAATGTAGATGTAAATAAGTTTGTTTTGCATAGAAAATAATTAGATAGTATAAAAATATATTGCATCCAATCTATTGACATAAAGTTGTTGTGGCCATATTCTGTGAGGCTGGAAAGGAAGATAAACAACGACACAGATTGGGTGTCTTGTTAAATAGAGGATGTCGTTACGTGTAGGGTTTGTGGGAGGATCGTCTCGAGCCATGCTTATAAGGGTTAGGGTCGTGTGATTTTTTTGTTCTATTGCAATGCAGGGGCATATGCGGACTTGGCTCCTTGTTGTATATTTAAAAAAAAAACGTGAATGGGGATATGCAACAACACGGGTGAGATGCCATGTTGAAATAGACGATATGAACTAGGGTTTTTGGTCTTCCGTTACAACGCACGGGCCTATGTCCTACTCCCTCCGTCCCATAATGTAAGGCGTATTTTAACACTATAAGAAAAAGATAGTAGCAAGTGGTGATCCGGCACCAACACTGCTGGCTCGTAGCGTCGTGCTACCGCAGCGACACATTGTTAGGAGAGAATATTATGCCATCACTGCAACCCACGGGTACCTGCTTAGAAAAAAAAAAGAGTAAAAGAAAAAACAAGCCACTTGGGCAATTGAACGCGTCAACTGAACGAACCAGGGGAAGTCTTCTCCTACCCACAAGAACGCTCATTCGCATCGCCACCTCCCCCTTGCGGCCAATGGCGGACCAGCTCACCGACGACCAGATCGCCGAGTTCAAGGAGGCTTTCAGCCTCTTCGACAAGGATGGGGACGGTACTATCTCTCTCTCTCTCTCTCTTTCGTTGTTAGGCGAAGAAATTATGCGTCTTCTTGATCTGTCTGCTTTGTCAGTATTGGTCAACGATCGACCAGGAACTATCTGTTGCATCGTTCTCTATTTTGAGGGATCTCGGATCTCGATTCCTGGTCTGCACGCCTTCCTTTTGAATCCCCATCTATTGTGATTTCTTGAGATCCGTTTGGAGTCTACGGGCCTGCCCTCAATGCTTGACTGCTTGTCACTTTTGGATCTTAGAGAGTGGCGTAGCTTGATTGGGGGTAAACGATAACTGATCGCTTGATCCATCATCAGTTTGTGCCAACGGATAGAGGTCTGCCGAGTTTTGATTCGTCACCCATAGGCCGTGATTTCGTTGGATTTGTTGGTGGAATCATCGCGTTCATCTCACTATCATGTTTCTTCAATTGTATATTAAGGGCTCCAGTTTGTTGCAGCGCAAGGGAATAATCTCTCTAGAGCTTAAATGGCTAAATAATAGAAAGAGTCTCTAATAGAAAATGCACTCTGTGGAGTCTAGATTCATTTGCGTTAGTTTGCTATGATTTAACTCTCGCAAAATTGTACGTCGTAGTTTACATTGGATGATAATGTTATCCAAAGAGTGCTTCTCTTTGCTTTGAGGTCACACAACATGCACTCATTAATTATAATCTGGTTGTTTCAGAGTTAGAGCCTTAGATGTATAACTGGGAGTGGTCCGTAAGTTGTTGCTGGAGAGCTATCAACTAGATAGGGTAAATCAGGAAATTACAAGCTAAAGTTGTACAGATTCTGTCACTGAGAAGGTAAACTGTAAAGCAGTTGAGAATGTTCTGAATCTATTTGCTGCAAAACTGGCTGCTGCTGCAACATGCCTCTATTACGTGCATAGCTTCGTCATCACTGAACATTACCATCAGGAGGACTAATATCAATTGATAAACTGAATGAAGGACTCACTTTTGTTGCTTACCTATCATGATCTGCGGGAAGTGTTTTCCTTTTCATTCTGCAAATACTCTCTGATAGCAAATTCAATAAGTGGAAAACTAATGAATTCAACCTGGGTAGGGTTTGAAGTTAATTATTACCACTAAATAACTTTATACCTAATGTATGTGCTTTATCAAGTTTTTGAAGGTTGTTTATTCTTTTACTATTTGTTAGTGGGGTTTATCCTGACAGTTTTTGAAAGTATTTTATTTGAAAGGTTCAGTTTCTTTGTTAGCAAACATATTATGCAGATAGTAAGTCATTGGTGCCATGCCAACATGGTCCAAAGACCAAACACACTAACACAGTATGTTACGCTGTTCATTATTGAGTTAATAGTTCCACAAGTATGTGTTTGCTGACAATTCAAGTTGAGACTGAAAATAAAAGCATGGACATGATAGTTTGGCACCACGCATCAGATAACTAACTTATATCAAGTGGCAGCTCTGTGGAGGTAGCTGCCTGAATCAATCCAAGGGGCATGGTATGCTAGTTGCTCTTGATTTTAGGTCAACAGAAGACAAAACGGTGATTTACCTGACAATCGTTGGAATATCTTGAGTTGTTGTGGGTTTGCACATTGTTAGCTAGATGGAAATAAGACTAATGGTCTCCAAAATTGGACTTAATCATCATCCTCATAAGTACAGAATTATGACCAACATGAAAATAGTTTTAACTAGTAATCTAATGGTATCACTTTTGTGTGGCAAAACTATGCATTGTTGGAAAGATTCATGTAACAACATACAGTCTGACCTTGACACAGGCAAGAGCTTTATAAAAGAAAGGACGCCACTACTGTGCGACTGCTGCGGCGTAGCCCTGCTCAATGTGACGTCAGCACATGCTCACTCATCATAATCATCCACTAATGGATGGCCGGATCAAGTGGTTTCGTGGCCGTTGTGCCCGAGGGTTATTAGATCCTGAACGTTAGCTCCATAATTTCTTCCGTGGAAGAAATAGATGGAGCCTGCTCTTACTAATTTGATAGCCATCACGACTTGTATCTTTGGCTTAGCGGATACTAGTTTATGTCTAGTGAGTGTACGCAAGGTTTATTTTCAGTATTATATCCTTTTGTTTTATTTGTTTATTATGCACCTGCACAAGAATTGATGATCTTAAACATTACATAGGATACCTGAGAGCTGAACACCTGGACTTGAATAACATAGATCGTCTCCTTTCCAGGTTGCATTACCACCAAGGAGCTGGGAACTGTCATGCGTTCCCTGGGGCAGAATCCCACTGAGGCAGAGCTTCAAGACATGATCAATGAGGTGGATGCTGACGGCAATGGAACAATTGATTTCCCCGAATTCCTCAATCTTATGGCCCGCAAGATGAAGGACACTGATTCTGAGGAAGAGCTCAAGGAGGCATTCCGTGTGTTTGACAAGGATCAAAATGGTTTTATCTCTGCTGCTGAACTGCGCCATGTCATGACCAACCTTGGTGAGAAGTTGACTGATGAGGAGGTTGACGAGATGGTCCGTGAGGCTGATGTTGATGGTGATGGCCAGATCAACTATGACGAATTTGTTAAAGTCATGATGGCCAAGTAAGTTGCATTACCATCTGAGGGAAGCTTCAGTAATCAGACCAAAATATTACCTATCCAGGTGCCATTTTGTGGGATGGCTATTGTATTAAACCGAAAACAATATAACACTGTGCTGTGTCATATGTTGTAGGCAATGATTGTGCCTTGAAGATTTTATAGATCCTGCTCCGGTCTTTCTGATTTTGTCTGTTCCGTTTTTCTATGTTTGGTTCGTTTCAACTTTTAAAGAGTGTAGCCACAATTTGTTAATGAATAACTATATGTCAGTGTTGCATGATTTCATTGCTAGCTCACAATTTACCCCTCAGTCATTGAAGTGTTATACTGTATGTGTCTGATACAGACATAGCTTGCATATTTTTTTGGTAACTATATAAATGAATATTTCTGGTAATGGAAGTGCGGTATCTATCGTTCTTCAGCTTGAATGGCTAAGATTGTTTTCTTGCTTTGTCAATATTATAGAAAATTATTGTTTCCTGGCAATTCCCTATTTGGTGCCTGCCCAAACATCATTTGTTTTTGAGAGGCCAAAACATCAAGTTTTTCTTATCTCATGCAGTGCAACCCACACAATTCTCTCTGGTCTGGGGAACTATATTTCATGATTTCCATAGCATCTCCGTGCTTACAGCTTCATGATCTTTGCTTTGAGAACTGCTAACAGCACCATGACATGCCATAGTCATGAAATGATTGTTTGAACAAATGAACGACGAGGCAAGTGTTATATTTAAAGTGTAGATTCACTCATTTTGCTCCGTATGTAGCCCCTTGTTAAAATCTCTAAAAAGACTTATATTTGGGAATGGAGGAAGTACGAAAGACCGTAGGCCTATGTTTCTCTCCTTAGTTCTAGCCCCATTAGGGCAACTCCAACGCCAAACGTATGTGGACATATCTGGACTTGTCTGCGGACAGCGATAGGGGAGCCGGCCATCCAACCCGGTGCATCAAATCCATCCAACCCGGTGCATCAAATGTCCGCCTAGGTTCCGGCCTCCTCCATTTGAGAAGCATATGTAGATCAATAGAAATTTAGTAAATATAAATGCAAACTTATGCAATCACAATCAAAAAGCATCGGATGTTCATAAGTTTTTTATATGCAGCCAATCCTAAAAGTTGCCGGTTTGTGCAAAAAACTTTATTTTTTGCCTCCCAATCCGGCTGTCCATATCAATCACTGTGCGTCTGACTCCTCAGAATTTGGCTGCCAAGCACTTCAACATCCTAGCACGGTAAGCTTGCACAATCTTCGCTGCATCGGGATTCAACTCCAACATTTTTATGGTCAACATCTTGGTGTCCTCTGAACCGGTCAAGCTCAAACTTCTTCTGTTGGAGCTTGATCTTCTTTTCTTGCACCACCCTGGACTTGTCAAACCTCTCGACCTTCTTCTCCTCCACGCCATTGCGCTTGACGCATGCCTCCTTCTTTGCCATGATGTCCTCGTACCTCTCCATCATCTTGGCGTCCGCCCCTTCTTGCTTATCCTTCTCCTCCTCCCACTTCCTCCCTTGGTTCCTAGTCATCCTTATGGCCGGAGCAAGGTCTCCTTTTGTTGGATCACCATCGTGGCTATGGAGGCGGTCTTGACGGAATTGGCAATGACATTGAGCCACTTGGGGTGCACATTCAATTTCAACTAACAATGCATGAAGATGAAGTGCTTCTTCTCCGTCTTGAAGAACAATTAGCAGACGGAAGGTGCGGCAGCACGCCGCGCCTGTGGTTGAGCCTGTGTGTACGTATGTGTTGTTTTTTATTTTAAAATGAAAGAAGGGATGTCAGAAGGTTTGAGGCCGAGCTAGTTGCGAAGAGGCCATTTTACGTTGTTGTTTATTGTCAAGTCCTTCAGCAATAGCTTTTATATCGTTGTTTATTGCCAGTCCTTCAGCAATAGTTCTTCCATCACTGATGCCTTGTTATTAATGGAAACGGTAATAGTTAGAGACTGCTTCTGTAGCTGCCGTTAATAGTAGCTTTTAAACGTGTGCAAACTCAATTAAAAAGAATGCAATTGGTATGCTCATCATCTTAAAATATTCAGGGAACTAAATGGATATTCTACCATGAGCCGCACACTTACAAGACCGGTACAAAGGGTATGGATAGCTTTGAAGACATGGAATTTTTTTTCAAGAATCAAACCATAGCAATGGCAGGGTTATCACGACGAATAAAAAAAAGGAGCATATGTGAATATTCAAGATCACTCTTTATCTGAAATGTAAAATCAATTGATAGTGCAATTGCAAATATAATGAAACAAAATCTATGTTCTAATTGGTAATCAGATGTAGCTTTTAAATGCTAACTATAACGCTTCTAATTCTCTACTCAACTTTCAGATGATAGTTGAACCCTAAAAATAAAGCTTTATAAAATATTTATTTCACATACACAAGTGAAACTGAAACAACTAAGTGAACTAAATTTAGTAGCCTGAACAGATGTAAAAGAGATGGAGCCTATTTATTTTTTACCTCACCTACTTCTGGCCAACCTTCCTCCCATGCAGCAAGTTAAGTTGTCATGCACTTTAAACTTTGACCAAGCAAAAGTAAGATGTCGATGAAGCACAAATAAAAAGGGCAGAAATTCATAATAAATTATCTCCCATTGAATTATATCCTTGATAGGAAAAATCATAAATACAAACATGTAAATGTGCTCTTGCTTTGTTGTATATCCTTGCCTTTTCTCATTCTGTTATGTATTGTCACTACAAATAATATAGAAGCAATTTCAACCTGTCCGTTGATCGGTTCCGGACCATGGTTCATCTATCTATAGTTGTAGTTCCTAATGAGAACAACAATAAGCATTGCACATCTTTTTACCAAGCATTGAGCTTGTTCAATGCAAATGAATATAACCAGGTGACCATCTCATCCTATATTGATACTGAATGAAATATGCCCTAGAGGCAATAATAGAGTTATTATTTATTTCCTTATATCATGATAAATGTTTATTATTCATGCTAGAATTGTATTAGCCGGAAACATAATACTTGTGTGAATACATAATCAAACAGAGTGTCACTAGTATGCCTCTACTTGACTAGCTCGTTGATCAAAGATGGTTATGTTTCCTAGCCATTGACATGAGTTGTCATTTGATTAACGGGATCACATCATTAGGAGAATGATGTGATTGACTTGACCCATTCCGTTAGCTTAGCACACGATCGTTTAGTATTCTGCTATTGCTTTCTTCATGACTTATACATGTATATATGACTATGAGATTATGCAACTCCCGTTTACCGGAGGAACACTTTGTGTGCTACCAAACGTCACAACGTAACTGGGTGATTATAAAGGTGCTCTACAGGTGTCTCCAAAGGTACTTGTTGGGTTGGCATATTTTGAGATTAGGATTTGTCACTCCGATTGTCGGAGAGGTATCTCTGGACCCACTCGGTAATGCACATTACTATAAGCCTTGCAAGCATTGCAACTAATGAGTTAGTTGCGGGATGATGTATTACAGAACGAGTAAAGAGACTTGCCGGTAACGAGATTGAACTAGGTATTGAGATACCGACGATCGAATCTCGGGCAAGTAACATACCATGGCAAAGGGAACAACATATGTTGTTATGCGGTCTGACCGATAAAGATCTTCGTAGAATATGTGGGAGCCAATATGAGCATCCAGGTTCCGCTATTGGTTATTAACCAGAGACGTGTCTCGGTCATGTCCACATAGTTCTCAAACCCATAGGGTCCGCACGCTTAAAGTTTGATGACGGTTATATTATGAGTTTATGTGTTTTGATGTACCAAAGGTTGTTCCGAGTCCCGGATGTGATCACGGACATGACGAGGAGTCTCGAAACGGTCGACACGTAAATATCGATATATTGGAAGACTATGTTTGGACACCGGAAAGGTTCCGGAAGGTTTCAGACATTTATCGGAGTACCGGGGGTTACCGGACCCCCCGGGAACTAATGGCCTTGTTGGGCCCTAGAGGAGAGAGAGGGGCCGGCCAGGGCAAGAGGTGCGCCCCCTCCCCTTGAGTCCGAATAGGACAAGGAAGGGGGGTGTGTGGCGCCCCCCTTGCCTTTCCCCTCTCCCACTCCTTCCTTCCCCCTTCTTCTTGGACTAGGAAAGGGAGGGGCAAACCTACTTGGAGTAGGTTTCCCCCTCCTAGGGCGCGCCACCCTCTTGGCCGCCCCTCTCCTCCCCCTTTATATACGAAGGAGGGGGGCACCCCATAGACACAACAATTGATCTCTTGATCTCTTAGCCGTGTGCGGTGCCCCCCTCCACCATAATCCACCTCGATAATATCGTAGCAGTGCTTAGGCGAAGCCCTGCGCCGGTACAACATCATCATCGTCACCACGCCGTCGTGCTGACGAAACTCTCCCTCAACACTCGGCTGGATCGGAGTTCGAGGGACGTCATCGAGTTGAATGTGTGCAGAACTCGGAGGTGCCATGCGTTCGGTACTTGATCGGTCGGATCATGAAGACGTACGACTACATCAACCGCGTTGTGCTAACGCTTCCGCTTTCGGTCTATGAGGGTACGTGGACACTACTCTCCCTTCTCGTTGCTATGCATCACCATGATCTTGCGTGTGCGTAGGATTTTTTTTTTTGAAATTACTACGTTCCCCAACAATGGCATCCGAGCCAGGTTTTATGCGTTTGATGTAATATGCACGAGTAGAACACAAGTGAGTTGTGGGCGATATAAGTCATACTGCTTACCAGCATGTCACACTTTGGTTCGGCGGTATTGTTGGATGAAGCGGCCCGGACCGACATTACGCGTACGCTTACGCGAGACTGGTTTTACCGCCGTGCTATGCACACAGGTGACTAGCGGGTGTCAGTTTCTCCAACTTTAGTTGAACTGAGTGTGGCTACGCCCGGTCCTTGCGAAGGTTAAAACAGCACCAACTTGACAAACTATCGTTGTGGTTTTGATGCGTAGGTAAGAACGGTTCTTGCTCTGCCCATAGCAGCCACGTAAAACTTGCAACAACAAAGTAGAGGACGTCTAACTTGTTTTTGCAGGGCATGTTGTGATGTGATATGGTCAAGGCATGATACTATATTTTATTGTATGAGATGATCATGTTTTATAACCGAGTTATCGGCAACTTGCAAGAGCCATATGGTTGTCGCTTTCTTGTATGCAATGCAATCGCCCTGTAATTGCTTTACTTTATCACTAAGCGGTAGCGATAGTCGTAGAAGCAATAGTTGGCGAGACGACAACTATGCTACGATGGAGATCAAGGTGTCGCGCCGGTGACGATGGTGATCATGACGGTGCTTCAGAGATGGAGATCACAAGCACAATATGATGATGGCCATATCATATCACTTATATTGATTGCATGTGATGTTTATCTTTTATGCATCTTATCTTGCTTTGATTGACGGTAGCATTATAAGATGATATCTCACTAAATTATCAAGGTATAAGTGTTCTCCCTGAGTATGTACAGTTGCGAAAGTTCTTCGTGCTGAGACACCACGTGATGATCGGGTGTGATAGGATCTACGTTCAAATACAACGGGTGCAAAATAGTTGCACACGCGGAATACTCAGGTTAAACTTGACGAGCCTAGCATATAACAGATATGGCCTCGGAACACTGAGACCGAAAGGTCGAGCGTGAATCATATAGTAGATATGATCAACGTAGTGATGTTCACCATTGAAACTACTCCATCTCACGTGATGATCGGACATGGTTTAGTTGATTTGGATCACGTGGTCACTTAGAGGATTAGAGGGATGTCTATCTAAGTGGGAGTCTTAAGTAATATGATTAATTGAACTTAAGTTTATCATGAACTTAGTACCTGATAGTATTTTGCTTGTCTATGTTGATTGTAGATAGATGGCCCGTGCTGTTATTCCGTTGAATTTTAATGCATTCCTTGAGAAAACAAAGTTGAAAGATGATGGTAGCAATTACACGGACTGGGTCCGTAACTTGAGGATTATCCTCATTGCTGCACAGAAGAATTACGTCCTGGAAGCACCGCTAGGTGCCAGACCTGCTGCAGGAGCAACACCAGATGTTATGAACGTCTGGCAGAGCAAAGCTGATGAGTACTCAATAGTTCAGTGTGCCATGCGTTATGGCTTAGAACCGGGACTTCAACGACGTTTTGAACGTCATGGAGCATATGAGATGTTTCAGGAGTTGAAGTTAATATTTCAAGCAAATGCCCGGATTGAGAGATATGAAGTCTCCAGTAAGTTCTATAGCTATAAGATGGAGGAGAATAGTTCTGTCAGTGAGCATATACTCAGAATGTCTGGATATAACAATCACTTGATTCAACTCGGAGTTAATCTTCCGAATGATAGCATCATTGACAGAATTCTTCAATCACTGCCACTAAGCTACAAGAGCTTCGTGATGAACTATAATATGCAAGGGATGGATAAGACGATTCCCGAGCTCTTCGAAATGCTAAAGGCTGCGGAGGTAGAAATCAAGAAGGAGCATCAAGTGTTGATGGTCAACAAGACCACTAGTTTCAAGAAAAAGGGCAAAGGGAAGAAGAAGGGAACTTCAAGAAGAACAGCAAACAAGTTGTTGCTCAGAGAAGAAACCCAAGTCTGGACCTAAGCACGAGATCGAGTGCTTCTACCGCAAGCGATCGGTCATCGAAGCGGAACTGCCCCAAGTATTTGGCGGATAAGAAGGATGGCAAGGTGAACAAAGGTATATGTGATATACATGTTATTGATGTGTACCTTACTAATGCTCGCAGAGCACTGGTATTTGATACTGGTTCATTGCTAATATTTGCAACTCAAACAGGGACTACTGATTAGCGAAGATTGGCTAAGGACGAGGTGACGATGCGCGTGGGAAATGGTTCCAAAGTCGATGTGATCGCAATGGCACGCTACCTCTACATCTACCTTCGGGATTAGTTTTAGACCTGAATAATTGTTATTTGGTGCCAGCGTTGAGCATGAACATTATATCTGGATCTTGTTTGATGCGAGACGGTTATTCATTTAAATCAGAGAATAATGGTTGTTCTATTTATATGAGTAATATCTTTTATGGTCATGCACCCTTGAAGAGTGGTCTATTTTTGTTGAATCTCGATAGTAGTGATACACATATTCATAATATTGAAGCCAAAAGATGCAGAGTTGATAATGATAGTGCAACTTATTTGTGGCACTGCCGTTTAGGTCATATTGGTCTAAAGCGCATGAAGAAACTCCATACTGATGGACTTTTGGAACCACTTGATTATGAATCACTTGGTACTTGCGAACCATGCCTCATGGGCAAGATGACTAAAACGCCATTCTCCGGAACTATGGAGCGAGCAACAGATTTGTTGGAAATCATACATACAGATGTATGTGGTCCTATGAATGTTGAGGCTCGCGGCAGGTATCGTTATTTTCTCACCTCCACAGATGATTTAAGCAGATATGGGTATATCTACTTAATGAAACATAAGTCTGAAACATTTGAAAAGTTCAAAGAATTTCAGAGTGAAGTTGAAAATCATCATAACAAGAAAATAAAGTTTCTACGATCTGATCGTGGAGGAGAATATTTGAGTTACGAGTTCGGTCTTCATTTGAAACAATGCGGAATAGTTTCGCAACTCACGCCACCCGGAACACCACAGCGTAATGGTGTGTCTGAACGTCGTAATCGTACTTTACTAGATATGGTGCGATCTATGATGTCTCTTACTGATTTACCGCTATCGTTTTGGGGTTATGCTTTAGAGACGGTTGCATTCACGTTAAATAGGGCACCATCAAAATCCGTTGAGACGACGCCTTATGAACTGTGGTTTGGCAAGAAACCAAAGTTGTCGTTTCTTAAAGTTTGGGGCTGCAATGCTTATGTGAAAAAGCTTCAACCTGATAAGCTCGAACCCAAATCGAAGAAATGTGTCTTCATAGGATACCTAAAAGAGACTGTTGGGTACACCTTCTATCACAGATCCGAAGGCAAGACTTTTGTTGCTAAATTTGGAATCTTTCTAGAGAAGGAGTTTCTCTCGAAAGAAGTGAGTGTGAGGAAAGTAGAACTTGATGAGGTAACTGTACCTGCTCCGTTATTGGAAAGTAGTTCATCACGGGAACCAGTTCCTGTGACACCTACACCAATTAGTGAGGAAGTTAATGATGATGATCATGAAACTTCAGATCAAGTTGTTACTGAACCTCGTAGGTCAACCAGAGTAAGATCCGCACCAGAGCGGTACGGTAATCCTATTTTGGAGGTTAGGTTACTAGACCATGACGAACCTACGAACTATGAAGAAGCGATAGTGAGCCCAGATTCCGCAAAATGGCTTGAGGCCATGAAATCTGAGATGGGATCCATGTATGAGAACAATGTGTGGACTTTGGTTGACTTGCCCGATGATCGGCAAGCAATTGAGAATAAATGGATCTTCAAGAAGAAGACTGACGCGACGGTAATGTTATCGTTTATAAAGCTCGACTTGTTGCAAAAGGTTTTCAACAAGTTCAAGGGATTGACTATGATGAGACTTTCTCACCAGAAGCGATGCTTAAGTCTGTCGAATCATGTTAGCAATTGCCGCATTTTATGATTATGAAATTTGGCAAATGGATGTAAAACTGCATTCTGAATGGATTTACGGAAGAAGAGTTGTATATGATGCAGCCGGAAGGTTTTGTCGATCCAAAAGGAGCTAACAAAGTGTGCAAGCTCCAGCGATCCATTTATGGACTGGTGCAAGCCTCTCGGAGTTGGAATAAACGCTTTGATAGTGTGATCAACGATTTGGTTTTATCTGAGACTTTTGGAGAAGCTTTGATTTACAAGAAAGTGAGTGGGAGCTCAGTAGCATTTCTGTTATTATATGTAGATGACATATTGCTGATTGGAAATGACATAGAATTTTTGGATAGGATAAAGGGATACTTGAATAAGAGTTTTTCAATGAAGGACCTCCGTGAAGCCGCTTATATATTGGGCATCAAGATCTATAGAGATAGATCAAGACGCTTAATTGGACTTTCACAAAGCACATACCTTGACAAAGTTTTGAAGAAGTTTAAAATGGATCAAGCAAAGAAAGGGTTCTTGCCTATGTTACAAGGTGTGAAGTTGAGTAAGACTCAATGCCCGACCACTGCAGAAGATAGAGAGAAGATGAAAGATGTTCCCTATGCTTCAGCCATAGGCTCTATCATGTATGCAATGCTGTGTACCAGACCTGATGTGTGCCTTGCTATAAGTTTAGCAGGGAGGTACCAAAGTAATCCAGGAGTGGATCACTGGGCAGCGGTCAAGAACATCCTGAAATACCTGAAAAGGACTAAGGATATGTTTCTCGTTTATGGAGGCGACAAAGAGCTAGTCGTAAATGGTTACGTAGATGCAAGCTTTGACACTGATCCGGACGATTCTAAATCGCAAACCGGATACGTATTTACATTGAACGGTGGAGCTATCAGTTGGTGCAGCTCTAAACAAAGTTGTGGCGGGATCTACGTGTGAAGCGGGGTACATAGCTGCTTCGGAAGCAGCAAATGAAGGAGTCTAGATGAAGGAGTTCATATCCGATCTAAGTGTCATACCTAGTGCATCGGGCCCAATAAAAAATCTTTTGTGACAATACTGGTGCAATTGCCTTGGCAAAGGAATCTAGATTTCACAAGGGAACCAAGCACATCAAGAGACGCTTCAACTCCATCCGGGATCTAGTCCAGGTGGGAGACATAGAAATTTGCAAGATACATACGGATCTGAATGTTGCGAGACCGCTGACTAAGCCTCTTCCACGAGCAAAACATGATCAGCACCAAGGCTCCATGGGTGTTAGAATCATTCCTGTGTAATCTAGATTATTGACTCTAGTGCAAGTGGGAGACTGAAGGAAATATGCCCTAGAGGAAATAATAAAGTTATTATTTATTTCCTTATATCATGATAAATGTTTATTATTCATGCTAGAATTGTATTAACCGGAAACATAATACTTGTTTGAATACATAGACAAACAGAGTGTCACTAGTATGCCTCTACTTGACTAGCTCGTTGATCAAAGATGGTTATGTTTCCTAGCCATTGACATGAGTTGTCATTTGATTAACGGGATCACATCATTAGGAGAATGATGTGATTGACTTGACCCATTCCGTTAGCTTAGCACACGATCGTTTAGTATCTCGCTATTGCTTTCTTCATGACTTATACATGTATATATGACTATGAGATTATGCAACTCCGTTCATGGAGCAACACTTTGTGTGCTACCAAACGTCCACAACAGAATCGGGTGATTATAAAGGTGCTCTACAGGTGTCTCCAAAGGTACTTGTTGGGTTGGCATATTTCGAGATTATGATTTGTCACTCCGATTGTCAGAGAGGTATCTCTGGGCCCACTCGGTAATGCACATCACTATAAGCCTTGCAACTAATGAGTTAGTTGCGGGATGATATATTACAGAACAAGTAAAGAGACTTGACGGTAACGAGATTGAACTAGGTATTGAGATACGGACGATCGAATCTCGGGCAAGTAACATACCAATGACAAAGGGAACAACGTATGTTGTTATGCGGTCTGACCGATAAAGATCTTCGTAGAATATGTGGAGCCAATATGAGCATCCAGGTTCCGCTCATTGGTTATTAACGGAGACGTGTCTCGGTCATGTCTACATAGTTCTCGAACCCGTAGGGTCCGCACGCTTAAAGTTTGATGACGGTTATATTATGAGTTTATGTGTTTTGATGTACCGAAGGTTGTTCGGAGTCCCGGGTGTGATCACGAACATGACGAGGAGTCTCAAAATGGTCGAGACGTAAAGATCAATATTTTGGAAGACTATGTTTAGACACCGGAAAGGTTCCGGAAGGTTTCGGACATTTATCGGAGTACTGGGGGTTACCGAAACCCCCCCGGGAACTAATGGGCCTTGTTGGGCCCTAGTGGAGAGAGAGGGGCCGGCCAGGGCAAGAGGCGCGCCCCCTCCCCTTGAGTCCGAATAGGACAAGGAAGGGGGGCGGCGCCCCCCTTGCCTTTCCCCTCTCCCACTCCTTCCTTCCCCCTCCTTGGACTAGGAAAGGGAGGGGTGCGCCACCCCCTTGGCCGGCCCTCTCCTCCTCCGCACTTTATATACGGAGGAGGGGAGCACCCCATAGACACAACAATTGATCTCTTGATCTCTTAGCCGTGTGCGGTGCCCCCCTCGACCATAATCCACCTCAATAATATCGTAGCGGTGCTTAGGCGAAGCCCTGTGTCGGTACAACATCATCATCGTCACCACGCCGTCGTGCTAACAAAACTCTCCCTCAACACTCGACTGGATCAGAGTTCGAGGGACGTCATCGAGTTGAACGTGTGCAGAACTCAGAGGTGCCATGCGTTCGGTACTTGATCGGTCGGATCGTGAAGACGTACGACTACATCAACCGCGTTATGCTAACGCTTCCGCTTTCGGTCTACGAGGGTACGTGGACAACACTCTCCCCTCTCGTTGCTATGCATCACCATGATCTTGCGTGTGCGTAGGAATTTTTTTTGAAATTACTACGTTCCCCAATAGATACTACCAGAAAAAAATTGCCATTCATAATATCTCAAAATCAAATGAAAATGTTAATGTTCAAGATCCGGTACTTTGTAGTGTTTTTTACTGGTACAATTTTTACTGAGCTACATTGTTGTTTTCTAATGTTGATGTCATAGTCTACCAAGAAGCCTAGGGTTTGCCTAGTCTACCTAAAGGGTTCCAAGAAGCGTTACCTCAAATTCCCGTGAAAGCCACTGATAAACTACTAAACTATCGAATGAATAATCTTCTCACGATCTTTAACAATTTGTGTGCTAACACCTTCAGCATGCAAGCGATTATTCCACCACTCCAGCCACCTTGCAAAATTTGACCAAGAGAATATTCATTCCACTGAAATCCACACATATTGGAACCATGTAGTCATTTTGAAGAAGTATGAAGTCTTACGGTCTATAGGCTGGAGCCATGTCCATATTCTAAACAAAGAAATTGTTTCACTAAATACGTATAAGAAGGTTTCAGTGACAGTCATGTCGACCCGCCATTTGAAAAATAATGTAAAAGTACGGCTTCAAAATTTATGGAAAGAAAATTCAAGAAAATTACTTGCAGAATTGAAAAAAGAAAATACCCATGTTCCATTTAGCATAATAAATTACTCTACCCTTGTAGGTAACTTATCCCTGCAATCTAATTATAGGAGAGCACATAAACAATCAACTTATATTTTCAATGGAGGAGATAAACATACAATCTTTTGTACAGATTCGTATCTTATAATTCAGTGTCACATGAATTAAACATGAGCTCCAAGATAAAGAATCAAGACAAGTTGCACAAAGATGTATCAAAAGCCACAATACTATCATGTAGTAAAGGAGATATAATATCTAAGCACTTACACCATACTTGAGCCTGTGTACCAATTATAGCTTCAGATTTTCTCTTGATAAATGTGTAAAATGAGTATGTATCTTAGGTGTTTAATCTTTGAATCATCACCGAGCCTTGCCCAAAATTTTAGCTCTAGTAATATCTAGTTGGACGTAAGGGTATCTACTTTGTAATGAAGTGAATGAAGTCGGCAACAACACACACACACTTTCAAAATTTTGATTCACTTGCTTGAGATTTGCACTCCTATGGTCAAACTAGCAAAATGAAAGATACACCAATTTAACAAATATCAACAACTTTATGTCTTGCTATCAAATTATATGTATGTACATTTAAGATAATCAATTTTATGATACCAATCATTATTGACTAGTTGTCAAAAGTTTCACAATCTAAAAACACCCACGATTATTCTGTAAAACCTACAATTATGAATGTTTGCACTGAGAAAAACAAGGCACATGTTCTCCCATTTTTGTGAACTTTCGAAGATTCTAACATG
Source organism: Aegilops longissima (assembly GCA_021605205.1). Classification (NCBI taxonomy): domain Eukaryota; kingdom Viridiplantae; phylum Streptophyta; class Magnoliopsida; order Poales; family Poaceae; genus Aegilops; species Aegilops longissima. Next base: position 248,962,194 of record CM038678.1, on the reverse strand, counting down.
TTGTGAATGTGCACAAGTAAACTATATGTAACTTCCTGGTAGTAGATTGAGTATACACTATTATATGCTACCTATTTAATTTTACACATATGCAACTCAATATTGATATGACATATTACTTGCAAACTCTTGAAACAATGATGATAATTTTTTCATTGTATACACCAGATTCTAACATTCAGAGAACACAAGTTGGTATTTTTGAAATGATTTGTTTTTTTCTTTTGCTAAGGACTACGATGTTTGGCATCCCTTAGTTCAAATTACCAAATAACAGCTTCATGTTCATCTATGATAATATCTTAGTTCACATTACCATCATAATCTCTGAATCTAACGAAATGTCTGCTATGATTTTGGTATCTATAATGATTGGCACATCTTAGTTCACATCGCTGTGATCGTTAAATAACCAAGGAAAAAGGAAATACTTTTCATTCAAAAGGAAATACTTTTAATGAAACCTGGCATACCATAGGGTCGAGGAGCCAGCTAACGTGAAGGAAAGCGACCGAGGAAGGATGGCGAGGCTAGCAGCTCAGCCGACAGGAAGAAGCCGTGGCGGAGAAGGTGTGGTCTTGCCGGGGAGATAGATCGAGTGTGTCGCCACTCCTACTGCTACCCTACCGATGCCCAACTTTGGCGGAAGTTCCTCCCAAAATCCCAATGGCCTCCACCTTTACCGATCTTCTCCAAAAGCAACGTGTCATGCCAGTCGCTGGTCCTCCCATGGTGGCCGATGGTAGATGGTACCACCTTTCGGGGCCTTCTCCTACGTCATCTTCATCTGTGCAAGAAGCAAGGAGTGGGACATGTAAATTGGAGAGAGGAGAGGCAGACAGATCCAGAAGAAATTGAGGGAGAGGACACAGAGGAGAGGGCACCTCTTGTTGCGGCACCGCTCTGCTGCGGATAGGGAGAGAGATGCTAGATGAGAAAGAAAATGGCCGAGGCTTCATGAAGGATCGTCATAAGCGGTGACTGCAGTATGAATGGTCCAGCACAATAGGAGAAAAGAAGGCAGAAAATCGGAGGAAGCAAAAGCCAAAGACAGGAGGAAGCCAAAGGCAAAAACCGGGGACATGTGTCACTCCCGGATGAGCTAATTCCCAACACTATGAATGCACGGGAGGAGGCCTAGGTTAGCAGCTCTAATTATTGTATATACTAGATGACCCGTTGCGCCCTTGGCGCAAAGACCAATTGCAGACAAGAGGTTAAGCAGCCTATGAACAACATGTTTTATGAATGATCCGCAAACGGCAAATAGCAAATGCAATTGAGAAGTCAGGTGAACTATTTGAAGGATATTTTGTTTTGAATTGTCTGAAAGAGATTATGTTCATATTGTGTTTGTTTTTGCCCTGTATTTATCAATTACAAATAACGATGAACGTTGCCCATGGCTTTCTTTGGCGATAGATAAGCTATTTGCTTGAGCAGGTGAATGTATTCTAAGATTTGCTTTCATGCTCTGGCTTTATTCATTAAGGAACTACGAAAACAACCACGAGTTTAAATGGGATTGTTACTGAGTACTAGATCCTTATGTACGATGTTGATCTTTTACACCTTTGATGCAAAAAACTAGCAATATCATTACTATTTCGGGTATGTTGTCGATGGTCGTCGAGTAGATCACTCGGTACAGCACCGCCACCCCCACCATCAAGGACCACCGAGAAATCTACATATTGAGGAGGGCTACGGAGAGAAAGTCGTATCGAGAGTGTGTGAGTGAGGCACGGAGACACAACTAGTGAGTGTGTGTGTGTGTGTGTGTGTGTGTGTGTGTGTGTGTGTGTGTGTGTGTGTGTGTGTGTTTGAGAGACAAGCCAATAGATAGATTAAGATTAAGATCAAAGTGTCCCCCTGGTCCTGTCTTTTCTAGGGGGGGGGGGAGAAAGACATATCGAGAGTGTGTGTGTGCTAGGCATAGAGCCACAACTAATGAGTGTGTGTGTGTGTGTGTGTGTGTTTGAGAGAGAAGCCATTAGATAGATTAATATCAAGATCGAGGTGTCACCCTGCTCCTTCAATGTCGGAAAGGGGAGGGGGTGCCAGTGACACTTAGAGAGGGAGTTAGAGAGGGAGATAGAGAGAAAGAGAGATGGAGTTTGTGTTGGGGATATGACCCCGCGATATAACCCACCGTATAAAGGCCGGGTCATATTATTGGCGACTCTTGGAGCTAAACTTCAGATGGGCTAGAGCGACCAAGACGCAAGACTGGATGGGCTGCTCACAAGATGGGCCGTCTTAGGGCCTGGGACCAGAAGGCGGCGGTGACAGCCCAGAAGCATAAGCCGCTGCATGATGACTTGCTAGAGGAGCAAGGCGACTTAAAGTTGGACTCGGTCACGGGTCATAACACGACACAGACTCTTGTAAACCCAGGGGCCTCGACATGTATATAAAGGCGAGTCCCTGAGACATATAGATCAGGTTACAATCAATCGATAGCTAGGTCAAGCGAATCCACTCCCTTGTAATCGGTACTCAAGCAATAAGCAAAAAAGCAGGAGTAGGCTTTTACTTCCATCGTGAGGGGCCAAACCTGGGTAACTCGTGTCTCTCGACCCGCTCAACCCCAACAAGCTAATCACCATTTGCGATGGCCTCATGTCTATGTCCTCACACTAGGAAATTTGCCGTGACAAAACCATGACAATTGGCGCTCACCTTGGTGCTAGCGCACGATGGTTTCGAGTTCTTGAAAGGCTCTTTCACAGGGATCGAGGGATATGTCGTCGGCAGGATGACCAAGAGTCACATCGACAAGTTCTACATCAACGACGCCGGCTGGGGCCCCGAGGCCGACTCAATCAAGTACGGGTACCGGGTCCCCTTCGCCGGAATCCTTGTCTTCATAGGCAAGATCGGCGGATCTGAGCCTGAGCCGAACATTTGCACCGACCTCGTCGAGCCGGCTCGGCGCATGCAACCCACCCAGATCCAAGCCGGCCAGAAGCACATCTTCGTTGGCATCACGCAGGGCATGGATCTTGCGGAGAATTCTACATATGGAGGAGAGACTCTCGTCTACTTAGGTGATGAGTCCTCGACTGGTGAGACAGAGTCAATCTACCAGCTTCAAGACGGCGGGCTTGGGGTTTGTTCCGATAGCAACATTATTCCGGACCTCTACGAGCCGCCGAGCCGAGCCGAGCCGCCGTCTTCATGGAAGGCACGACGCTGGCTCTCAACACTACAACGGCTGGGGCTACATCGACGACAGATCTGTCAGCGTCCGGCTCAGTCAGACCTCCTACTCAAGTTCTGTCTGAGCTAATGAACGCCCTGACAACTGATACGTCTCCAACGTATCTATAATTTTTTATTGTTCCATGCTATATTATATTCTATCTTTGATATTATTGGGCTTTATTATACACTTTTATATTATTTTTGGGACTAAAGAGGCCCAACCCAGAATTGTTGTTTTTTGCCTATTTCAGAGTTTCGCAGAAAAAGAATATCAAATGGAGTCCAAACGGAATGAAACCTTCGGGAATGTGATTTTCGGAACGAACGTGATCCAGAGGACTTGGACCCTACGTCAAGACTTCAACCAGGAGGGCACGAGGAAGGGGGGCGCGCCTACCCCCTGGGTGCGCCCTCCACCCTCGTGGGCCCCCTGTTGCTCCATCGACGTACTCCTTCCTCCTATGTATACCTACGTACCCCCAAACAACCAGATATGGAGCCAAAAACCTAATTCCACCGCCGCAACCTTGTGTACCCGTGAGATCCCATCTTGGGGCCTATTCCGGAGCTCCGTCGGAGGGGGCATCGATCTCGGAGGGCTTCTACATCAAGACCATAGCCTCTCCGATGATGTGTGAGTAGTTTACCTCAGACCTTCGTGTCCATAGTTATTAGCTAGATGGCTTCTTCTCTCTTTTTGGATCTCAATACAATGTTCTCCCCCTCTCTCGTGGAGATCTATTCGATGTAATCTTCTTTTGTGGTGTGTTTGTTGAGATCGATGAATTGTGGGTTTATGATCAAGTTTAACTATGAACAATATTTGAATCTTCTAAATTCTTTTATGTATGATTGGTTATCTTTGCAAGTCTCTTCGAATTATCAGTTTGGTTTGGCCTACTAGATTGATCTTTCTTGCAATGGGAGAAGAGCTTAGCTTTGGGTTCAATCTTACGGTGTCCTTTCCCAAGTGATGTAGGGCAGCAAGGCACGTATTGTATTGTTGCCATCGAGGATAACAAGATGGGGTTTATATCATATTGCATGAATTTATCCCTCTACATCATGTCATCTTGCTTAAAGCGTTACTATGTTCTTATGAACTTAATACTCTAGATGCATGCTGAATAGCGGTCGATGTGTGGAGTAATAGTAGTAGATGCAGGCAGGAGTCGGTCTACTTGTCTCGGACGTGATGCCTATATACATGATCATACCTAGATATTCTCATAACTATGTTCAATTCTGTCAATTGCTCAACAGTAATTTGTTCACCCACCGTAAATACTTATGCTCTTGAGAGAAGCCACTAGTGAAACCTATGGCCCCCGGGTCTATTTTCCATCATATTAATCTTCCAACACTTAGCTATTTCCGTTGCCTTTTTTTCTTTTATTTTACTTTGCATCTTTATCATAAAAATACCAAAAATATTATCCTATCATATCTATCAGATCTCACTCTCGCAAGTGACCGTGAAGGGATTGACAACCCCTTATCGCGTTGGTCGCGAGGATTTATTTGTTTGTGTAGGTGCGAGGGACTCGTGCGTGGCCTCCTACTGGATTGATACCTTGGTTCTCAAAAACTGAGGGAAGTACTTACGCTACTTTGCTGCATCACCCTTTCCTCTTCAAGGGAAAACCAACGAAGTGCTCAAGAGGTAGCAAGAAGGATTTCTGGCGCAGTTGCCGGGGAGTCTACGCAAAAGTCAACATACCAAGTACCCATCACAAACCCTTATCTCCCACATTACATTATTTGCCATTTGCCTCTCGTTTTCCTCTCCCCCACTTCACCCTTGCCGTTTTATTCTTCCTCTCTTTTCCGTTCGCCTTTTTCGCCCGCTTCTTGTTTGCTCGTGTGTTGGATTGCTTGTTTGTCACGATGGCTCAAGATAATACTAAATTGTGTGACTTCACCAATACCAACAACAATGATTTTCTTAGCACTCCTATTGCTCCGCTTACCGATACTGAATCTTGTGAAATCAATACTGCTTTGTTGAATCTTGTCATGAAAGATCAATTCGCTGGCCTTCCTAGTGAATATGCCGCTACCCATCTAAATAGCTTCGTTGATTTATGTGATATGCAAAAGAAGAAATATGTTGACAATGATATTGTTAAATTGAAGCTATTTCCTTTTTTGCTTAGAGATCTTGCTAAAGCTTGGTTTTCCTCTTTGCCTAAAAATAGTATTGATTCTTGGAATAAGTGCAAAGATGCTTTTATCTCTAAGTATTTTCCTCTCGCTAAGATCATCTCTCTTAGAAACGATATTATGAATTTTAAGCAACTTGATCATGAACATGTTGCACAAGCTTGGTAGAGGATGAAATTAATGATACATAATTGCCCTACGCATGATTTGAATTTGTGGATGATTATACAAAATTTCTATGCCGGATTGAATTTTGCTTCTAGAAATCTTTTGGATTCGGCCACGGGAGGCACTTTTATGGAAATCACTTTAGGATAAGCTACTAAACTCCTAGATAATATTATGGTTAATTATTCTCAATGGCACACTGAAAGATCTACTAGTAAAAAGGTGCATGCGATAGAAGAAATTAATGTTTTGAGTGGGAAGATGGATGAACTTATGAAATTATTTGCTAATAAAAGTGTTTCTTCTGATCCTAATGATATGCCTTTGTCTACTTTGATTGAGAATAATAATGAATCTTTGGATGTGAATTTTGTTGGTAGGAATAATTTTGGTAACAACGCGTATAGAGGAAACTTTAATCCTAGGCCTTATCCTAGTAATTCCTCTAATAATTATGGTAATTCCTACAACAATTCTTATGGAAATTTTAATAAGATGCCTTCTGAATTTGAGACTAGTGTTAAGGAATTTATGAATTCGCAAAAGAATTTCAATGCTTTGCTTGAAGAAAAATTGCTTAAAGTTGATGAATTGGCTAGGAACGTTTATAGAATTTCTCTTGATGTTGATTATTTGAAACTTAGATCTATTCCACCTAAGCATGATATCAATGAGTCTCTCAAGGCCATGAGAATTTCCATCGATGAGTGCAAAGAAAGAACCGCTAGGATGCGTGCTAAGAAAGATTGCTTTATAAAAGCGTGTTCTTCTATTTTTTATGAAAACAAAGATGAAGATCTGAAAGTTATTGATGTGTCTCCTATTAAATCTTGTTTTTGCAATATGAATCTTGATAATGATGAGACTGAATATGATCCACCTTTACCTAGAAGGCGTTCCAGAAATTCGGATTTTTTAGATTTTGATGCTAAAATTGATAAAAGTGGTAATGAAGAGGTCAAAACTTTAGATCTCAACACACCCACTATTTTGGATTTCAAGGAATTTAATTATGATAATTGCTCTTTGATTGATTGTATTTCCTTGTTGCAATCCGTGCTAAATTATCCTCATGCCTATAGTCAAAATAAAGCCTTTACTAAACATATCATTGATGCTTTGATGCAATCTTATGAAGAAAAACTTGAGTTGGAAGTTTCTATCACTAGAAAACTTTATGATGAGTGGGAACCTACTATTAAAATTAAAATTAAAGATCATGAATGCTATGCTTTGTGTGATTTGGGTGCTAGTGTTTCCACGATCCCAAAGACTTTGTGTGATTTGCTAGGTTTCCGTGATTTTGATGATTGCTCTTTAAACTTGCACCTTGCGGATTCCACTATTAAGAAACCTATGGGAAGAATTAATGATGTTATTATTGTTGCAAATAGGAACTATGTGCCCGTAGACTTTATTGTTCTTGACATAGATTGCAATCCTTCATGTCCTATTATTCTTGGTAGACCTTTCCTTAGAACGATTGGTGCAATTATTGATATGAAGGAAGGGAATATTAGATTCCAATTTCCATTAAAGAAAGGCATGGGTCACTTCCTTAGAAAGAAAATAAAATTACCTTATGAATCTATTAGGAGAGCCACTTACGGATTGCCTACCAAAGATGGCAATACCTAGATCTATCCTTGCTTTTATGCCTAGCTAGGGGCGTTAAACGATAGCGCTTGTCGGGAGGCAACCCAATTTTATTTTTTTATTTTTTTGCTTTTTGCTTATGTTTAGGAATAAATATTTGATCTAGCCTCTGGTTAGATGTGTTTTTATGTTTTAATTAGTGTTTGTGCCAAGTTTAACCTATAGGATCTTCTTGGATGATAGTTATTTGATCTTGCTGAAATTCCAGAAACTTTCTGTTCATGAAAATAATTGTTAAAAATCACCAGAACGTGATAAAATATTGATTCCAATTGATGATGATCAATAAAAAATTGTCTAGGTCGTCCTATTTTGGCTGAACTTTTGGAGTTCCAGAAGTTTGCGTCAGTTACAGATTACTACAGACTGTTCTGTTTTTGACAGATTCTGTTTTTCGTGTGTTGTTTGCTTATTTTGATGAATCTATGGCTATTAAAATAGTTTATAAACCATAGAGAAGTTGGAATACATTAGGTTTAACACCAATATAAATAAAGAATGAGTTCATTACAGTACCTTGAAGTGGTCATTTGTTTTCTTTCGCTAACGGAGCTTACGAGATTTTTTTGCTGAGTTTTGTGTTGTGAAGTTTTCAAGTTTTGGGTGAAAGATTTGATGGATTATGTAACAAGGAGTAGCAAGAGCCTAAGCTTGGGGATGCCCATGGCACCCCAAGATATTCTGAGGACACCTAAAAGCCAAAGCTTAGGGATGCCCCGGAAGGCATCCCCTCTTTCGTCTACTTCCATGGGTAACTTTACTTGGAGCTATATTTTTATTCACCACATGATATGTGTTTTGCTTGGAGCGTCTTGTATTATTTGGGTCTTTATTTGTTAGTTTACCACAATCATCCTTGATGTACACACCTTTTGAGAGAGTCACACTTGATTCAGAATTTATTAGAATACTCTATGTGCTTCACTTATATTTTTGAGCTGTATAGTTTTTGCTCTAGTGCTTCACTTATATCTTTTGGAGCACGGTGGTGGATTTGTTTTATAGAAACTATTGATCTCTCATGCTTCACTTATATTATTTTGAGAGTCTTAAAATAGCATGGCAATTTGCTTTAATTAGTATCATGAGAAATTTGATGCTTGATAATTGTTTTGAGATATAAAGGTAGTAATATCATAGTTGTGCTAGTTGAGTAATTGTGGAATTGAAAAATACATGTGTTGGAGTTTGTGATTCCCGTAGCATGCACGTATGGTGAACCATTATGTAACAAAGTCGGAGGATGAAGTATTTGTTGATTGTCTTCCTTTGTGTGGCGGTCGAGATCGCGCGATGGTTAACTCCTACCAACCCTTCCCCTAGGAGCATGCATAGTAGTACTTTGCTTCGAGGGCTAATAAATTTTTGCAATAAGTATATGAGTTCTTTATGACTAATGTCAGTCCATGGATTATACGCACACTTACCTTTCCGCAATTTTCTAGCCTCTTGATTGCAGCATTGCCCTTTCTCACCTTGAGAGTTGGTGCAAACTTCGCCGGTGCATCCAAACCCCGTGATATTATATGCTCTATCACACATAAACCTCCTTATATCTTCCTCAAAACAGCCACCATACCTACCTATCATGGCATTTCCATAGCCATTCTGAGATATATTGCCATGCAACTTTCCACCGTTTCATTTATCATGACATACTCCATTATTGTCATATTGCTTTGCATGATCATGTAGTTGACATTGTATTTGTGGCAAAGCCACCGTTCATAATTCTTTCATACATGTCGCTCTTGATTCATTGCATATCCCGGTACACCGCCGGAGGCATTCATATAGAGTCATATTTTGTTCTAAGTATTGAGTTGTAATTCATGAGTTGTAAGTAAATAAAAGTGTGATGATCATCATTATTAGAGCATTGTCCCAAGTGAGGAAAGGATGATGGAGACTATGATTCCCCCACAAGTCGCCATGAGACATCGGACTAAATAAAAAAATAGGCCATAAAAAAAGGAGAAAATGCAAAAATAAAAAAAATAAAAAAAATGATGAGAGAAAAAAGAGAGAAGGGACAATGTTACTATCCTTTTTACCACACTTGTGCTTCAAAGTAGCACCGTGATCTTCATAATAGAGAGTCTCTCATTTTGTCACGTCCATATACTAGTGGGAAATTTCATTATAGAACTTGGCTTGTATATTCCAATGATGGGCTTCCACAAATGCCCGAGGTCTTCGTGAGCAAGCAAGTTGGATGCACACCCACTTAGTTTATTTTTGAGCTTTCATACACTTATAGCTCTAGTGCATCCGTTGCATGGCAATCCCTACTCCTCGCATTAACATCAATTGATGGGATCTCCATAGCCCGTTGATTAGCCTCGTTGATGTGAGACTTTCTCCTTTTTTTTGTCTTCCCACATAACCCCTACCATTATACCTTATACCACCATAGTGCTATATCCATGGCTTGCACTCATGTATTGCGTAAGAGTTGAAAAGGCTAAAGCTCGTTAAAAGTATGAATCAATTGCTTGGCCAAAACCGGGGTCGTACATGATATGAATATTATGTGTGGGGAAGATGGAGCATAGCCAGACTATATGATTTTGTAGGGATAACTTGCTTTGGCTATGTTATTTTGATAAGACATAATTGCTTAGTTAGTATGCTTGAAGTATTATTGTTTTTATGTCAACATTAAACTTTTATCTTGAATCATATCAAATCTGAACATTCGTGCCACAATAAGAAGAATTATATTGAAATTATGCCAAGTAGCATTCCACATCAAAAATTCTGTTTTTATCATTTACCTACTCGAGGACGAGCAGGAATTAAGCTTGGGGATGCTTGCTACGTCTCCAACGTATCTATAATTTTTTATTGTTCCATGCTATATTATATTCTGTCTCAGACATTATTTGGCTTTATTATACACTTTTATATTATTTTTGGGAGTAACCTATTAAACAGAAGCCCAACCCAGAATTGCTGTTTTTTTGCCTATTTCAGAGTTTCGCATAAAAAGAATATCAAACGGAGTCCAAACGGAATGAAACCTTCGGGAACGTGATTTTCGGAACGAACGTGATCCAGAGGACTTGGACCCTACGTCAAGACTTCAACCAGGAGGGCACGAGGTAGGGGGGCGCGCCTACCCCCTAGGCACGCCCTCTACCCTCATGGCCCCCCTGTTGCTCCACCGACGTACTCCTTCCTCCTATATATACCTACGTACCCCCAAACTACCAGATACGGAGGCAAAAACCTAATTCCACCGCCGCAACCTTCTGTACCCTTGAGATCCCATCTTGGGGCCTGTTCCGGAGCTCCGCCAGAGGGGGCATCTATCATGGAGGGCTTCTACATCAACACCATAGCCTGTCCGATGATGTGTGAGTAGTTTACCTCAGACCTTTGGGTCCATAGTTATTAGCTAGATGGCTTCTTCTCTCTTTTTGGATCTCAATACAATGTTCTCCCCCTCTCTCATGGAGATCTATTCGATGTAATCTTCTTTTGCGGTGTGTTTGTTGAGACCGATGAATTGTGGGTTTACGATCAAGTTTATCTATGAACAATATTTGAATCTTCTGAATTCTTTTATGTATGATTGGTTATCTTTGCAAGTTGTAACACCCCGAGAATCATGCTACAGTAATCTCCCCTAATGGAGCCATGTCATCAAGTTTGATTAAGCCAAATTGCCACTTGTTAAAAAAACAAAGTCTAATTCAATTTTAAATTTCAAGTCACATAATTGTTTCTTCAAACGGTAAAACAAAAATGTTTGCTCGGTTGCAAAAATTCGCTAGCTAATTGTCTTGAATGAACCAATATTATTTGAAATTTCAAAATGCCCCTAACCTATTTAAAGCAATGCCCAAACCAACCTTTTAATTCATTTGCATTTATGCAAAATCCAAATGAATTCAAATGCTCATAAACCTTTTATGGCGGTGCTAAATATTGCAAAGTATTTAATGTGGCTAGTGGCACATTTTACGAAATCATTTGGTGCTCCAATTATGCAAAACAGAGGCATAAGAAATAAAAAAAAGGAGAAAGAAAAAGCCTAGCCGCTAATGCGCCACTGGACCTAAGTGCTACAGTGTACGAAGGCCCAGCCCACACTGATTTTCTTCAACCTGTAGCAGGGAGGCATCGTGGAGCACATCCACGAACGCCATGGCGCCGTGGCGCGCATCCACTGCCCCCCCCTCGCCCTACTTAGCAGCGGCACCACTCCCCTGAACCCTAGCTCGACCCTCTTTCACTCCCCCACCCTCTCCCCGCTCTGGTTCGAGATTGCCACGGCGCACCGGAGCTCGTCGTCGTGAACCACCACATCCACCGGCCACCTCGAGCTGCGCCACTGTGTCCAGGAGACTCGTCGGCTTCGTCTTCATCAGCCACGGGCACGGATTCGAGCAACACGGCGCAACATCGTCGAGATCGAGCCGATCCCCTCCTCTGCATCGCCGGCGCGCCACCGCGTCGATCTACTCATCTCCGACCGTCCCCGGCACCCCCCGAGCCTTCCCCGAGCATCACAGTGAGCTCCGCCTCGATCCCCCTTTCCTCTAGGCGTCATTCTCGTTCTCTTGCCGCCCTTCCACGAGATCCGATGCGGCCACCGCGTCAACTCGTCGTAGTCGTCGTTTTGGTTTGCCTCAGCTCACACCCACGGCGTGGATCGATGCGGCGCCTCGCGCTGGTTTCGTAGGAGCTTGCGCCGCTCCGTTTGGCCGCCCGGAGCTCACTCCCGCGCCGTCTCCGTCGTCGGCGAAGCACGCGATCGCCGCGCCACGGCCGCGCCCGTGCTCCCCTCGCGGCACGCCCACACCACCGCAATCGCTCCCGGCCGCCCTGCGGGCATGCTCCCTCACCTTACGCTCATCGCTGCCGCCTCCTACTGCTCTTACCGCCCGCTAGCTGCTCATACTGCTGCGTTGCTACTAGTGCAGCCTCGCTACTGATAACGTTCAGATTCTGTAGCAGTAGCTAGCTTTCCTATTTTTACATTGACTAACCCACTAGGCAGCCCCTAATCGGTGGTTAGACAACTACTAACAGGAGTAAAAATAATATGAGGTGATAGTACACTTGACAAGGCTCAAATGTTTCCTTTGGACCAAATCCTTTCGATGCGTGGATTAATTCTCTGAAAATCACAAAGTTCAACGTTACATTAAGCGAAAAACTGAATAGCAGCTTTATTTTCTTAGCTACTTTAGAACTGTTGATGATCAAGCTAATTAACTATAATATGGACAAAAGTGGTACTAACATGTAGCTTGCAGAAAAATGCTCAAAATTGATATAAGGCACTAACCCATAGAATGTGCAGAAAAATAGCTATAGCCTCCGGAAAACCGCTAAGTGATGTTTAAAAACTGACGAATACTCAGACTTAGCAAAATTTCAGGGATTTTTTCGGGTATTGTTAAATCTTTGAAAAATCTTAGAAATTAAACCGTATCACGGATGGAAAAACTTTGTACATAAAAGTTGCTCAGAAAAATCCAACGAATCCGAATACGTGGTCCGTTCATCTGTCACATGCCCCTAGCATGCTGAACATGGAACTTTCCCCCTCTTTTCCTTTGTCCGGAATCCGCCTAACGTCAGGAATTCATCCTCGGATGTTTCCCCCTTTCGTCTGCAACGTGTAGTACCGCGTTAGAGCACGCCTAGCGCTACGTATCGTCATGTCATGCTTTGTGATACTATGTTTGCTTTATATTTACTGTTTCTCCCCCCTCTTATCTTCGGTAGACCCCGAGACCGATGCTGCCCCTGTGATCGACTACGTCGACGACGACCCCTCCTTGCCCGAGCAACCAGGCAAGCCCCCCCTTTGATCATCCTGATATCGCCCATTCCATTCTCTCATGCTTGCATTAGATTTTGCTACTGTTATTGTTTGCACCTATTCTGATGCATAGCCTGCTTTTGTACCTCTTGTTGTACCTTACCTTATCCTAAACTGCTTAGTATAGGTTGGATAGTGATCCATCGATGACCCCGCCTTGTCCCGATTGCCCTACCGATAATCGAAGACCCGATCAACGGGATCGAAGACCAGGCCCGACACCGCACATCACTTCCCTTAGTTGCTCGACACTCTTTGGGTTACTATCGAGTACCGAGGGTGAAACCTCTACAGCACTTCTGATATTAACCCTGTAGTATAGCTATCCGGTCGTGGTCATCGAGGGTGATTTCCTCTTTAACCACTTCCGATTCGAGTCTGTCGTGCAACCCCTCAAGTGTGGACCTCGAGGGTGAATCCTCTTACGTTCACCTTGATAACTACATCGAGCGGAATTCACCGGGGGTGATTCCTCGGGTTTTCCCCTTGATGTTTAGACACACCATTACTTTGATTACTATGACTTTACACCGAGCCATGTTACTAAAGATGGGTCGACCCTGAGGGGTACCCGCGCGAGCTTAATTGCGAGTGATGTGGAGTCGGCTTGACCTGGAGGGTGCCCGCGAGATAATTACGAGGCGTGGCCGGGCATTCCTAGCCCTTGCCGCAAGTCCTCGAGACAGGCCAACGGGTCACATCTTTCGTGAGTCTCGCTTGTTACCGCGTTCCTAATCCACTACGATTTGGATATTTGATCCGAGGGCCTTTGGCCCGATAGCACTAACCATCACGTGGGCATAGTATGGGCGTTCTGCGTCATATGCATCAGCCGAAGCTTAATAGGCGTCGGCGATCGGCGGCGCGGCGCGGGTTGGACTGGTAAGCTCCTCGCTTTTTAGGAAGGTAGCTAGGTTCGCTCACCGCCACGACGCATAGCGCAGGAGTTCCGGGAGATGGCCCATGACCCCGGGGCATAGGTTTAGTCCGCGTGCTGGCCTCTCTATTAAGCCTAGGTCGGGTTGCGGCGTATTGTTTGGCGAGGCGGGCATGACCACGGAAAGTGTGTCCGGCGGAGTTAAGCGGCGTGGTGGGTAAGTTGGTGCACCCTGCGGAAGAAAACATCTATCGATAGCCTGTCCTACGATAGCGGACACTTGGAGTTGTATCGATCGATACAACTAGAACTGGATACTTGAGATGAGACATGGATATGAGCAATGGATTGCGATGAGAAATGGATTGTGATGATAACTGGATAGTATGGCTCTGGGATTTATTTCTCGCAGGGAGTCGAGAAAGGATCTCCGGCCGAGGTTGATAACACCACTGCTACTTTACTTATGCTACCCTACTCCCTCTTGTTGCTGCAAGATGGTGGGTTCGAGAAGATGCTAGTCTTCGATAGGACTAGGCCTTCTCTCTATTCTGGCATTTCTGCAGCCCAGTCCACATATACAGCCTTCCTTTGATAATGTTGCATATGTAGTGTAGAGCCTTGCTTGCGAGTACTTTGGATGAGTACTCACGGTTGCTTTGCTCCCCCTTTCCCCCCTTTCTTCTTCTTTCCGGTTGATGCAACCAGATGACGGAGCCCAGGAGCCAGATGCCACCGCCGATGCCTACTACTACGTGGAGACCGCTGATGACCAGGAGTAGTTAGGAGGCTCCCAGGTAGGAGGCCTTGCCTTTTCGATCGATGTTGCTTTTGTGCTAGCCTTCTTAAGGCAAACTTGTCTAACTTATGTCTGTACTCAGATATTGTTGCTTCCGCTGACTCTTGTGTTTTCGAGCTTATGTATTCGAGCCCTCGAGGCCCCTGGCTTGTAATATAAAGCTTGTATTATTTTAATTTGTGTCTAGAGTTGTGTTGTGATATCTTCCGTGAGTCCTTGATCTTGATCGCATACATTTGCGTGCATGATTAGTGTATGATTGAATCGAGGCGTCTGAGTTGGTATCGAGCCATCGCCTGTAGGTAGCCCCCTTTCCAACTCCTTGGCCGAAGTTGAGTCTAGTCATTGAAAAACTTTTACTAACTTGGCTGTGTGTCTTACGGGCCCACGTCGCCATTGGGTGGTATTAGGATCTTTTACTCCTCGTCTATACTCTGGGACTCTGTTCTCTCTTATATTCGGGTTAAATGAATTTACTAACTACATTAGGTTCTCGTAACGACTTTCCTCGGAGAGCCCCTTCATTTAGGATGGTTGCCTGCTGCACGAGACGACTTCGAAGATACTCTCCGATCTACTCCCGAGAACTTGTGTCAATTTCTATTGCAATCCCTTAACACCGTTGAATCCTTATGGATAACTACGTACCTCGCCGTTCATATTTCCATCCCTAGTTGTTCTTGTTATTACTAGATACCCGAAAGTATTCTCCGACTTTCGATCCTGACTACCTTATAGCTCTTTTCCGCCTGAATAACCCTACGAATAATTCATCACACTTATCGGGGATTCGTTCATCCCCAGTTGTTCATATGTCTCACAAAATTCTTCGGAATACTATTCGATCTTCCGATAATCCTCAGTAGCCTATTGCTCCTGTTTTTCCTTATCGTCTTGCATTATGGTTAATTCCATATGTCTAACAATATTCATTAAACTCCTTGAGATTGTCATTCTTATCTTATTGATTTGACATGTGCGTGAATGCACACATTCATTTGTTATTCCCTGATAATTATTTATCCTTTTGGCTTAGACTCCACTCCGGGCATGAGCTGGTTCTCGGCAAATCAAACCTTGAATGATTGTCGGCTTATGTATTTTCAACTTGCTTATCTTTTGATTAGAGCATCTGATTCTGATCCCCGAATTGGAAATCATAATTCCTTTGCATTTAAGCTTTGGAATTATCAGATATTTCCAAAATCTGATGCCTCTGCATTATTTCTTCTTCTGATTGAATATTGATACTCACATCAGCTCCGTTGTGGATCGCCAGATCCATTATTGGATCATCATCCGACAGTGTTCTTCATATTCAAAGAACCTCGTGAAGTTCTTTCCCAGATACATATTGCCTTTGGTAATTGTATCCTCTCCTTTTGTCAACCATGCTCTGCTTTCGAGCTTGTGTTGTTTATTTCTGAAGTTTGTGGAATAGGTTCCTAAGATGCCCCTATGGGTTGAACCTATGCCTCCCATAATCCGTTTGAACCCGAGAGTTTTAACGAGTCTTACTTTTTTTGGTGTTTAGCCAGATAAAATTTCAACACTACAACTTTATCGAAAGCGAGAAGCGAATGGAAGGTTGTGCATTGGAGAAGTGGGAGTCGACCTTGAACTTTATGTTCATGCCCATCAAAACGATGTAGATCCTATCATGTAAGCTTCTTGTAATAATAACTTCCTTGATATAATATCATCCGGTCTCTGGGATTTGTTCTTTTGCAATCATGGTTCTGGCCATATTGTTCTTCTTTGATCCCATTTCTCGAACAAGTTAAAGTACTTGTCTTCTGCAGATCATTTCACCTGTCAAGCATCTATTCTGCTCTACCTTCGAGTATTACCCTCTGGTATATCGAGAATATCAAACAATTGTGTTGCTTCCTATGAGTCTTCATCTGGTATTGCTCCTCAGTGATTTCAGATTGCCCCGAGTTCCGAGTTATTAGTCACTCGAGAACACTGATAAGTGAATCGATTCCGCACTCTGATTCAATAACTCTAAAGTAATTTTCATTGCTTACGAGTTTAATAATCCTTCAAGTCATTCCTAGCCTGATCGGCTATATCATTATCGTGCTAAATTTTAACTGTGGTACCTGGTCGTTCTTCCCGGAGCACAACTTTCGATGACGAGCTAAGCTTACGTCGATCTTCCTCGTCATATTGTTTCTCCTTGAACAACAAGCTTGATTTTGAGTTTGTGTTGTACCCGTGGTTCCAATAACTTTTCGCTTCAACATTCCTTTGACTTGATGTCATCACCGATCGATTACATCTTCCTGAAATCTCTCGACAATTGTGTCGTGCTCGTCAACATTCTGAGCTCTTCCAGCATATCAATCGAATTCGTGGTGAGATATACCATCCTTGACCTTCGATGATTTGAGTTATCATCAACAACCCCCATTGTCTTCTTTCCAACACATGTTTGATCATGTCTTGGTTATACCTTGGACTCCTTACTATTCCTACAATTGTTCCTTGAGTATTTCTTGTGATCTTCAACTCCAACCCCTACTTGGAACACCATGTTAATGCTACCTCGAAGCATGACTGAGGTATCCCGAATATCAACAAGAACATTGGAAGCACATTGCCGAATGTTTCTTGATCTATTATCCAAACACCGTTGTATGGGTAATATCATGATTCTTCCCTCGCCCCCTTTATCTAAATGCTTTTGCACTTACTGTCATATCATGTATATCCTTCTCTGCTTCCCTTTGGGAAGGATATACTCCTAATTCTTGTGTGTAAACACATTTTCCTTTCCATTGGTCTGATTAATCCGATAATTTCATTTTCCTTTCCATTGGTTTGTTTAACCTTCTTTTGATCTATGATATAAGCAGTAATATTTCCTTGCTTATGTAAACACCTCGGTGTACAACTTTGTCAGTAAAACCTTGTTATTATTGTTGATGACATTCTGGTAACTACCGATGGACGAGAACTTTGCCTATTGGTCCGCCTCGTCTTACAAGCAGGAAAATGGTTCTCTTTGCGCCTCACCCTTGGTACCAACATTGTTGCCAACATAACTAACAGGTTATTCTCTGACATGCCTTGCTATCATGACTGTGCAAGATGTCAATGCCTTCCTACTTATTATCCAAAGGGTGGGCCCATAACCCACAGTTCCAGGATCGAAACCTGACTATCATGTATACCCCCTGTTACTAAAAGTTTTTCCTCACGCTTGGTATCGTATGTAGATCACGAGCCACCTTTCTTGTGATCTATTCTGGTATCAGACGCAATACTTATTCCCATTGCTCTGAACCCCTTTCACCCCTTGTTTCAGGAAACAAACGATTGTCTACTAGGTTGAAACTTCCTATTGCACCTTCATACTTTGCTCTCGATGTTATCTTCAGTTTCAACTCGAGAGATACTTCTACCACATCCCATGAATTGTTCACCAGGTGATTAACCCTATAAGGGTCAGTCCTCCCGAAGTTACCCTTTACTTCCCCACTTAAATCTCGGGACGAGATTTCTTTTAGTGGAGGAGATTTGTAACACCCCGAGAATCATGCTACAGTAATCTCCCCTAATGGAGCCATGTCATCAAGTTTGATTAAGCCAAATTGCCACTTGTTAAAAAAACAAAGTCTAATTCAATTTTAAATTTCAAGTCACATAATTGTTTCTTCAAACGGTAAAACAAAAATGTTTGCTCGGTTGCAAAAATTCGCTAGCTAATTGTCTTGAATGAACCAATATTATTTGAAATTTCAAAATGCCCCTAACCTATTTAAAGCAATGCCCAAACCAACCTTTTAATTCATTTGCATTTATGCAAAATCCAAATGAATTCAAATGCTCGCCAAACCTTTTTATGGCGGTGCTAAATATTGCAAAGTATTTAATGTGGCTAGTGGCACATTTTACAGAAATCATTTGGTGCTCCAATTAAGTGCAAAACAGAGGCATAAGAAATAAAAAAAAGGAGAAAGAAAAAGCCTAGCCGCTAATGCGCCACTGGACCTAAGTGCTACAGTGAACGAAGGCCCAGCCCACACTGATTTTCTTCAACTTGTAGCGAGGAGGCATCGTGGAGCACATCCACGGACGCCATGGCGCCGTGGCGCATCCACCGCCCCCTCGCCCCTACTTAGCAGCGCACCACTTCGAACCCTAGCTCGACCCTCTTTCACTCCCCACCCTCTCCCGCTCTGGTTCGAGATTGCCACGGCGCACCGGAGCTCGTCGTCGTGAACCACCACATCCACGGCCACCTCGAGCTGCGCCATCGTGTCCGGGAGACTCGTCGGCCGTCTTCATCAGCCACGGCACGGATTCGAGCAACACGGCGCAACATCGTCGAGATCGAGCCGATCCCTCCTCTGCATCGCCCGGCGCGCCACGCGTCGATCTACTCATCTCCGACCGTCCCCGCACCCCGAGCCTTCCCGAGCATCACGGTGAGCTCGCCTCGATCCCCTTTCCTCTAGGCGTCATTCTCGTTCTCTTGCCGCCTTCCACGAGATCCGCGCGCCACCGCGTCAACTCGTCAGAGTCGTCGCTTTGGTTTGCCTCGGCTCACACCCACGGCGTGGATCGATCTGGCGCCTCACGCTGGTTTCAGAGGAGCTTGCGCCGCTCCGTTTAGCCGCCGGAGCTCACTCCGCGCCGTCTCCGTCGTCGGCGAAAGCACGCACTTAGCGCCACGGCGCGCCGTGCTCCCCTGCGGCACGCCCACACCACCGCAATCTGCTCCGGCCGCCCTGGGCATGCTCCCTCACCTTCGCTCTGCTGCCGCCTCCTCTGCTCTTACACGCCGCCGCTAGCTGCTCATACTGCTGCGTTGCTACTAGTGCAGCCTCGCTACGATAACGTTCATTTTCTGTAGCGATAGCTAGCTTTCCTATTTTTACATTGACTAACCCACTAGGCAGCCCCTAATCGGTGGTTAGACAACTACTAACAGGAGTAAAAATAATATGAGGTGATAGTACACTTGACAGGCTCAAATGTTTCCCTTGGACCAAATCCTTTCGATGCGTGGATTAATTCCTCGAAAATCACAAAGTTCAACGTTACATTAAGCGAAAAACTGAATAGCAGCTTTATTTTCTTAGCTACTTTAGAACTGTTGATGATCAAGCTAATTAACTATAATATGGACAAAAGTGGTACTAACATGTAGCTTGCGAGAAAAATGCTCAAAATTGATATAAGGCACTAACCCATAGAATGTGCGAGAAAAATAGCTATAGCCTCAGGAAAACCGCTAAGTGATGTTTAAAAACTGCGAATACTCAGACTTAGCAAAATTTCAGGATTTTTCGGTATTGTTAAATCTTTGAAAAATCTTAGAAATTAAACCGTATCTCGGATGGAAAAACTTTGTACATAAAAGTTGCTCAGAAAAATCCAACGAATCCGAATACGTGGTCCGTTCATCTGTCACATGCCCCTAGCATGCTGAACATGGAACTTTCCCCCTCTTTTCCTTTGTCCGGAATCCGCCTAACGTCAGGAATTCATCCTCAGATGTTTCCCCCTTTCGTCTGCAACGTGTAGTACCGCGTTAGAGCACGCCTAGCGCTACGTATCGTCATGTCACGCTTTGTGATACTATGTTTGCTTTATATTTACTGTTTCTCCCCTCTTATCTTGGTAGACCCCGAGACCGATGTTGCCTCGTGATCGACTACGCCGACGACCCCTCCTTGCCGAGCAACCAGGCAAGCCCCCTTTGACCATCCTGATATCGCCCATTCCATTCTCTCATGCTTGCATTAGATTTTGCTCTGTTATTGTTTGCACCTATTACGATGCATAGCCCGCTTTTGTACCTCTTGTTGTACCTTACCTGCTTATCCTAAATTGCTTAGTATAGGGTGGATAGTGATCCATCAGTGACCCCCGCCTTGTCCCGACTGCCCCGCTGGATAATCAGAAGACCCGATCAACGGGATCGAAGACCAGGCCCCGACACCGCACATCACTTCCCCTTAGTTGCTCGACACTACTGGGTTACTATCGAGTACCGAGGGTGAAACCTCTACAACACTTCTGATATTAACCCTGTAGTATAGCTATCCGGTCGTGTTCATCGAGGGTGATTTCCTCTTTAACCACTTCCGATTCGAGTCTGTCGTGCAACCCCTCAAGTGTGGACCTCGAGGGTGAATCCTCTTACGTTCACCTTGATAACTACATCGAGCGGAATTCACCGGGGGTGATTCCTCGGGTTTTCCCCTTGATGTTTAGACACACCATTACTTTGATTACTATGACTTTACACTGAGCCATGTTACTAAAGACGGGTCGACCACGAGGGTACCAGCGAGCTTAATTGCAGTGATGTGGAGTCGGGTTGACACGGAGGGTGCCCGCGAGATAATTACGAGGCGTGGCGGGCATTCCTAGCCCTTGCTGCAAGTCCTCGAGGCGGGCAGCGGGTCACATCTTTCGTGAGTCTCGCTTGTTACCGCGTTCCTAATCCACTCGATTTGGATATTTGATCCGAGGGGCCTTTGGCTGATAGCACTAACCATCACGTGGGCATAGTATGGGCGTTCAACGTCGTATGCATCAGTAGAAGCTTAATAGGCGTGGCCGATCGAAGCGCGCGCGGGTTGGACTGGTAAGCTCCTGCCTTTTTAGGAACGTAGCTAGGTCTGCTCACCGGCCGCGTACGCAACGTGCAGGAGTTCCCGGGGAGATGGCCCATGACCCCTGGGGGCATAGGTTTAGTCCGGCGTGCTGGCCTCTCTATTAAGCCTAGGTCAGGTTGCAGCGTATTGTTTGGCCGAGGCCGGGCATGACCCTGGAAAGTGTGTCCGGCCGGAGTTAAGCGAGCGTGGTGGGTAAGTTGGTGCACCCCTGCAGGGAAGAAAACATCTATCGATAGCTTGTCCTACGGTAACGGACACTTGGAGTTGTATCCCGATCGATACAACTAGAACTGGATACTTGAGATGAGACATGGATATGAGCAATGGATTGCGATGAGAAATGGATTGTGATGATAACTGGATAGTATGGCTCTGGTATTTCTTTCTCGCAGGGAGTCGAGAAAGGATCTCCGGCCGAGGTTGATAACACCACTGCTACTTTACTTATGCTACCCTACTCCCTCTTGTTGCTGCAAGATGGTGGGTTCGAGAAGATGCTAGTCTTTGATAGGACTAGGCCTTCTCTCTATTCTGGCATTTCTGCAGCCCAGTCCACATATACAACCTTCCTTTGATAATGTTGCATATGTAGTGTAGATCCTTGCTTGCGAGTACTTTGGATGAGTACTCACGGTTGCTTTGCTCCCCTTTTCCCCCTTTCTTCTTCTTTCCGCTTGATGCAACGGATGAGCGGAGCCAGGGCGGATGCCACCGCCGATGCCTACTACTACGTGGAGACCGCCCGATGACCAGGAGTAGTTAGGAGGCTCCAGCAGAGGCCTTGCCTTTTCGATCGATGTTGCTTTTGTGCTAGCCTTCTTAAGGCAAACTTGTCTAACTTATGTCTTTACTCAGATATTGTTGCTTCCGCTGACTCTTGTGTTTTCGAGCTTATGTATTCGAGCCCTCGAGGCCCCTGGCTTGTAATATAAAGCTTGTATTATTTTAATTTGTGTCTAGAATTGTGTTGTGATATCTTCCCGTGAGTCCTTGATCTTGATCGTACACATTTGCGTGCATGATTAGTGTATGATTGAATCGAGGGCGTCACACAAGTCTCTTAGAATTATCATTTTGGTTTGGCCTACTAGATTGATCTTTCTTGCAATGGGAGAAGTGCTTAGCTTTGGGTTCAATCTTGCGGTGTCTTTTCCTAGTGACAACAGGGGCAGCAAGGCACGTATTGTATTGTTGCCATCGAGGATAATAAGATGGGGTTTATATCATATTGCATGAATTTATCCCTCTACATCATGTCATCTTGCTTAAAGCGTTACTCTGTTCTTATGAACTTAATACTCTAGATGCATGCTGGATAGCGGTCGATGTGTGGAGCAATAGTAGTAGATGCAGGCAGGAGTCGGTCTACTTGTCTCGGACGTGATGCCTATATACATGATCATACCTAGATATTCTCATAACTATGCTCAATTCTGTCAATTGCTCAACAGTAATTTGTTCACCCACCGTAAATACTTATGCTCTTGAGAGAAGCCACTAGTGAAACCTATGGCCCCCGGGTCTATTTTCCATCATATTAATCTTCCAACACTTAGCTATTTCTGTTGCCTTTTATTTTGGTTTTATTTTACTTTGCATCTTTATCATAAAAATACCAAAAATATTATCCTATCATATCTATCTGATCTCACTCTCGTAAGTGATCGTGAAGGGATTGACAACCCCTTATCGCGTTGGTTGTGAGGATTTATTTGTTTGTGTAGGTGCAAGGGACTCATGCGTGGCTTCCTACTGGATTGATACCTTGGTTCTCAAAAATTGAGGGAAATACTTACGCTACTTTGCTGCATCACCCTTTCCTGTTCAAGGGAAAAGCAACGCAGTGCTCAAGAGGTAACAACAACCTTGCTAGAAATCGAGGTCACTGCAGAGAACCGGGCAGAGCGGAACGCATAAATTGCAAAGATTCGCGAGAAGATGACCAAGGCCCAAGAGTATATCAACGCTGAAAACACATGGACGGCCGAGTTGCAAGCTCACATCAATGCGGAGGCGGAGCGTCAAAAGACGCAGGCTTGGCGTCTAAACCTTGAGTAGAACGCTTCCAATGCAGTTCATCAGCGGAGGTACTGGAGCCGTCTACCTACGAGTTATGAGCCCGCACGCTTGTTCAATACGCCAGGGCAGGCCCAAGTACCCAGGAGCACCGGTTAGACCCCAATTAACCTCTAATGCACGAGGGAGCAGGGTGGCGGTTCAACCACTCCAGTTAGAGCTGGCCCGACGGGAGGAGCCAACCCCGATCATCGCCTTGGTCAGACGCCACTGCCACACTTCCCGACACCGCTGGGTCACTTCTCCAATCCGATGGATAACATGGTAGCAGCGGCAACCTGGCTTACTACGATCCCTATCACTGGCAAGTCACCGGTCGCATTCGAAACCTGGAACGCCATTGAGCTATTGTAGAACGATTGCTAAGTAGGCTAATTACTCTTAAAGCCAACATCGTGTTCATTCTACACCGCTGCCGAGTCGTAGCTAGAGCTAGCATGCTGAGTTGTCGGCAGTTTCTAGCAGTGAACGACACCGTCACCCGCCCCTTAGCACGAGACTAACGCTCAAGCTATCGTGGACGATGCAAGATCCCGGCGTGGAGCGGAAGCAGCAAACCAGGGGGCTTATCAGACACCCCCGGTGGTTCCTTCTGCCTCGGTAGGCGCCGGGTCAAATTTCAGAACCATCGGAGTGTCGTGCCTAGTGCCGGCTTTACGTAACAAGCGCATGCCCAAGGATTTTAAGGGTCCTCGCAAGGTACCTAACTACACGGCGGACCTCCCTCCAGAGTCCAGAGGCTTAGATTGAGAGCTATGAGCTGGCCATGGATATGTTGGACGTCAGTGCAGTATGCGCCAAGTACTTCACTATGATGTTGGAGGGGCCGACTCGCACTTGGTTGAAAACCCGCCCCTCAATTCCATCAACACCTGCGTGGAGTGGAAAGAGCGTTTTATTAGAAAATTTCAAGGAACCTCCAAGCAACCGATGACTATTGTGGATTTGGAGCACTGTGTGCAGCGTGAGGATGAGTCGGCCCGTCATTGGGCACACCGGGTCGCCATTATTCGCTCTTCTGACAACATGGGGGGCTCAAGCCGTCCTAATTCTAGAGAATAACTGTTGCTTTGAGCCCCTTAAGCAAAAGTTAAGGCGGCTTAAGCGTAAGTGTACAGATATGGGCAATCTCATGGACGTACTTACCAGATATGCTGATTCTGATGGTACGAAGGATCCTGGCTCTGATGAGAAGAAGTCAGGTAAAGGAAAGAAAAATGGTGGTGGCAAGGGTCAGCAACAGAATGCCTCGGCACAAAATGGTAATCACAATAACTAGGGTAATGGTGGAAAGCGCAGATACCCCGATGGCGGCGGGTCAGATTTTGTGGCTAACACGAATGCAGGGTTCAAAATCAGCGTCGTAACGGCAAGCAACCTTATAATGGGGGGGAGCCCATGAATTATGAGGAAGCCATTAATGGGCCGTGTCCGAAGCACAGTTATCCTAACAAGCCATCTAGTCATGCTTGGAAGGATTGTTATATCATGCGAGAGTACATGAACCAGTATTTTCGGCATCACGACAACAATAATGGGCCGTCCGGTGGGTCACGCTCTGGAGGTTTTAAGTGAGCCGGCTTTGGTTGCGGCGGCTCAAATTCTGTTTATCAGGACAAGGGAACTGTCGATGTCAAAACCGGCGGATCTCGGGTAGGGGTCCCGAACTGTGCGTCTAGGCGGATGGTAACAGGAGACAAGGGACACGATGTTTTACCCAGGTTCGGGCCCTCTTAATGGAGGTAAAACCCTACGTCCTGCTAGATTAATATTGATGATGTGTGTTACAAGAGTAGATCTACCACGAGATCAAAGAGGCTAAACCCTAGAAGCTAGCCTATGGTATGATTGTTGTTCGTCCTATGGACTAAAACCCTCCGGTTTATATAGACACCGGATAGGGTTAGGGTTACACAGAGTCAGTTACAATGGTAGGAGATCTACATATCCGCATCGCCAAGCTTGCCTTCCACGCCAAGGAAAGTCCCATCCGGACACGGGACGAAGTCTTCAATCTTCTATCTTCATAGTCTTGGACTCCGGCCGATGATGATAGTTCGGCTATCCGGACACCCCCTAGTCCGGAACTCCCTCAGTAGCCCCTGAACCAGGCTTCAATGACGATGAGTCCGGCGCGCATGTTGTCTTCGGCATTGCAAGGCGGGTTCTCCTTCAGTCTTTATAAATGTTGCGCTCCTTGGCTTCTACGCCCAATAATGGCCTTCTTCCACGTGTCGTACGAATGCGAAAGGCTGGGATATTTTTACATTTTACCCCCTAGCCGTGCGAACGAGCCGCCTACAAGAGAGGCGAGGATCTAGATCCAGCTCACACCATCCTCCATCCGCAAGTTCTCATCGAAGCGCCTCTGACAAAAATCCATTCCATCATGGATAGCCGATGCGGCTCCTCCTCTCGCGCTCCCAGCCCTAAGCCAGGAGATTGGGGGAGATGCCCAGTCCCACACAGCGAGCTAGTGGTGCTTCAAACCGAGGGATATCTTCCCCCAGCTTTCATGGTTCCGGTTCGAGCGGATGGCCACCTACAAGGGTGGGAAGCGGCGGAGAGCGCCCCAACCCTTCCAGAGGGGAGCAGGTATGCTTTGTCCCTATCTAATAAGGGGACTCGGATTTCCCATACATCCGTTTCTCCGGGGCTCCTAGAGTTCTACGGACTCCAACTTCACCACCTCACGCCCGCCTCCATTTTGCACATCGCGGGCTTCGTAGCTTTTTGCGAGCTGTTCTTGGGCATCGAGCCCCATTTTGCCCTGTGGAAGAGATTGTTTTGTCTCGTACCCCGTTCTCATGAGGGGTTGATATACCAAGTGGGCGGAGCCGAAATATGGCGCATCGCCGGGACCGGATAACTATTCGGCACCCCGAAGAAGGCGTCCAAAGACTGGCCTTCGGAATGGTTCTACATGGAGGACGCCCCTCTGCCGGATCCAGTCCGGATCGGCCTCCCGAAGATGACGCCACCCGTCATGGCCGCAAAGGGCTAGGCTCGGCAGCCGATCTGGCAAAGATCCTGTCCGGCTTGTACAAGGGAGAGGAGGAGGACTTCCTCCGCAAGAATCCGTTGAATGGATTTTCTATGCATAACCCTCGGAGCTGGGTAAGCGGATGTTCATCTACCCGATCTATACCTTTTTTAAAGTCAGGTATCTTACTCGTGATTTCGACGCAGAGCTGCGCGGGACGTGGAGGGCATCTGGCCTAGCTCCACAGCCCGAGGATCCGAACGATCCTTGATCCGCCTCCAAGAGGATCCGGACATAAAGGTGGAGCTGATTGACGGGTGTTCCACCAACGTAGCATAGACAATGCCCTAGTCGCCATTACGGGTGACTACCCCGGTTTGTTTTCGGCCTCCCAGGTGACTACGACCGAGGTCTTGACACCATCGTCTGATCCGCGCTCAATTCTGACCATCCCATGCTGATGGTGTATCGCAAGATGTGCCTTTAAGGCGAGAAGCCGAACCCGCGGCGGCCGACCAACAAGGATCAGTCCGGTCCGGTAGGAGGAAGAGGAGTGCGGCGCGAACCGAGACGTCACCACAATGGTACGGAGCACCGCTATTTTTAAGGGAAGGATCACCAGAAGGTATATTAATGCTCATAACTTTTCCAGAAAGAGCACTCGCCGGACAGTGTCCGGAGAGGTTGCCAATCAAGCCCCCGCCGGCCATGCTCCAACGCATGGTCCGGGAGGGGAGGTGAATACAAGGCGTAAACCGGACGCTCCTCCGACGTAGGATGCCGACAGGCTGTCCGCCACCCGGTCTGAGGTGGAGAGCACCATGAATCACAGGCGTCGCCGGACAGTTCTTCGTGACGCGTGTTTCTCCCCGGAGGCGTTAAATGCCCTTAAAGCGGGAAACGCGCACCTCCGTGCCGCTCAAGATGGGTTAACCAGAGCCACGGAGCAGTATGTGAAAGACATACGGGTAGGTAATTTTAATAGTTATATATGCCAGTAGCCCCCGAGACTTAAAATAGTTGAAATAACTGATTTAAGGATCAATTATTATGCAGGGTCTTGCGGAGAAGAATACCCAGCTGTCCCGGGAGCTCCAAGAGTGCAAGGCCCAACTTGAAGTCAAGATCGCCGCCGCTGTGGGGAGCCACAGAGACCCCGCTGGTAAGACGTACTTTTAAAAGATAATTATTTAGCAAAGTGTGGCGTGAATCGACAATAATATTGCGGAGGCGCCGGACTAGATCCGGACAAGCAACAGCTACTGCGTCAGCTAAAGGCGGCGAGAGGGTGCTTATGAAGGTGCAGCAGAGAGAAACAAGCTCCAAGATGCCCACACCCAGCAAGGAGAAGAGCTGAAAGGTGTTCGGGCCCAGTATGTCAGCTCCGTGAAGGAGAATCAACGGCCGTCGCGGCATTTATAGTAGTGCTTGAACGAATTCCTTTGAAAAGAAGAATTGGCGAGGAAGACGATTGATGAAATATGTCTTTAGGTGTGCTCACAGGTCGCCTGCTGGAGGAAAAGCTGAGTCAACGGGTGACCAACTTCCCGAGCTAGTGCAATTGCTCGAACGTGTTCGGCAGCGATGAGTGGCGCTGCTCATGCTTTATGGCCATCCGCCTCCCTACCCGAGGGCCTTGGTGAGCTTCTTTGAGAAGCTTCAGGAGCTCGGTGACGCCTCCGTTTGTGGAAGATATCGGCTGCCGTCGAGCGCCAGGAGGGCTGGGCCATGGTGAAGACACGTTACCAAGTCGACCCAAACCACATGGGCGAGGTCGGACTGCGGGGCTGATGGGAAGGAGATCCTGTGAGCTTGATGTACGGCCAAGTAGAAGCGGCCACGAAATATTCCCAACAGGATAAATTAGACAACTGTTAGATGGGATTGAAGAGGAGTACAATCAGTCGGTTTGACGATGTAATTTGAAATGACATGTAAAATGCCTTCTAGCCGGATTGTAGATCGTTTGTCTTTGCGGACCGTTTCGCTTAAACCTTGGGACCTAACAGTCCGGAGTGTGTCCGAATACCCTTACGGTTATAAAAGAACCGGGGCATGCATGGAGACAAGGCGTCGGGGTCATAATTGCTTTATCAGACAAGTGCCCAACTAGTTATGTTATATTGCATGGTTAGTAAGAAACATCTTCCAGGGAGAATAGTTCCGTTAAGGGTTCCTTTCCCTGGGAGGCATGCCCTAAAGTGCAATGCGGATCTGCGAAAATAGCAGAAAAAAGCATCTGGGGCAGATAAATAAGTAAGTAATAAATCATCTTTCAAGTCACCGATCGAATATTCTCTTAAGAACGCTAGCTTTCGGCTTCACCCGTCTGAGGTACACATCCGGTGACCGGCAATAATAATCGCAGAGGTGCTCCTTTACCTCCTAGCCGAACAATCGGGAACGTAGGGGTAAGCACAGGAGCTAGGCAACCCAGCTTGGCCAAAACTTAAGTCATATCGATGCATATAATGGTGAATAAAAGGTACATGCGGAAGTATGACACATGTATTGGGCATGAAGCCCGTATGAATAAGCTTCTGTTAAAGAAGCCCCCAGGTATAATGAGTGCCAGGGGCACATCAAGTGTGTGCGAACAAAGCGCAAATCAGCCCATAAAAGGTAAAAAAAAGTGGGAAGGAGGAGGAGGAGAGACAGTAAAAAACAAGGAGTGGACGGGGGAGTGAGACGAACCCGGAGTCCGGCGTTAGGCGTAGAATCTTCGGAGACGGGCTGCGTTCCATGGGTTCGGCTCGAGTCGGTTGTCCGATGCGTTACGTGAGCGGTGCGCTCCGCCGGTCAGGACTTGGTCGATGATGAAGGGACCTTCCCACTTGGGCTCGAGTTTGTCCTTTTCTTGTCCGGCAGCGAGAACAAGTTCGCCAACATTGTAAGTTTTGGCCCGTACTTCTCTCGCTTTGATATCTTGAGCTGCTGCCGATAAAATGCGGAACGAGCCTTTGCCACGTCCGCTCCTCCTCTAAAGCGCCCAGACTGTCCTGCCGATCTAGCTCGGCTTCTCTTTCTTCGTACATGCGCTACGAGGTGAGTCATGAATTATATCGCAGGCGGGACTGCCTCTGCCGTATACCATGAAAAATGGTGTGAATCCGGTGAGTTCGGTTTGGCGTGGTCCGCAGCCCCAGTACGGAGTCGAGCTCCTCTACCCAAGTCGTGTTAGATTCCTTGAGGGACCGCACTAGTGCGGGTTTGATGCCGCTCATGATTAGACCATTTGCTCGCTCAACTTGACCGTTAGTTTGGGGGTGATAGATCGAGCGTAATCGAGCTTAATGCCCATGTTTTTGCACGAGTTTAACCTCGTCGGCCGTGAAGTTCGTGCGTTGTCGGTGATGATGCTGTGGGGACACCAAGCGGTGTACTACCCCGGATATGAAGTCTATCACCGGTCCTGATTCTGCCGTTTTAACCGGCTTGGCCTCAATCCATTTGGTGAATTTGTCCACCATGACCAATAAGTATTTGTGCTTGTGGGTTCCCCCTTTAAGGGGTCCGACCATGTCAAGCCCCCAGACCGCAAAAGGCCAGGTAATGGGTATAGTTTTGAGGGCGGTGGGTGGCATGTGGCTCTGATTAGTAAAGAGCTGGCAACCGACGCATCGTTGGACTAAATCCTGAGCATCTGCCCGGGCTGTCGGCCAATAAAATCCTGTACGGAAGGCCTTGCCTACAAGGGCCCGGGCTGCAGCGTGGTGCCCGCCGAGTCCGGCGTGAATTTCAGCCAGGAGATTTCGCCCTTCCTCTTCGGAGATACACCTTTGAAGGACTCCGGTTGTGCTTTTCTTATAAAGCTCTCCCTCATGGACCTTGTAGGCTTTAGATCGCCGAACTATGCAGCGGGCCTCATTGTGGTCTTCGGGAAGTTCCTGCCGCATTAAGTAGGCTAGGAATGGTTCTGTCCACGGGGCAATGACTGCCATTATTTCGTGAGCTGAAGGTGTTATTTCGTTGGCTGAGCCGCCGATTGTGTCGTAATGGTCTGAGTTAGGTGATGCAGGTGGCTCGGATTGTTATTTCGGACTCCTCTTCCCATCTGACGGATGGCTTAAAGAGCCGTTCTAGGAAGATGTTAGGAGGACGGCGTCTCGTTTAGCGCCGATGCGTGCTAACACGTCTGCTGCTGGTTATTATCCGGGCTACATGATGGAATTCTAGTCCTTGAACCGAGCTGACATTTTAGGACGGCGTTGCGATAAGCTGCCATTTTGGATCTTTGGCGTCAAGTCTCCATTTACTTGGGATATTGCAAGGTTTGAATCCCTCGCACCTCTAGGCGTTGAATGCCCATGGAGATTGCCATCCGGAGGCCATGTAGGAGGGCCTCGTATTCGGCTGCGTTGTTGGAGTCCATGTACATTATTTGAAGTACGTATTGATTGTGTCTCCCGTTGGGGACGTCAGGACGACGCCAGCCCCCAAGCCAGGCAACATTTTGGATCCGTCGAAATGCATGATCCAGTTGGAGTACGCGCCGTACTCTTTAGGGAGTTCGGCTTCGGTCCATTCGGCGATGAAGTCCGCCAGAACCTGCGACTTTATAGCTCGCCGTGGTTTGTAGGTTATGTCAAATGGTAAGAGCTCGATAGCCCATTTTGTAATCTTGCCCGTTGCGTCGCGATTGTTTATAATATCGTTGAGAGGTACTTCGGAGGCCACCGTTATTGAACACTCTTGAAAGTAGTGACGCAGCTTCCGGGATGCCATGAACACCGCATACGCTATCTTTTGATAATGTGGGTACCGGGATTTGCATGGAGTTAGAATAGTGGATACGTAATACACTGGTTTTTGAAGAGGGAATTTGTGCCCTTCTGTTTCTCGTTCAACGACGAGTACCGCGCTAACAACTTGATGTGTTGCTACGATATATAATAACATAGGCTCGCCCAGGTTGGGCGCGGCTAGAACCGGATTTGTTGCCAGCATGGCCTTTATTTCTTCGAGTCCGGCTGTGGCAGCATCCGTCCATTCGAAATGTTTGGTGCGCCGGAGGAGGCGGTAGAGGGGCAGAGCCTTTTCTCCCAAACGGGAGATGAAGCGACTTAAGGCCGCTACGCATCCGGTTAGTTTTTGTATCTGCTTGAGGTCTTTTGGAATATCCAATTGTGACAGAGCTCGGATTTTGGCCGGGTTTGCTTCAATTCCTCGACCGGATACGATGAAGCCCAAGAGCTTTCGGGTGACGCCAAGACGCATTTTCGGATTGAGCTTAATGTCATATGCTCGGAGGTTGTCGAATGTCACCCTCAAGTCTTCTACTAGAGTTCCGACGTGTTTGGTCTTGACGACCACATCGTCTCGTATGCCTCTCTGCTTTTTCCTATCTGGGTAGCGGGCATGTTTGAATCATGCGCTGATATGTTGCGCCGACGCTTTTGAGTCGAAGGGCATTGTGTTGAAGCGAATGGCCCATATGGAGTAATGAATGCCGCTGCGGCCTGGTCTTTCTCCGCCATCTTGATTTGATGGTATCCGGAGTATCGTCGAGGAAGCACAATGAATCGTGCCCTGCGGTAGCATCGATGATTTGGTCGATCGAGGGAGGGGAAAGGGTCCTTTGGACAGGCCTTGTTAAGGTCTTTAAAATCGACGCAGAGGCGCCAGGATTTGTCCTTTTTTGGTACCATTACTAGATTGGCTAGCCAGTCCGGATGCTTTATATCTTTGATGAATCCGGCTTCTGAGAGTTTGGCTAGCTCTTCTCCCATTGCCTATCTTTTGGGCTCGGAAAATCGCCAAGAGCTTGTTTGGTGGCTTGAATCCTTTTAGGATATTTAGGCTGTGCTCTGCCGACTGCGTGGGATTCTGGCATGTCGAGGGATGCCGGGCAAAATGTCCCAATTTTCGAAGGAATTCTCGTAGTCTTGACCTCGACATCAGGACTTAATTGTGCCCCAATGGAGGCCGTCTTTGTGGGGTCCGTTGGATGGACCTGAAATTTGACTATCTCGTCTGCTGGTTTAAAAGAGGTGGATTTGGACCTCTTATCGAGTATCACATCGTCCCTATCCACCGTGGAGCGCAGCGTAGCTAGTTCCTCTGCCACTAGGGCTTGGACAATGCCTCTAGGGCGGTCTGGCTGTCTTATTTTCAGCGGAGTGCCGATCCGGATCATTGGCAGAGTGATTATCCCATTGGGTCCGGGCATTTTGAGCTTCATGTACCCGTAGTGGGGTATAGCTTGGAAGATTGTGAATGCCTCTCGCCCTAACAAAGCGTGATATCCGCTGCCGAATGGGGCCACTTGAAACGTGACCTCCTCGGACCTGTAATTGTCCGGTGAGCCGAACACTACATCTAGTGTGATATTTCCTGCGCAGCGTACTTCTCGACTAGGGATTATCCCTCCGAAGGTTGTGCTGCTTCGCTCAATGCGGCTCCAGACAATTTCCATTTTTTGAAGGGTTTCCTCATAGATGAGGTTTAATCCGCTGCCGCCATCCATGAGTACCTTAGTAAGACGAAAACCGTCTACTATCGGACTGAGGACCAATGCGGCTGGTGCTCTAGCTGTTCGGAATTTAGGTTCGTCGCTGGCGTTGAAGGTGATAGCCGTGTCGCTCCATGGATTTGTTGTTGCTACTTGGTAGACTTGGCGAGGCTGCGGATTGTTCGCTTCCGCATGTTATTTGATGCAAAAGTCTCAAGACTATTAATACCGTCTTGGTACATGCTGGGTTGGTTGCGGGGCTAAAAATCCACGCCATTTTGGCCACTGCCGTAGTATCCAACACGCCGAAGGCTGTGTGTTGGAGTGGCGCCCTCCGTCTTGTGGATTTTGCAGGTCCGTTGAGCCAACCCTCCGAAGACGTTCCGTACCCTTTAGGGGTTTTGGTTGTTTGGTATTCAACCCGGTGCTTGATAATGATGCACCCTTTTGTTCCGGACTAGGGATGTATTGGGGCGGATTATCCCAAAATTTACTTTCGGTTTTCAGCGCTCTCCATCGCCTGATACTTTTGTACTATGGTCGCCAAGTCAATAAAGCGTGTAATTTCGCGACGACTTATGGCGTTTAGGATTCCCTTGTCCGTGCAATTATTGCAGAAAATTGGGATTGCGTCCTCCTCTCGGTAGTCCTTTATCCTGTTCTTAACCAGGAGGAATCTGGCCCAGTAATGATGTACTGTTTCAGCGGGCTCTTGCCGAATTCAAGAGAGATCGCTAATGTTTGGGTGGGCGGGCGGGACTAGATCCGGAACCCTGTCCAATTCAGGACTCAAGGGCCGAGAAGTTTCCGAACTTGGAAGTTTGGATTTTTGAGTGCTATCCAATGAGTCCAACCCGCCGCCTGACTTTAAGTTCAGGGCTTGGTCGACGTCCGTCCCTCTGCGGGAATCCGACATGGAGGGATCGGGAATCCGGACGCAACTAGTCTTTAAGATACAAGAAGAATCGCCGCATTTCTGCTCTATCACAGCAACATGATGGGTAGCACGGGAGAGTTGATCTCTCTCGAGATCAGTTTTAGGCCCGATCCGATCAGTAGTCATGGCGACTCCTGTGGCAGCGATGCGATCCAAGAGCTCGCTTATGGAGGAGAGCTCGATCGGATCTAACTGTTCGGTAAGTTCCAACTAACACGGAGATTGGTTTCGATGACTCGAGAGGTCATCGTCGGTGCTGATGGCTGGATGGCGGTCATAAGAAAACCACCTAGTCAAGAGTCGCCAGCGGCCAAGGCTCCTTTGGCGATAGTATCGTCTCTAAAGACGAGATGAGGCATCCTACCGACGGCGATTTACACGAGGAACTCTCAATGAAAGCACCAATGTCGGTGTCAAACCGGCGGATCTCGGATAGGGGTCCCGAATCTGTGCGTCTAGGCGGATGGTAACAGGAGACAAGGGACACGATGTTTTACCCAGTGTTGGGCCCTCTTAATGGAGGTAAAACCCCACGTCCCGCTAGATTAATATTGATGATGTGTGTTACAAGAGTAGATCTACCACGAGATCAAAGAGGCTAAACCCTAGAAGCTAGCCTATGGTATGATTGTTGTTCGTCCTACGGACTAAAACCCTCCGGTTTATATAGACACCAGATAGGGTTAGGGTTACACAGAGTCGGTTACAATGGTAGGGGATCTACATATCCGCATAGCAAAGCTTGCCTTCCACGCCAAGGAAAGTCCCATCCGGACACGGGACGAAGTCTTCAATCTTCTATCTTCATAGTCTTGGAGTCTGGCCGATGATGATAGTTCGGCTATCCGGACACCCCCTAGTCCGGAACTCCCTCAGGAACCATGGTGGTCATAGTCAGTAGTGTGGGCACGGTAATTAGCAACAGAATAATCAACCAGGCTACCCGAGTAATCCCAAGCAGCTTAACAGTGGCCAGTATCATGTTTTCACTACGAGCACGTGCAAGCATGACCGGAAGGTCTGGCCGTC
The DNA here is from genome assembly GCA_021605205.1 of Aegilops longissima. Lineage (NCBI taxonomy): Eukaryota > Viridiplantae > Streptophyta > Magnoliopsida > Poales > Poaceae > Aegilops > Aegilops longissima. The sequence goes on along the minus strand of CM038678.1, from coordinate 248,927,371 downwards.
AATACGGTTGAGCCGGCGGTGCCTCAGTATTTGAGATGGTCAGAGCACACGATAACGTGGAGCCGGGTGGACCACCCGCCCCAGATTGATGATCTGGGTCATCTAGCCCTGGAGGTAGCCCCTCAAGTGGGCGGTTATAAGTTCAAGAAGGTACTTATGCATGGTGGAAGCAGTATCAACATATTGTACTGTGAATCTTTTCGGCGGATGAATCTGACAGAGAAGGATCTTAAGCCGTCTTCTACCGTCTTTCACAGAGTTGTCCCTGGCAAGTCGGCTTAACATGTGGGGAAGATTGCTCTAGGAGTGGACTTTGGTGATGAGTGTAATTACAGGGCCGAGACACTTTGGTTTGAGGTGGTTAAAATCAAGAGTCCATATCATGTGTTGTTTGGATGGCTGGCTTACGCCAAGTTCATGGCCCGCCCATGTTATATTTATCTACAACTTAAGATGCCAGGGCCACGGAGTTACAGTTCATGGTAATCGTAAGTTAGCCTTGGAATGTAAGGAAGGCGATGCTGCTTATGCAGAGGTGGCTTGTGCTACTGATGAGCTCAAGTTTTATAAAGATAATGTTGACCCGGCTGACATGACCCCTCTGAAAAAGCCCACCACTGAGAAGGATCCCCTGCTCAAATTTAAGTTGGCAAAGTACACGCTGCAAGTTGACTTTGTCCCTGGTGATTCTTCGCAGTAGTTCACCGTTGGGACGGGTATGGATCCCAAATAGGAAAGCGCGCTCATCGAGTTCATCCATTAGAATCGGGACATCTTTGCATGGAAACCTTCTGACATGTCGGGTGTCCCGAGAGAATTCACTGAGCACCACCTTAATGTGGATCCTAAGATGAAACCTGTTTGACAGTTCCTCCGTCGTTTTAACGAGGAGAGTCATAAGGCTATTGGAGAAGAGGTGGCCCAGATCCTAGCTGCCAGGTTCATAATTGAAGTCTTTCATCCTAAGTGGTTGGCTAACCCTGTGCTTGTGCTTAAAAAGAATGGCACTTGGCGCATGTGTGTTGATTACACCGATCTTAACAAGGCTTGTCCAGCTGATCCGTTAGCTCTCCCCCGCATTGACCAGATCATTGATGCCACGACGGGTTGTGAGAGTTTATGTTTCCTGGATGCTTATTCTGGCTATCATCAGATCAATATGGCAATTGAGGATCAGGATAAGACAGCCTTCATCACCCCCTTTGGGGCTTTTGTTATGTTTCTATGCCTTTTGGGCTTAAGAGTGCTCAGGTGACTTACCAGCACTGTGTTCAGAATTGCTTTCATGGGCAGATTGGACACAACGTTCATGCTTATGTGGACAACATTGTGGTCAAATCCAGGAAGAAGGAATCCTTGCTTGATGATTTAAAGGAAATCTTTGACAATCTCCGGGTGTACAAGATGATTCTTAACCCAGCCACGTGTCCCTTTGGTGTACCAGCAGGAAAATTGCTAGGTTTTCTGGTTTCAGAAAGGGGCATTGAAGCTAACCCGGAGAAAATAAAGGCAATCACTTCTCTATCTAAGACGTCATGTATCAATGATATTCTGCGCCTGGCGGGTCGTATTGCGGCCCTGAGCCGGTTTATAAGACGCCTGGGTGAGAAGGCGATTCCCCTATACCATATGATGAAAAGGTGATCATTTCGTCTGGAGTGATGCTGCTAATGAAGCGTTTGAGGCACTTAAGAAGTAGTTGGCTGAGCCGCCCATCTTGGCTGCTCCGATTAACAAAGAGCCTTCGCTCCTGTACGTGGCAGCTAACAATAAGGCCGTGAGCATGGCAGTGGTCGTGGAGCGCAAGGAGGCCAGCAAAGAGTATCCAGTTCAGCGACCGGCTTATTATGTAAATGAAGTTTTGACAGAGTCCAAACAAAGATACCCACATTGGCAGAAATTGGTGTTTGGGGTGTTCATGGCTAGCCGCAAATTGATGCATTATTTCCTTGGGCATCCAATCACTGTGGTTAGTTCAGCTCCTCTGGGAGATATTATTCAAAATAAGGAGGCCACGGGTAGAGTTGCTAAGTGGGAAATTGAGCTTGGGCCACATCATCTGAAATATGTGCCCAGAACTGCCATCAAATCTCAAGCATTGGTGGATTTCATTAACGACTAGACAGAGTTGCAAGCGCCAGAGGAAAAGCCAGACAATACATACTGGACGATACACTTTATGGGTCTAGGCAATTGGAAGGCTCGAGGGCTGGAGTTATTTTAGAATATCCATGAGGTGAAATTTTCTGTTATGTCTTAAGGCTCATGTTTCTCCTGTACTAACAATGCAACTGAGTATGAAGCTTTGCTCCACGGGCTTCGTATGGCTAAGGAGATGAACTTGAGCCGGGTTAGATGTCTTTGCGACTCAGACCTGGTGGCACAGCAAGTTTCAAGAAAGTGGGATTATAAAGACCCACTCGTGGCGGCTTACTGTCAAGCAGTGACTAACATCGCTGGTCACTTCAAAGGTTATCAAGTGGATCACATAGATCGGCGGCTTAATAAGGCGGCTGATGCATTGTCCCGGCTTGGGTCTCAGTGTAAGCCGGTTCCCCCTAATGTGTTCCTTGATGTGCTGCATAATCCTTCTGTCAAGTTACCTTCAGAGGAAGACTTAGCCATCCCTAACCCGGAGGGAAAGTTGGTGGCGGCTCTACATGCTATCCCAGATTGGACTGTGCCTTATCTGGCTTACTTGACCAGGGATGAATCGCCAGAAGATGAACTTTTTGTGCGACAGATCATAAGGCGGTCTAAGTCCATGAAAATTGTCAATGGCGAGTTACATAGATGTAGTGTCACTGGCGTGTTTCAACGCTGTGTTTCCCCCGACGAAGGCCAAGAAATTTTGCAAGAAATTCATGCAGGAGACTGTGGTCATCATGCCGGGTCAAGATCTCTCGTGGCTAAGGCTTTTCGACATGGTTTTTTTCTGGTTGATGGCTCACGCTGATGCAGAGGACATTGTCCGTAAGTGTGATGCTTGTAAGGAATTTGCACGCCAAGCCCATGTGCCAGCTCAGGAATTGCGGATGATCCCAATAATCTAGCCCTTTGCGGTCTGGGGGCTTGATATGGTAGGGGCCTTCAAGAGGTCTAAGGACAAGAAGAATCACCTTTTGGTGGCAGTTGACAAGTTTACAAACACTACTGCAGGATGGTCCAAACGCGACAGTCGAATCAGAGACCCTTCAACGAAACTGTGTGCGATGCATCAATCACAAATGGTGATGTAATAAAACCGTCAAACAAGATGCAAAACATTTGCGATGGCGGTGACATTAAACACGGTTCATATTAGATTTGCGTGTGCGATGAGTGGCAAACGGTTAATCCAGAAGAACTGTTTGCGAGGCAGAACAACAGAAACGGGCAGCCAGATGAGGGTGTGTGTGATATACGACATACTGTTCACTAGGATGAACTGTGTGTTGTTAGGCAACACAATGGAAATGGTTCGACTAAACAAGATGTGTGTGATACGGGGCAAATAGGTCCGTAACTGGAAAGGTGTCCGAAGACCAATAATAACACAGACGATTGTTGCTAATAAGCCGTGTGATTTTCTCTGTCTACAAAAGAATAACATGTATATATATAACTGAAATAAACATCCAATTACATAAGTGGCTATACAAATTATTCACACACACCTCAATAAACAATTACATGCATTCTAAAGTAGGAGAAACGATCGTCTAGTCATCTACTTCTTGTGACACTCCCGCCACTGCTCTGTGGCTCTATCCCTCGTCTGGGGCAGGAAGAAGACACTTCCTCATGTCAACAATCCGCTTGTAAATCTCGTAGCTTGTGTACGCGTCGTTGGCCGCATACTTGACGTGTTGTTCATCCAGTCTCTCATGCCAAACAATGTGCCAAGCGTTCTTGTCCTTCTTGCTCTTATCCTTCATCTTCATGTAGTAGGGGTTGATGATGGCCAAGGCGAGGTCAACCAGGGAGTTCAATTTGTTGTTGTTGCTGCCCCAGACCTTGTAGTGGTCCTGGATGTTGACAAGATTCTGACATTTCAAGCCCGAAACCTTGAGCTCTTTTAGATCGTTGGTGGTGTCCACCGTAGCGAAACTGTAGTCGGAGATGTTGATAAACCTGGAGAAACGCTCGCAAGGCCTTGTGGCCAGGTGGTAGTGGTAGACGAGATGTCATGTCGACGCTGGCGGGCGGCGACAACCTTCCGATCGTGCTCAAAGATGGTGATGGTGTACTCGAGGTCGAAGCCGACCACTTGGTACTTGTCCTCGGCAAGGAACTGCTCCATAGTTTGGATGGAGCTCTCCACTGAGACTGGATCGTTCGTGTACACCACCGAGAGGAACTTCCCCTTCACGTGGGTGTCCACTACGTGATGCGTGGTGAACTAACCTCCGTTGTCGTCGTCGGCCGCTGGGAGCGCCATTGGAGCCACGGGGAGCGCCATTGGAACCACCGGATGTCCTCTCTGTATGTTTTGTTGTGGGTGTGCTTATTGTGTCGTGTGACGCGAGAGATGAAGGTAAATGGCCGCAGGAATAAATGGTGGCCGGGCGGCCTGGATTCTTGGCGCGTCCGCATGGCAGTTTTTGCAGCGGGTAACTGCATCGTCACGCCGCGCCCGGCGCAGCCGCATGCACACGAACATGCATGATCGTGCGCTGGCCCCAAACACTGGTAGCGCACGTGGAGGGACGAGGGCAGAGCACCCGGAGGGACATAAGAGTAGAGCCCGTGCGGTGGGACGCGAGCAGAGTGCGCTGCGGCCGTCTCAACCGCAAGCAGCCACAAACATATAGTAGTTGAACACGCAGGAAATGGTCGCCTACAAGCCGGCCGACAGTTGCGTCGCTGCATAGAGAGCGGCCCTGTGCTACTACCTCCGTCTTGGTCTATAGTCCCCTTATTCTGTGCCATACTTTGCCCTTAAATTTAACCAACAAAATGTTAATGCATGTTATAAAAATTATATAATTGGAAACTATGTTCAAATACAAATCCAACTATATAATCTTTGGCGACATGCATTCGTATTTTATTAGTTAAATCCTACTTATAAACTAGGACAGGGGTATAGTAGGTAATTAAGTCGCAAACGTTTTTTTATTAACCGTATGTGTACATGGCCTTTCGTCCTCCTCTCGCACGTCTTGTCAACCCGCTGCCGCAAACGGTTTATAGCGCAAGCTTGCACAGCGCCCAGGGGCGTTCTTTTGGCCAAACGGTGGCTCAAAGTGGCGCCAATGAATCATCGGTGAGCCCGTTCCCGTGCAACCTCATAGCTTCCCGCGCTAGCTTCCCGCCCGACTCGCTGAAATCCCCCAAAATCTCAATGCTTACGTACCTGCTATATAAACCCTCACGTCCGCCGAGTCCTGCGTCGCATTTTCCCCTCCCTCCCTGTAGCTTATCTCATCTGCTTCTCCCACAATCGCCAATGGCACCGGTCCGTCGTGGTCGCTCATCCACTCCGCCGTCATCAGAGGACAGCTCTAGCTGGGAGGCTACACCGCGGTGGCGGCGCAGTCCCCGACGTAGTGTAGTGCGTGTGGCGTCCCTGTTGGGTGTGTGCGGAACACCCACCACACGCTCCACCGCCGCTGCCTGTTGGCAGCTATTGCCGGCTGCCACACCACCGTTGAAAGCCAGGGCCATCGCCCGCTCCGCCGCCGCAGCCTGAAGGCGGGAGGTGGCCATCGTGGCCGCCACCCCACTGCCAGCCACCGTGGCCATCACCCGCTCCGCCACCGTGGCCTGAAGGCGGGAGGTGGTGATGGCGGCCGCCACCCCATCGTCGGCCGTCATGGCCGCCAGCCCACAGTCGACTACCGGGGTCATCAGCCGCTCCGCTACCGCCTCCCGAAGGCGGGAGGCAGAGATGGAGGCTCGCACGTGCGTCAGCGACCTTGCGCGCTACACCGAGTTCCTGCGAGAGGAGGAGGAGCGCCTCGTCGAGCATGCAAAGAGCCTTACCGCCGCCGTGGACGCGGCACACGCCGCCTCAGAGGCGAGGAAACATGAGATCTATGAGGAGAACCACCGCTTCGAGAGGGGTCGTCTGGAGCGGCAGAGGGCGTCTGAGGTGAGCATCGCTGAAGGTGCAGCAGCGGTAGGCACCGTATTGCAGTTGTCCAGCTCGTCGGTCGGATCCTCCGCTGCCTCTTATTGAGCGTGCCCGGCAGAGGAGAGGCTGCCGGAAGTAGTACAAAGCCCCTCTGTAGTAGTAGTATTTAGGGGCTATTTTGTTCAGTTCATCTGACTATAGATGTGGTGGAACTGTACACCGTACTTAAAATTAGCTAGTATATATAGTTGAACTAGCTACTTCAGTACGTGGTTGGCAACAATTGGGGAAAAGTTTGGTTGGTTCAGCTGCGAGTTGAACTGTTTGCATAAAGAACGACTGTGTAATCCATGAATGAAATGTATGCTTAATTACTAAATTTTAGTTGCAAAAATTAGATAGTGGTAGTGATTTTTAGCTGCATATTTTGACAAATCGTAGTGTTACTAGGTTGACAAATGGCAATGTTACTAGATCAACAAATGTCAGTCTTTCCAGTATGACAAATGGCAACATACCCAATATGACAGATGCAAATCTTACCAAATTGCTGGTACGTGGTTGCTCACAGGTCATCCAAAACAACTGTTTCCATTGAAGGGATGTACAAATCCTGCTCGGTACATTTTCTCTTGGCTTAGCGCCAAAGTCTGGCTTTGCATGCCGTATTCAATCTGAACCGTTTGCGTTGAAGAGATGCACAAATCCTGTGCTGCGAATTTTCCCTTGACTTTAGGGGGAAGACCATAGCTCTCACTTTGCACACAGGTGTTCTATCTAAAATGTTTGCGATCAAGAGCTGCACAAATCCAGCTCGACACATTTTCCCTTGGCTTGCTTGGGAAGCTGTCGGTTTGCATACAGGTGTTCTAACTAAAGCGTTTACGATGAGTGTTTTATATTTAAAAACCATTGACGTTTTTTAAAAAGAAATTTGTTTGATAAGTCTGTACATTAAGAGAGAAAAACGCAAGTTCGTTCAAACCATATCTTTCATTCAGTCACACTGTAAATTTATATTCATATGATCGAGATACAATATTAAACCCCAAAAAAACTATTGCCGGTGGCGGCAGAGGCGGCGTGCCGCGCCGTCGTTGTCGTTGTCGTCCTCCGGGACACCGTTGTTGAAGTCTACAAGGCAGCACAAAATGTTCTTCACTTGGAAATCAAACATCATGTCGTCGCGCGATCGACGGGGCGCGGGAGGACGACAACTGGCGGTGGCGCTGAGAGGTAGCGGTCGACAGCGGCGTCCCATGCCGCTGAGGGGGGTGCACGCACGGGCACGGGCGTGGCAGGTGCAGCCAAACGCACGGGGACCTTGCCGCGGTGGGTGGAGGGGCGCGCACGGGCACAGGCACGGGCACAGGCGCTGGACTTGCATGTACACGAGCTCACGCGGGTCCGCAGAGACCTCGGTGACGCCCGCGGCTTCCAGCTCTGCGATAGCGCTTGGCGACCAGCCCGTTAATGCTACGGGGATGGTCGCTGGCACGGGCGCGGGGATGGGAGCTTGGACGGGAGCGAGGGCAGCAACCGCCGCGGCCAGCTTGTTCAGGGCCATGTCCATGAGGCCCCATTTCTCCTTAGCCATTAATGGAGAGGATGCGAGCAAGGCGGGCGGCCATGAAAGTCAAAGGGCTCGCTTCTCAGTGAGCTTGCGCAGGGTACAACTCACACACTTCTCGGTGAGCCTTCGCTTTGGATGACAGCTTGCATGCCTCTCGGTCAGCCTGCGCACCGGACTGCGCTCGCACGCCTCCCGTTCAGTCAAGCAGCTGTCCGCATTGCACCTCCTATAGCCATTAAAACCAAGACACATGGCGTCATGTGAATGGTTAACAAAATGCACACAATTTGAGTTATACAAACATTTTATATATTAAAGAGCAGCTATTTTTCTCAAAATGCCCTGTTGGCTGTTATTCGAGTGCGCCTTCTCTCAAAATGGACTAGTAAAATACCATAGCATGTCGGGTGCCATTCCATGATAGCATGCCAAGTTTCATGAATTTCAGACGAGTTTTGGATTTACTAGAATTTAAAAACAAAGTATCTCAACATTTTGCCGGCAATCAACAGTGCCTTGGTGTTTGAAATTCATTCCCATTTCTTGCATGGGACCTAAGCATGCACCCAAGGACACACATTTCATATGTCAACCCATTTTTCTGCACTGGAGCATGTGCATGTAGTTCAAATTTGAATTATGCACATAAAATGCCTAGAAAACCCAGTTAATGTATAAAAATGTCCAAGCGAACCTTGAAAAATCTGAAAAATTGGCACACCACTCCTGTCGTTCTATGTTGACACTAGAAAAATATTGAAAGCAAGAAGAGGCAATAAATATCGTTTCATCCCCAAGGGTGGCACGTTCCCTCCCGAAACCATCAGGCTTGTTGTGAGAAGCTCTGGTTTGCGAGGACCTTATACCCAAACCTACCCCAAATGGGATTTTTTTACCACAATATGTTGATGCCGCTCCATGATAGCATGTCAAGTTTCATGAACTTCAGACGATTTTTGGATTTACTAGAGTTTAAAAACCATGTATCTCAATGTTTGCAGCCGAGCGATGGTGGCAAGGTGTTTGACATTCATTCCCATTTCTTGCATGGGGCATAAGCATGCAACCAAGGACACAAATTTGATTTTTCAAACAATTTACATGCACTGGAGCATGTGCATGTAGTTCAAATTTGAATTATGCACATAAATGCATAGAAAACTCAGTTAATGTATAAAACTTTCCAAACGAGCCTAAAAAAATTCCTAAAATTAACACAACACTCATGTTTTTCTATGTTGACACTAGGAAAAAATATTGAAATCAATAAGAGGCAATGGATATCGTTTCGTCCAGAAAGGTGAAACATTCCCTACCGTAACCATGAGGCTTGTTGTGAGAAGCTCTGGTTTGTGAGAAGCTTAATTATATACCCCAATTTGCCCCAAATGGGACAATATTTTTACCACTGCATGTTGATGTCGTTCCATGCTAGCATGTCGAGTTTCATAAATTTCAGACGCGTTTTTGATTTACTAGAGTTTAAAAACCTTGTATCTCAATGTTTGCGGCCGAGCTACGGTGGCAAGGTGTTTGACATTCATTCTCATTTCTTGCATGGGACTTAAGCATGTAACCAAGGCCACACATTCCAATTTTGAACCCATTTATATGCACTGGAGCATGTGCATGTAGTTCAAGTTTGAATTATGCCAATGAATGCATAGAAAACTCAGTTAATGTATAAAAATGTCCAAGCGAACCCCGAAAAATCCCAAAAATTGACACAACACTCGTGTTGTTCTATGTTGACACGAGAAAATTTTTGGAAGTTAGAAGAGGCAACAAATATTGTTTCATCCCCCAAGGTGGCATGTTCCCTACCGAAACCATTAGGCTTGTTGTGAGAGAAGCTCTGGTTTGCGAGAAGCTTATACCCAAACCTGCCCCAAATGGGACAATAGTTTTACGACAACATGTCCATGCCATTCCATGATATCATGTCAAGTTTCATGAATTTTAAACGAGTTTTCGATTTACTAGGATTTTAGAACCATGTATCTCAATGTTAGCGACCGAGCGACAGTGTCAAGGTGTTTGATATTCATTCTCATTTCTTGCATGTGACCTAAGCTTGCAACCAAGGACAAACATTTGATTTTGCAACCAGTTTTTATGGACTGGAGCATGTGCATGTAGTTCAATTTTGAATTATGCACATAAATGCCTACAAAACTCAGTTAACGTATAAAAATGTCCAAACGATCCCCGAAAAATCCAAAATTTAACACGACACTCATGTTGTTCTATGTGGACACCAGGAAAAAATTGAAAGGAAGAAGAGGCGAAAAATATCGTTTTGTCCACAAAGGTGACACGTTTCCCTAACGGAACCATGAGGCTTCTTGTGAGAAGCTCTGGTTTGTGAGAAGCTTATACCATAACCTGCCCCAAATGGGGCAATATTTTTACCCTAGCATGTTGATGCCATTCCATGATAGCATGCCAAGGTTCATGAATTTCAGACGGGTTTTGGGTTTACTAGAATTACAAAATAAAGCACCTCAACGTTTGCCGGAGAGCCACAGTGCCGTGGTGTTCAAAATTCATCCCTATTTCTTGCATGGGACATAAGCATAAACCCATGGACACATATATGATTTTACAACCCATGTTGGTGTACCGGAGCATGTGCATGTAGTTTAATTTTGAATTGTGCACATGAAATGGCTAGAAAAGCAATTTAATGTATAAAATGTCCAAATGAACCCTGAATAATTCCAATTTTTTTACGACACATATAGTGGCATGTTCATTGCAGATAAAAGTTCTAGCAATTCAAACATCGTCCATTGCCGCTGTGACCCCATTATGTAATTCAAATCAAGATGAAAATCAAGTAGATCCCACACAGTTTATTATCACCAACCGTGTGAGATGCAGTACAAAATATTTTGGAGCACCGTCGATGTATAGTACGCCTATGGCTTATGCGAGAAGGTGCGTAGGCTATAGTCCACAGCCGGCGTGTCAAGCACACTAGCTCGCTCCCCAAATATCATTTCACTTTTCAATCGTCGCCGGTGAAAGATGGGGACGTGGACCCGCGTCATGAGGGCAACTTTGGCGGCCCACTCCGGTGAGAGCGCGGTTGCAGCCGCCATGCACGTGCTAACAAGGTGCATGAGCGCGACAACAATCTACGGTCGGGCGGTCAAGGCAACCCAAACGGCCGTTGTTGCTTCTCAGGTGGCGGCATCAACAACTGCCTTAGGGATAGCAACTGGCGAGAGCGGCACAGCAGATGTCCATTCTGCAGTGGCGGCCTTAGCCCCGATGGAGGCTGCTCACGACCATGTCGAGGCCGCCCACACCCAGCTCGTGGTGGTCACCGCACAAATCGAACGAAGCTTCTCCGACAATGGTCGGCAACCCACGGTCGAAGAGTTGGCAATCGCAGAGTGCGTTCGAGTAGCCGTCTGTTCCTCCGCCGCATACCTTGCCACGACAGGGCCCGTCCAAGCCCAGATCGCGGCCGCCCACGCCCAGCTCGTGGCGGCCTTTTCCAAAGAGATGGCGGACACAGATGGCGAGATGCTTGCCGAGTATGGTGCGATGGATGCCATGGAGCCCCTTCCCCAGGAGACTGTCGGGCGCAAGCTGGACATGGAGGAGGCGGCGGAGATCAACGAGCACCAGCTGTAGTAGTACTCTTTGTTTTGTTTAATTAAGAGCACCGGTCTTTAATTTGTTTGAGTAATGTTTAGGTTAGCTAGCTCTGTTTAATTGCTGAACTTGCTCGATTAAGAAGTGTGGGTGTGTTGTAGTCTCCTTTGTGTACCCAAATTATGCAATGACGTGGATGACCACTGTAACCAGGGAAATTGAACCAAATTTTTTGACGTTCAAACTCATCACACACGGGTTAAGCTATCTGAATCGTTTGTGATGTTCACATATCGTACACAGTTATGAATAAGGAACCGTGTCTGATGACACTTTGCGTGCCAGTTTTTTCGCTGAACCGATTCAAAATTTTTAGCTTCTGCAGAAATATCTACCTCCCCGCTCCCTCCCCCTTATCAAAAGGCACATTTCCCCTGTTTCCGCCTTCCTTTCCAAGTTGAACCTTGACTCCTTGCTTGCAGTGCTGCCTCCTCACCGGCGACCCTCCTTCACGCTGCTCGGCCTCGTCTATCCAGGCAGGTAATCTGCACCCGACACCCATCATCCTCCTCCTTCCACATTCCACATGCCCCGACCGCTGGCGCGACACCTCCCACCCAGATCACCGACCCCTCAACCAAATAAGCGCCGCCCTAAGCCTTGGTGCACGCAGTATAGCCAGGAGCTCAAGGAGCATTTGGCAACGGAGAAGCAAATCGCGGCCACACGCGCAGATAAGGCCGCGATGGCTGCCATTCATGCCGACCCCCAGATCTTGGAGGAGCACCTTGCCATTTGCTAGCTGTGCCAGTTAAGCATGCTCGGTTTACCCGTTGTGTGTGCTGCTCCAGCCTTTCCTTAACAAATTCTGGTGAATTGTGCTATCTAATTTTACCATGCAATCTGTTGCTCTAGTGTATATGTTCTATATGTCGTGCAGTGTGGTGCTCACTTATTAACTATTTTGTTAATTAGTTGTCATTGATACGTCTCCGTCGTATCTATAATTTTTGATTGTTCCATGCCAATATTATTCAACTTCCATATACTTTTTGGCAACTTTTTATACTATTTTTGGGACTAACATATTGATCCAGTGCCCAGTGCGGTTCTCATGCATTGCATGTTTTGGTTTCGCAGAATATCCATATCAAACGGAGTCCAAACGGGATAAAAACGGACGAAGATAATTTTCGGAATATTTGGAAAATCTGGAGGAAAAATCAACGCGAACCAGTGTCCGAGGTGGGCACGAGGTAGGGGGGCGCGCCCCTGACCCTTGTGACCCACCTGTAAGGTGGTTGACGCCCTTCTTCGGCCGCAAGAAAGCTAATTTTCGGGGAAAAAATCACGGCAAAGTTTTCGTTCCAATCGGAGTTACGGATCTCCGGGTATAAAAGAAACGGTGAAAGGGCAGCGTAGCGTAACACGTAACCGAGAGAGAAACAGAGATAGATCCAATCTCGGAGGGCTCTCGCCCTCCCATGCCATGGAGGCCAAGGACCGAGGGGAAACCCTTCTCCCATCTAGGAGGAGGTCAAGGAAGAAGAAGACGAAGGGCCCCTCTCCCTTCTCTTCCGGTGGCGCGGAGCGCGCCGTGGCCATCATCATCACCATAATCTTCACCAACAACTTCACCGCCATCATCACCAACTATTTCCCCCTCTATGCAGCGGTGTAACCTCTCTCTTACCCGCTGTAATCTCTACTTAAACATGGTGCTCAACGCTATATATTATTTCCCAATGATGTATGGCTATTCTATGATGTTTGAGTAGATCTGTTTTGTCCTATGGGCTATTTGATGATCAAGATTGGTTTGAGTTGCATGTTTTATTATTGGTGCTGTCCTATGGTGCTCTCGTCGTCGGCAAGCGTGAGGGATTCCGCTGTAGGGTTTGCAATATGTTCATGATTTGCTTATGGTGGGTGGCGTGGAGTGATGAAGCACTGAGACCGAGTAAGTAGGTTGTTTGCATTATGGGATAAAGGGACTTGATACTTTAATGCTATGGTTGGGTTTTACCTTAATGAATCTTTAGTAGTTGCGGATGCTTGCTAGAGTTCCAATCATAAGTGCATATGATCCAAGTAGAGAAAGTATGTTAGCTTATGCCTCTCCCTCAAATAAAATTGCAATAATGATTACCGGTCTAGTTATCGATTTCCTAGGGACAAATAACTTTCTCGTAACAAAAGCTCTTTACTAATTTAGTTGTGTCTTTATCTAAACAGCCCCTAGCTTTTATTTACGTGCTCTTTACTTTCTTGCAAGCTTACCCAAAAACACCTACAAAGTACTTCTAGTTTCATTCTTGTTCTAGGTAAAGCGAACGTCAAGCGTGCATAGAGTTGTATCGGTGGTCGATAGAACTTTAGGGAATATTTGTTCTACCTTTAGCTCCTCGTTGGGTTCGACACTCTTACTTATCGAAAACTGTTGCGATCGCCTATACTTGTGGGTTATCAGTCATCTTCAGTTAAATGTTTGGTTCAATTATGCAAATGTGATGTTCAATTCTTTAGGCTACAATTTTGTATTGTCTTCCATGTGAGAAATAAATCGAGTTTATCTTTACAAAATACATGAGATACAAATACAATTGCTATATTTCCAAGTTTTCAAGCATGCTTGGTTTGGTTAACTGTCTGATCTTCTAGTATGTTATACATTGTGCAATGTGGTGCTCAGTTAATGTTTGGTTCATTTGTTGTGGTGTTTAGTTAACTGTTTGGTTCAATTCTGCAATGCGATGCTCAATAGTTGTGGGCGCATTCTGTTATTGTATACCATGTGAGAAGTAAATCAAATTTGGCTGTACTAAAAACATGAGAAACAAATACAATTGCTATATTTCCAAGTTGTTAAGCATGCTTGGTTATTTTAACTGTCTGATCTTCTATTAGGAGTATGTTATATTGTGCAATGTGGTGCTCAGTTAACGTTTGGTTCATTTGTTGTGGTGTATAGTTAACTGTTTGGTTCAATTCTGCAACGCGATGTTCAATTGTTGTGGGTGCATTCTATTATTGTATACCATGTGAGGAATAAATTGAATTTGGTTGTACTAAATACATGAGAAACAAATACAATTGCTATATTTTCAAGTTGTTAAGCATGCTTGGTTTGGTGAACTATCTGATCTTCAATTAGGAGTATGTTATATTGTGCAATGTGGTGCTCAGTTAATGTTTGGTTCATTTGTTGTGGTGTTTAGTTAACTGCTTGGTTCAATTGTGCAATGCGATGTCCAATTGTCGTTGGTAGAATTTTGTATTGTTGTGCATGTGAGGAATAAATCAAATTTGGCTGCACTTAATACATGAGAAACATATACAAGTGTTATATTCCTAGTTCTTAATCATGCTTGGTTTGGATAAATGGGTTTTCCATGTGGCTTGAATTAATCTGATAAATCTGCAATGTGCTTGATACGTCTCCAACATATCTATAATTTTTTATTGTTCCATGCTATTATATTATCTGTTTTGCATGTTTAATGGGCTTTAATATACCATCTTATATTATTTTTTGGACTAACCTATTAACTGAAGGCCCAGTGCAAATTGCTGTTTTTTTTGCCTATTTCAGTGTTTCGCAGAAAAGGAATATCAAACGGAGTCCAAACGGAATGAAACCTTCGCGAGGATCGTTTTTGGAACTAACACAATCTAGGAGACTTGGAGTGGACGCCAAGGAAGCCACGAGGTGGCCACAAGGTAGGAGGGCGCGCCCAGGGGGGCAGGCATGGCCCCACCCTCGTGGGCCCCTCGCAGCTCCACCGACCTACTTCCTTCGCCCATATATACTCTCATACCCTGAAAACATCGAGGAGAGCCACGAAACACTTTTTCCACCGCCGCAACCTTCTGTACCCGTGAGATCCCATCTTGGGGCCTTTTCCGGCACTCCGCCAGAAGGGGAATAAATCACGGAGGGCTTCTACATCAACACCATAGCCTCTCCGATGATGTGTGAGTAGTTTACCACAGACCTTCCGGTCCGTAGTTATTAGCTAGATGGCTTCTTCTCTCTATTTGGATCTCAATACAAAGTTCTCCTCGATTCTCTTGGAGATCTATTCGATGTAATACTTTTTGCGGTGTGTTTGTCGAGATCCGATGAATTGTGGGTTTATGATCAAGATTATCTATGAACAATATTTGATTCTTCTCTGAATTCTTATATGCATGATTTGATATCTTTGCAAGTCTCTTCAAATTATCAATTTAGTTTGGCCTACTAGATTGATCTTTCTTGCAATGGGAGAAGTGCTTAGCTTTGGGTTCAATCTTGCAGTGCCCTTTCCTAGTGATAGCAGGGGCAGCAAGGCACGTATTGTATTGTTGCCATCGAGGATAAAAAGATGGGGTTTATATCATATTGCAAGGAGTGGCAAGAGCCTAAGCTTGGGGATGCCCAAGGCACCCCAAGGTAAAATTCAAGGACAACCGAAAGCCTAAGCTTGGGGATGCCCCGGAAGGCATCCCCTCTTTCGTCTTCGTCTATCGGTAACTTTACTCGATGCTATATTTTTATTCACCACATGATATGTGTTTTGCTTGCAGCGTCTTGTATGATTTGAGTCTTTGATTTTTAGTTTACCACAATCATCCTTGCTGTACACACCTTTTGGGAGAGACACACATGAATCGGAATTTATTAGAATACTCTATGTGCTTCACTTATATCTTTTGAGCTAGATAATTTTGCTCTAGT
This sequence comes from Aegilops longissima, assembly GCA_021605205.1. Lineage (NCBI taxonomy): Eukaryota > Viridiplantae > Streptophyta > Magnoliopsida > Poales > Poaceae > Aegilops > Aegilops longissima. Next base: position 248,911,414 of record CM038678.1, on the reverse strand, counting down.
GCTTCACTTATACCTCTTTAGAGCATGGTGGTGGTTTTATTTTTTACAAATTATTGATCTCTCATGCTTCACTTATATTATTTTGAGAGTCTTTTAGAATAGCATGGTAATTTGCTTTGGCTATAAAATTAGTCCTAATATGATAGGCATCCAAGATGGGTATAATAAAAACTTTCATATAGAGTGCATTAAATACTATGATAAATTGGATACTTGATAATTGTTTTGAGATATAAAGGTGGTAATGTTAGAGTCATGCTAGTTGGGTAATTATGAAATTGAGAAATACTTGTGTTAAGGTTGGCAAGTCCCATAGCATGCACGTATGGTGAACATTGTGTGACAAATTTGAAGCATGGGGTGTTCTTTGATTGCTTTCCTTCTGAGTGGCGGTCGGGGACGAGCGATGGTCTTTTCCTACCAATCTATCCCCCTAGGGGCATGCGTAGTAGTACTTTGCTTTGAGGGCTAATAAACTTTTGCAATAAGTATATGAGTTCTTTATGACTAATGTGAGTCCATAGATTATACACACTCTTACCTTTCCGCAATTTGCTAGCCTTTACGGTACCGTGCATTGCCCTTTCTCACCTTGAGAGTTGGTGCAAACTTCGCCGGTGCATCCAAACCCCGTGATATGATACGCTCTATCACACATAAACCTCCTTATATCTTCCTCAAAACAGCCACCATACCTACCTATTATGGCATTTCCATAGCCATTCCGAGATATATTGCCATGCAACTTTCCACCGTTTCGTTTATTATGACACGCTCCATCATTGTCATATTGCTTTGCATGATCATGTAGTTGACATCGTATTTGTGGAAAAGCCACCTTTATAATTCTTTCATACATGTCACTCCTGATTCATTGCATATCCCAGTACACCGCCGGAGGCATTCACATAGAGTCATAGTTTGTTCTAAGTATTGAGTTGTAAGTAAATAGAAGTGTGATGATTTTCATTATTAGAGCATTGTCCCATGTGAGGAAAGGATGATGGAGACTATGATTCCCCCACAAGTCGGGATGAGACTCCGGATGTCGGTGTACGAAAGTAGGGGCTCTCCTTTTGACCCATTTACTTGTGCACGTGCAGTCAGAGCCACGCGCCGCGGCCGCGCATAGCAGGGCAGAGGAGGGAAGCCGGAGGGAAACCGAAGCACAAGACAAACAAGGAGACGCAAAGACCAGAAGCATAAAAGAGTAAAGGGGCGAGGTGGACTCCCCCGGCAAGACCCTTGCCGGGGCAGCCTCCGTGGCCCCGGCAAGAGCCTTGCTGTAACAGCCTGGATTTTGGCCCTTTTCTTTTTCTTTTTTGATTTATTGGTTTTTGCTCTGTTTTTCTTTTTGGAGTGGTTCTGTGGCCTTGTCACCTGGGAAATCATCCTCTTTTTCCCTCCCAAGTGGCTCATCATTCTCAAAACCTTGCCAAGATCATGTCACTCCATTGCTTGACCAAACGCTAATTTCTTTTTCTAGGGAATATTCCTTTTTTCTATTAAAGGAATAACCCTGTCTGCCCTAGGTTGTGAAGCAACCTTTATTTCCATCACTCCTAAAATTCACAAATAATTCTCATAAATTATCTGGGTCATATCTTTCTCAAATAGGGCAAAATATTTCATTTGTCATGTTTATCATCTTGCTCAAATAATTCATTTCTTATTCTTCCCTAAATGGCACATTGTGAAGCAAGTGCTATTTCTTTTCCCTATTGACCTCAAACTCCTTGGACGACTTTTCCTGTCCATATCATAGCCACATGCCAGAATGCAACTTCATTTGCCTAGTAATTATTTAATTATGATTTTCCAAAGTTTCTATCTAGAAAGAAGCTTTGTGAAGGAGGTGCAAGCTAGGCATATCCAAATGAGTTGCCATTTTGCATGATCCCTCATATCATCATATCATATCCCTCCACCAAAGTAGAGCTCATGTCATGCCTCCATGTGAGCTCATCTTCAATTCTTTGATTCTGCCCAAAATTTCAGTTTGTGAAGCAAGTATATTTTATCTTGCTCCATTATGGCTGCCAATTTTTCTAGGCCTTCTGTTGTCCATATAACTTACCTCCATCCATTTTGGGCATGGTTCATCAAGCCAATATTTCTCTAGAATTTTATCAAGATTACGGATGAGAGGAATAGTGTGAAGGAAGTACCATTTTGGTAAAACCAATTGGTATGAAATTTTACAGACACCTTTATCCGCCAAATCACTAAGCCCTGCCAAGTTTTACCTCAAGTGGCTACTCCATGTGAGTGCATCATCCAAATCTTGATTCGGACACATAATGTGAGTTACAAAGCATCTATGTTAGTTTGTGCTCCATTATGCCAAAAACCTCGAGGATCATAGTCCTTCCTTAGTTAATCACCCTGGACAAACTCTTTGGCACCAGTAAAATCCTGTTGATCACCGTGTTCACCCAAGTTTCTCGCGGTAAACTTGGGGTGATTACCACTTAACCATAGCAGTTTTCACGAACTACCACCGTAGTTGAGACCTACCTGGATGAACTACCCACTAGACAACATGTTCAAGCCCCTCTCCTCGCTACCTACCAAGGCACGCGGTGACCGTGTTAATGGCACCACGAAGGCACTCTGTGGTGTGCCGCCGCATCCAAATGACTGTTTGTGCATCGGCAGCTCCTCCTCGTCGGCAGCAGCGTGAGCATGTCCAAAGTTTTACCGCGTCGTCGCCGTCCTCTGGACCTCTCTCCTCTCGGTAAAATCCCTCACCGGCCTTTCGCCGCCGACGCATACGAGCACAAGTGCTCGTTTGGCTCTGCTTTCGTCATGGTCGTCATCCTCCCGTGCTCCCTTGGCGCCTCTGTCCCATGAGAGACTCCATTGTGCCTCCCTCGTCGCGCCGCCTCCAAGTTCATGCGTGCGGGCACGCGTCCCATGGCGCCGCCCCGCAGCGTCGCAGCGACGCCAGCTCGGCCTCCTCGCCCCGCGACTATATAAGCCCGTCCCGGGTGCGTTTCTCCTCACCAGCGACCTCTACCCACTCCCCCACGACTCCCTGGCCACTTCCCCAAGCTCGAGTCGCCCTCCACGACCACAATTGCCGCCATGGCCGCTTCGGGTCTCCTCCTCGATTGGCCCGAGCCGAGCCCTCCCTCTCCTCATATCCACCACCACTAGAAGCCCCTCACTCCGTCGACCCTCCCCGCCCCTCTGCTTCTCGCCGGAGTGCCTCAGGCCGCCGCTACATCGTTCGGTCCCCGCCGCCCCGTCCCTCTGTTGCCGCGGGTTGCAGCCAACCTAGCTCTCCCCGGCGCCCGCTTCCTCTCTTAAAGGAGGCGGTGTGGACTCCCGAGCCCTCTAGTGGCGTTGCCCTTGCCGGAGACGGCCGGAGCCGGCCGGCCCGTCGCCGGTGACGCGCCCTCCCCTGCCTCCTCTGTCCCGTGCGGGAGCAGGACGAGGAAGAAGAAGACAGAGGCCAGGTGGGCCCACTTCTCCTCGCGGGCCCCGCGTGGCAGCCTCAGCCCTGTTAACCCTGGTACGCTGACGTGGATAAGTGGAGACGTAATCAATATATTACGTCTTCGCTTCCCGAAAGCGTAGTTTCATTTTCCTTTAGAACAGAATGCGATTTCGCTGATCTAAAAGTGTATTTCCTTTCTGTTTCAGCATGGAATACGTTTTCCGGAGGAAAAGGCGTATTTCTGCCTAGTGCACGTTCTGTTTTTCCAACCAAGGGCCTGTTTGTGATGATTTCATTACAGATGGGTCCCTGACAGAAAAACCCTTATATCGTTTTACTCCCAACTCCAAATCAGGTGAATCCAAAGCCCACTTCTTCGTTTCGTAAAGCCCGTTCCGATGGAATCATTTTCACCATGTTTTGAGATTCTGAAAATGACCATTTTGCCCTTGCTCTTATTCAGCCCCCTCCAAGAGAGAACGTTTTTGGTGTTTCTTTCTGCGAGCTTCTCGCACTTCTTCTCGGTGATTTCTTCCACCCCAGGCAAGACACACCCTCCATTTGCATCACTGTAATGCAGTGACATGGTTTAATCTATTTGAACTTGTTTAAAATATTGCTTTAGCTACATGACTTTGTGCATGGCATTTTCTCGGAGTATTATGTTGATCTTGTTGTTGCCATGCTATTGTTTGGATTACTAGGATTTATGTTTGTAGTTGATGAGTATCATGTTTTCATTGGAGTATAGTGGTTGGTATTATGATTATTTCCATGATGGCATCTGTTATTATATTTTGGAGTATTACTTTGGATATCATGCTGTCTTTGGATTATTAGTGGTTAGTATGATTATTTTCATGATGCTAGTTGATGTTCTGTTGCTTGGAGTATTATTTTCAGAGATGATATTTACATGTGGATCTTAGCCGAATAGCTTTACTCTTGTTATTGGAGTAGTAGGATTATTGTTTTCGGATTCATCATGACAGTAGTGTTGTGCTACACTTGGAGTATCTTGAGATGATGAGATTATGCTTGGATTATTTGTTGGATATTGCTATGACTTGGATTATAGGTTGATAGATGATCAGTCATTACTATTATATTTTGGGGTTAAATTCCGTCATTCAGTTGGTCAGGTGCCACCGAACCGGGCTTTTTCCAGTGCAACCACATTTGCCTTTTATGGGAAGGCCCTAATGCGGTCTATTGTCGTGCCTCTCGTCGGTGCCTCCAACTAGGGAAGGTTATGGGCATGCTTACCCTGGCCCGGTAAGCAGACATAACCTTGTGTGCCTGTTGTTGTTGTTATGGATCCGGGTCCCCGTGAGGGACGTTTTGGCCACGACGGTGGTCGTTGTGTCTTTGGAAGACACGGGGCCACCCAGGACTAGACCAGTTGGGAGTGGGTCGGAGTGGCCGGGAGAGTGTCATGACAGTAGATCAGTTTTGTCGGAACACCGTTGGTCCACCCGAATGGGAGTGCGAGGCCATGGGTTCCGTGGTGTGGGTAAAGTGTGCTACCTCTTCAGAGTGTATTTAAATCTATCGATAGCCGCGTCCTCTGTCATGGGCAGGGGTTTGTACTAGATCCCATCGTTCGGTCAACACTCACATGACGGAATGACTTATAGGTGATTTATATGATAATATATTGTGGGCAGTAACAATTTGGCAGGATGTGGATGATGATGTTGGAGACCAAGTGTTGGTCATGGTTGTGATCGCCGGAGAGATCACAGTTTGAGACCAAGTGTTGGTCATGGTAGTGATCACCGGAAAGATCACCGTTTGGTTTTGATCACAAGGTGATCGGGATGGTTTATTGCTTGGCCGGTTAGCCAAGAGAGAGATGGTTATTTATCAGTATTGTAGTAGTTTCATACCATGCTTACTAGTTCTTTCATCATGGTAGTTGTTAATTAATTAACCTGTTAATGCTATGTTATTGTCTTGACTTGATGTTTATGGTTGTTGTGAGCTTGCAAGTACATTCAATGTACTGACCTGGCGTGTCATGCCAGATTACAGGTGATGCCATGATTGCTTTATTGCTTGTCGAGGTTGCCATGCGTGCGAGCTAGATCGTGTCCCAGCCAGAGTCCCTGCGGATTGGAGTTCACCACCTTCGTCATATTCCGCTGCTAGAAGTTTTCCGCTGCTACGAGTTGTTCCGCTGCTAGCATAGAGCAAGTGTAGTATCGCAGGCTATTGTTGCCATGCTGATGTGATCATTGTAACATCAAACCCGTGTAATTATTATTCTTGCAATAAGAGCTGATTTGTTCTATGTCAAGCAGTGCTGTATTCCAGAGACTTCTCCTCGATCTCTGGGCTGGAATATGGGGAGTTCCAGTTTCTCTGAGCCGGGGTGCCACATGCTTGGTATCATAGCAGGTCTGGCTGTAGGACGCCCTAGTCAGCACGAGCGGTAGAAACCGGTAGAAATCGTTAGTTTAGAGGTGGTCTTGTTTGTCGCTTTTGGTTACTGCATTTGTTTGTTGCATAGCATGCATGTAGCCTTATTATTTTGTTACTAACGGTTTAATCTGGTGAGTGTAGATGGCATCGGTCCGGATCCACTACAGCTCAGCCTTTGCATTTCTCCAGTTTTCTTTTCTTGCTCATTCTTCGGTGTTTGGCGTCATTACTGTCCCAGCAGAGTGATGCCAAGTGATCCTCACACCGTTTGCAAAAATGGTGCTCAAGTATCGTGCCGAATTATTTCCTTCAGCCCAACCTTTTGTTTTGGTGGTAGACATGCTTCTATCATGGATCGTCCTTCTTCTTGTCATTTTGGCAACCCTTAATGATCATAGTTATCAAGAAAGGGCAGTGTCAACAGCCTTAGTTTTTCCCCGCTATCCTATTTCTTGGACAAGTACGGATCTTTTTCCGTCCGCTTGATAATAATGTGGTTGCGACCTTCGTGTCCCACTACATGATTACCGAATGCGTCCTCGCCTCCGAGCTAGTCCAGATTGCTACCTAGCTAAGCTAGCACTTGGTGTAGCGCTGTTTACACCAACTGTTCCACACATTTATTCATCCTCGTGCACGTCGTCACATCATGCTAGATCGTAGAGCCGGAGATCCCGCGAGATTTGTTTGCTTAAGTAGGCATGCATATTGTGTGACTAGCAGCAAAATGCGACATTGATTGTGTGTGAATTGATTGTTGTTGTGTGCTTTTGTTTAGTTGAGTTTTCTTTTACTTCTTTCTTTTTGGGCCCCGGTGTTACATTATTTTTCCCTTATAAAGAGTTGCTCATCAACTGACACCGGACTCGAAGAAGTAATAAGTATTTCAAATATTTGGAAGAAGCTCAGCTAAACATTATGGCCTTCTTAGTCAACCGCATGATATAAGGAATATCTGCTCAGAATGCTAATTGTGTCTTGGATTGATTATCCGCATCAATTCTACAGCAGTAATGATCCAGCCAGCAGAAAGACAAGTCAGATGCAAGGCCAATGGTATATTTTTCAGTCAAAGGTATGGATCATAGGCAAAGTTTTGGCTCAGCAATAAATTGTACTTGAAATATATCATACTCCAAGAGAAAGTCGGGATGTTATATGCTCAAGGAAGATAGTCAAACAAATTTTCTCATGCAAATAATCAGCCGCAAAATATTATGGACGTGTGCATGGATTTCAGTCTACATATCAGTATGAAGTTTTGGATATAAGAAACCCAACATTATTCCACACGCTATCGGAAGAAATTTATGAGGCAAGGTTCCTCAATTTTTCCTCAGCATGATATGTGAACTATTTCCGGCCCACGATACCCGGTCTTTCTCAACAAGATACCTCAGTAAAAGCTTCTGACAGACAGAAATGAATTTTTCTCAACAAGCAAGCCCGAGGAGAAGCTTCTCAAGTACGGAACTCAAGTTTCTCTAGCACAATAATCCGACCAAGCTTCGTGTGTAAGCCATCGAGATTTCTTCTGCACGCTACCCAAACAAAAGCCTCGAACAGAATCTAAGAGTCTTCCTCAGTAAGCTACTCGCATGGCTTCCCTCGTAAGCCACCCAGTCCGCATCAGTACCACACTATACCCTGTCCTCAGAGATTATATGATGAGTTGGCAGTATATGGCAGTACATCTCAAGGATCAGATTTGCAATAATTTAGTGAGAGAAACAATTCAGTCAAAACATATGCCTGCCGCAATAATATGGTATTCAGTTGCATATGATTATTATACATATGGTACCCATGTATCCCGGGTCAGATCGGTCACTCATACGGGATACGGCACTGATCCAGCAGATATACCTAAGAAAGGTACGGACCCAACAACCTCATAAGTCATGCAAATGAAGATAAGCAGAGATACACACCTTATGTAATGCAAGGATCGACAAGATCTGAATATGACATCGCAGAAGTAACAGTCTTGACAATGGCCACCAAGGCCAATATTCCGCACCTACAAGGGGATCTCGTGAACTCTTGTCACCTTCTTGTATGATTGGCCTCAGCAATGAGCTCTGTACAGCTACAAACCCCGAGTATATGTCATATATGGGCGGACACAGGTCAGAAAATAAGCATAAGGAATAATGCCAAAATATTGCACTAACCACAGTCATGGTCATATGAAGAATCAAGGACGTGTGTGGCCAAGTTATTTCAGCAAGGTATCCTGACCAAGAAAATCATGACCGTTAAAGGGTGAGACTGACAACAAAGGTATGATGTATTTTGCACGACCATCAAGGTCCGGATACCCAAATCAGTTGGAGGACATAATTCCATATGGATCCACAAAGACATACACCTTTAGCGGCCTACTCTATTTACAAGGATTTGCATATCCCGCTGACCCGCTTGACATGGTTAGTGTGGAATATCCAAGTCTGTTCTGTCAGATCCAAGATTCCTTTGCAACCTCAACAGTTTGACCTCAACGGCAGAGTTAAAACATATCACATCGTATTACCAAAAATGGGTATACCGACAAAATGAGAAAGTCAAAAGCCGAATAATCAGCTCAGACCCGGTATACTCGCCGATGGAATCAAGTACACGGTTAGTCTGTCAGGAAAAGCATTTGTCCGTCAGCCCCTGTCGGGCAAGGTCTCAAGATATAAATATTTGAGGTATGACATAGCTATAACTCCATGCACCGTTATATTGCTCACGACAGAAGGCAATCAAATCTCTTGTGTATGCCACATGCTCGAACCAAAGGAAATAAATCAAGATAAATCAGTGCACCTATGAGCAGTCAGATTCCGCCAGAAGATGGCCATGATTAATACTAAGCATTTATTGAACCCATATGGCTTGCAGCAACCCCACGACAGAAATAAAAAGGTCTTCATGACCAAAAGGAAATTTATGATCAGATCCGTCGGACATCACCGCAGATATGAGAAAATCAACGTCAGCAAAAGGATTTGGTATATGAGCAAAGACCCATCAAAATTTGGGAAAGGCCATCCCAGAGCAAGGTAAGTTGATCATCTGAAATTCTTGGGGGAACAATAAATAAAGGAAAAAGGATTCCCGAGTTGGAAACGGTATCCTCAAGTCATACTTGTTCCCAGAGCAACTAAATCTCGAGGATGAGATTTCTTGAAGGGGGTAAGAGTTGTAACAGCCTGGATTTTGGCCCTTTTCTTTTTATTTTTGATTTATTGGGTTTTGCTCTGTTTTTCTTTTTGGAGTGGTTCTGTGGCCTTGTCACCTGGGAAATCATCCTCTTTTTCCCTCCCAAGTGGCTCATCATTCTCAAAACCTTGCTAAGATCATGTCACTCCACTGCTTGACCAAACCCTAATTTATTTTTATAGGGAATATTCCTTTTTTTCTATTAAAGGAATAACCCTGTCTGCCCTAGGTTGTGAAGCAACCTTTATTTCCATCACTCCTAAAATTCCCAAATAATTCTCATAAGTTGTTTGGGTCATATGTTTCTAAATTATGGCAAAATATTTCATTTGTCATGTTTATCATCTTGCTCAAAAAATTCATTTCCTATTCTGCCCTAAATGGCACATTGTGAAGCAAGTGCTATTTTCCTTTTCCCTTTTGACCTAAAACTCCTTGGACACCGTTTCCTATCCATATCATAGCCACATGCCAAAATGCAACTTCATTTGCCTAGTAATTATTTAATTATGATTTTCCAAAGTTTCTATCCAGAAAGAAGCTTTGTGAAGGAGGTGCAAGCTAGGCATATCCAAATGAGTTGCCATTTTGCATGATCCCTCATATCATCATATCATAGCCCTCCACCAAAGTAGAGCTCATGTCATGCCTCAATGTGAGCTCATCTTCAATTCTTTGATTCTGCCCAAAATTTCAGTTTGTGAAGCAAGTATATTTTATCTTGCTCCATTATGTCTGCCAAATTTTCTAGGCCTTCTGTCGTCCATATAACTTAACTCCACCTATTTTGGGCATGGTTCATCAAGCCAATATTTCTATAGAATTTTTGCAAGATTCTGGACAGAGGGAATAGCTGTGAAGGAAGTACCATTTTGGTAAAACCGATTGGTATTAAATTTATACAGCACCTTTATCTGGCCAAATCACTAAGCCCTGCCAAGTTTTACCTCAAGTGGTTACTCCATGTGAGTGCATCATCCAAATCTTGATTCTGGACACATAATGTGAGTTACCAAGCATCTATGTTAGTTTGTGCTCGATTATGCCTCAAAACCTCCGGGATCATAGTCCTTCCTTAGTAAATCACCCTGGACAAACTCTTTGGCACCAAAGTAAAATCCTGTTGATCACCGGTGTTCACCCAAGTTTATTGCGATAAACTTGAGGGGTGATTACCACTTAACCATAGCAGTTTTCGCCGAACTACCACCGTAGTTGAGACCTACCCTGGATGAACTACCCACTAGACAACATGGTCAAGCCCCTCTCCCTTGCTACCTGCCAGTGCGCGCGGTGACCGTGTTAATGGCACCACAGTGCACACGCTCTGTGTGCAGTGGCCGCGTCCAGTGACCGTTTGTGCGTCGGCAGCTGCTCCTCTCGTCGGCTTCGCACGCATGAGCATGTCCAAGAGTTTTACCGCGGCGTCACCGTCCTCCTGGACCTCTCTCCCTCTCAGTAAAACCCCTCACCGAAGCTCGCCGCCGAATGCCCACGAGAGCACAGTGCTCTGTTTGGCTCTGCTCATCGCCGTCGTTATCCTCCCCGTGCTCCCTTGGCCGCCTCTGCCCCGTGAGAGAATCCACTGTGCCTCCCTCGTCGCCTGCCTCCAAGTTCATGCGCGCGGGCACGCATCCGCGGCGCCGGCCACGCATCCGCGGTGACGTCAGCTCGGCCTCCTTGCCCCGCAGCTATATAAGCCCGTCTCGGGTGGGTTTCTCCTCACCAGCGAGCTCTACCCACTCCCCCCATGACTCCCTGACCACTTCCCCAAGCTCGAGTCGCCCTCCACGACCACCATTGCCGCCATGGCCGCTTCGGGTCTCCTCCTCGATTGGCTCGAGCCGAGCCGAGCCCTCCCTCTCCTCATATCCACCACCACTAGAAGCCCCTCACTCCGGCGACCCTCCCCGCCCCTCTGCTTCTCGCCGGAGTGCCTCGGGCCGCAGCTACCTCGTTCGGTCCCCCCTCCCCGTCCCTCTGTTGCCGCGGGTTGCAGCCACCCTAGCTCTCCTCGGCGCCCGCTTCCTCTCTTAATGGAGGCGGTGTGGACTCCCGAGCCCTCTGGTGGCGTTGCCCTCGCCGGAGACGGCCGGAGCCGGCCGGCCCGTCGCCGGCGACGCGCCCTCCCCTACCTCCTCTGTCCCATGCGGGAGCAGGACGAGGAAGAAGAAGACAGAGGCCAGGCGGGCCCACTTCTCCTCGCAGGCCCCTGTGGCAGCCTCACCCCCGTTGACCCTGGTACGCTGACGTGGATAAGTGGAGGCGTAATCCATATATTACGTCTTCGCTTCCCGAAAGCGTAGTTTTCGTCTTTCTTTAGACTAGAATGCGCTTTCGCTGATCTGAAAGCGTATTTCCTTTCTATTCCAGCATGGAATACATTTTCCAGAGGAAAAGATGTATTTCTGCCTAGTGCACGTTCTGTTTTTCCAGCCAAGGGCCTGTTTGTGATGATTTCATCACAGATGGGTCCCTGGCAGAAAAACCTTTATATCTTTTTACTCCCGACTCCAAATCAGGTGAATCCAAATCCCACTTCTTCGTTTCGTAAATCCTGTTCCGATGGAACCATTTTCACCATGTTTTCAGATACTGAAATGACCATTTTGCCCTTGCGCTTATTCAGCCTCCTTCGAGAGAGAAAGTTTTCGGCGTTTCTTTCCGCGAGCTTATCGCACTTCTTCTCGGTGATTTCTTCCACCCCAGGCAAGCCACACCCTCCATTTGCATCACTATAATGAAGTGACATGGTTTAATCTATTTGAACTTGTTTAAAATATTACTTTAGCTACATGACTTTGTGCATGTCATTTTCTCGGAGTATTATGTTGATCTTGTTGTTGCCATGCTATTGTTTGGATTACTTGGATTTATGTTTGTAGTTGGTGAGTATCATGTTGTCGTTGGAGTATTAGTGGCTGGTATTATGATTATTTCCATGATGGCATCTGTTATTATATTTTGGAGTATTACTTTGGATATCATGCTGTCTTTGGATTATTAGTGGTTAGTATGATTATTTTCATGATGCTAGTTGATGTTCTGTTGCTTGGAGTATTATTTTTGGAGAAGATGTTTACATGTGGATCTTAGCCGAGTAGCTTTACTCTTGTTATTGGAGTAGTAGGATTATTGTTTTTGGATTCATGATGACAGTAGTGTTGTGCTACACTTGGAGTATTTTGAGATGATGAGATTATGCTTGGATTATTTGTTGGATATTGCTATGACTTGGATTACATGTTGATAGATGATCAGTCATTACTATTATATTTTGGGGTTAAATTCCGTCATTAAGTTGGTCAGGTGCCACCGAATCGGGATTTTTCCAGTGCAACCACATTTGCCTTTTATGGGAAGGCCCTAATGCGGTCTATTGTCGTGCCTCTCGTCGGCGCCTCCAACTAGGGAAGGTTATGGGCATGCTTACCCTGGCCCGGTAAGCAGACATAACCTTGTGTGCCGTTGTTGTTGTTATGGATCCGGGTCCCCGTGAGGGACGTTTTGGCCACGCCGTTGGTCGTTGTGTCTTTGGTAGACACGGGGCCACTGTCGGCGTTCTGGGAACGGGGGTCCCCAAACTTGCCTTCCTGCGGCCTGCGGCGTGGCTCAAAGGGGGGCCCATCACGGCCCATCTTCATCAACACAAGCTCAAGACCCTCGCGAGGGGCCAAGCCTCGCGGGGCGGACGACAGGGAGCTTCCTCAGGCACGGCCTCATCCGGCTGGCTCGCGAGGAGGCGGAGAGATCAAGGCGGGGTACCTCACGAGGTGCCCATGACGCAAGCCATGACGACCAAGGGCGCCACCGGTGGCGCCCACCACAAGCAGATGTCCTCCTTTCCTCTTTGGTGCAAAGGGAGCAAGCGCAGGCGAGAGCATCAAGCAAAGGCGTCCATTTCGGTGCAACAAGACCAAGACCATTCCAACGGCAGGAAGGAAGTCATTGTGGAGCCCAAGCCGGCGTCATCACCAGAGCCTTTGACAGGCGAGGACCGACTTTAGTCAGGATAAGTACTAGATGTTCCCCTTCAAAATGGCCAATTGTTGGCGCCCTTCCCGGTCAATATTTGGGAAGAGGCCCAGGGCCTCTGCCTATAAATAGGACTAGCCATCCACAGGGTAGAGACATTCAGAAAGGTAGCAAGAGAACAAACAAGAGAGACAGAGAGAAGCGACTGAACTCCCCCTAGCAGTTCATCGCACCAGCCAAGAACAGACCCTCGCGAGGCTGTTCTTCCTTGTATTGTTCATCACCATCAGCCCATGAGGCAATCCACCACACCACAAACTAGAGTAGGGTATTACACCACAATGGTGGCCCGGACTAGTATAAATCCTGTGTCTCTTGTGCTGTTCCTTTCGTAGCTTATATCTTAGCGAGGCGACGGGGTACAAGTAGGTAGAGGGCGAGATTCCGCGCACACCCCAGTGTTCGAACCTCAAGGGTCTGCCGGAACCCAAAATCCGACATTTGGCGCGCCGGTAAAGTGCGCGGAATTAAATCTTCCGCCGCCCTGTTCTCCGTCGACCCCGCATCCATGTGTGGCCTTCGTCGGGCCGCGCTGAGCGCCGAGCCGCTCTCGCTTCCCGCGACGCCAGAGCGGCTCCGTCGGTGGCGCCCTCGTTATTCCCGTCGCTTTGCCGTCAACGCCGCCATCCGCCCGGCGAAACGAGCAACAAGCATCGCCCCAGCATCCCCGTGAGGCAAGGCGGCGCATTGCTACCCCTCGCTCGCCCGGATGGTTTTCGTCTCGCGCGTTCAGCGCGCCATGGAAGGCTCGAGCTGCGCTCATCGCGCAAAGCGAGCTCTGCGCTACCGTCCGTCGGCGATGTCTCGAAGAGTGGCTCGACCGCGTCGCCGAGCTCGTCCGCGCCGCAGGGGGCTCCCCCGCGCCATCTGTCCCGCTGCACCGAACCCCGTCCTGCGCGGGCGACGAAGCTCCGGGGGCGCCTCGGCCGCCTCCCCCTCAAGAAGCGCCCTAGCCCCAAGGCGCGTGGTCCCTGGGCGGAACCCGCTCCGTCCGGCGCCAGCGCGGCAAGAGCAGAGCTGTCAGGAGGTCCCTCGCCCGCAAGAAGCTGCCCGAGTGCTCCCTGCTCCAGCTCGTCGCGACCACGCTCCTGCCCCGGCACGTCAAGACCCCATGCTGCTCCCAGCTGCAGCGCAAGGGGACCCGCAAGACCAAGCTCTTCGTCATCCAAGGCCTCCCGTGGCCACAGCAGGCTGCCATGCCTTCACCCCCGAGCTGTGCAGCGTCGCGTGGCCCGGCAAGTTCAAGCCGGACCTGCCTCCTCGCTACGACGGTACGGCCGACCCCGCAGAGTTCCTCCAGCTTTACGAGCTGGGCATCGAAGCCGCCAACGGAGACGAGAAGGTCATGGCGAACTGGTTTCCCATGGCGCTGAAAACGGGCCCTTTTGGCTCTGAACTGGCCGGGCACGATCTCCTCTGGGGACGAGATGCGCACCGCTTCATCGCCAACTTCCGAGGTACTCGTGACCGACCACCCGCCGTGGCGACATGCGCGCGCATCAAGCACCAGCCGGGAGACCTGCGAAGTACATCGGCGCTTCAACAACGCACGCCTCAAGATTCCCAAGGTGACCGAGGAGGCCATCATCTCCGCCTTCTCCGACGGTGTGCGCGACGTCAAGATGAAGGAGGAGCTGGAGATGCATGAAGACTTGTGCACTTCCTTGGAGTTGTTCAACTTGGCGACCAAGTGCGCCAGGGCCGAGGAAGGGCGTCTCTCCCTCCTCGAGCTGCCTGCCGCAGACCCAGAAGAGAAGAAATCCAAGGCCAAGGACGTGAAGCGCAAGGGGGATGCCGTGCTCGCGGCAGAACCGGACACCAAGCGGGGCAGAGATCAGCCCGAGTCTTCCAAGGGCAGCCGGTACTGCGTGTACCACGACCTCCACACCCACAACACCAGCGAATGTCAAGAACTCCGAGCCGTGCGAGAAGGGAGGATCGGCCGGCGTCCCGACCGCAACGACCGGGGCTACGGCCGAGGAGGAGGAAGGAACGCAGGACGCTGGGAAGACCGCGGCCCTCGCCAAGGATGGCGCGACCAACCTCGTGAGGACCGCTGGCAAGACCCGCCTCGCGAAGGAGGCTGGAGGGATCAGCCTCGCGAGGATCGCCCCCAAGGCAACGCAGGCCTCCCTCCTCCGCCACCGCAGCCAAGGAGAAATGAAGACCATCATCGGGGACGAGGGGCTGGGGCTTTCAGGAGCATGCGATCGCTGCATCTGGGCGGAGCTCAAGCCCCACCTCTCAGCGCATCTTCAAGCAGTTCGCCCGTGAAGTGAATGCAGTCCTCCCAAGCTCGAAGCCACGCCCCTCGGTGGTGGCGTGCACCATCACGTTCAGCTCAGCGGATCAGCTCAAGTGTGCGGCCACGCCGAGTCCTCCCGATGCTCTGTTCCCCAATCATCGAACGTGCTAGTCACCAAGACCCTCATCGATGGAGGGCAGGGCTCAACGTCTGTCCGTGGAAGCGTTCAACAATCTCCAAGTGCCTTACAATCAGCTCCAGCCAACCAAGCCTTTCTCTGGGGTCATCGGCGGCTCCACGGTCCCGATCGGGCAGGTTCGCCTCCTGTCACCTTTGGCGACGCGACAACTACCGCACCAAGCTCGCCGACTTCTCGTCGCACACATTCGCCGCCGCCTGGCGCCATCCTCGGGTACCCAGCGCTGGCCAAGTTCACGGCCGTAACCCATCACGGCTACTAGCGTCCTCAAGATGCCAGAAGCGGCGGGGTCATCACAAGTGCCTGCGAAGAGAAAGCGCGATGTGCTCCACGGAGCGGCGTTTGAGCCGCATCCTTTGGAGGACCCGGATCGCGGAAGAAGGAGGCTTCCGAGACCGCTCCCAAGAAGAAGAAGACGTCGTCTGCCCGGCCCCTCGGGAGGCAGGCCCCTCGTGGTCGCGCCTGCTCGGGGGAACCTCCTTCTATCTCGCATAGGAAAGCGGCGGCGCCCTCCTCGAGGCGAGGGCTCGGGGCTCCCCACGGAGGGCCACCGACCTTGCTAAGGTCACGAGGAGGCGCTTAGGCACCACTTGGAGGCGTGTTTCGAAGCATGTTTCCCTCAAGAAGGAGCAAGGCAAGGAGGGCCAAACCCTCAGGAGTTCGTCAGCAAGATCGTTCAGGAGCTGCAGGAGTCAAGAGTCATGAGTGGCAGCCGCCGCCTACCTGTCGTGGCTACCCATCCTGGCGAGGATGGTGGGCTGTGCGTCTGCATCGACATACCAGGGCTCAACCGAGCCGCCTCTCAGGAGCGCCTCTGGCCCTCTCGCGTGGGGCGCTGCGAAGGTCCACACCACAGCTACGTTCGCATGCCTTACGGCTTGCCGAACGCGGCTGCCATGTACCAGCGCCTCATGAGGAGCATCCTGGAAGCTCAAGAGGCCAGGCGTTCCGCAGCCCTGGCGGAGGATGGAGATGGTCCACGAGGAGCCACCAGCGCCTCCGGAGCCTCCCGAGGCCCCTGGGCCTGGGGGCTCATGAGGATCGGCTCCCGCAGCCCACCGAGTCTGCTGCATCAACACCCTTTCGTCTTCAATGCTACCAGGTGACATCTTTCAAGTTTCATTTCTAGCTGGGAGCGCCCCCAGGGCTGCATTATTCCCAGGCTGCGTGGCTCCGTCCCTGCGGTGTGTATCCCTTTTACTTCATGTTCCTAGCTTAACTTGTTGGGGGCGCCCCTCGGGCTGCATCATCCCCAAGTCGCTCGGGTCCGACCGAGCGATGTTCATCTTCTTTGCGCTTATCTAAATGGACTTGCTCCTTCATGATTAACATACTTGACCTAGTTGCCCGCTCGACTGACACCAACTAATGGAGCTGCTCCCTAACGGCACGGCGCTTGCGCATGGGTCCGTCCCTGCAACGCCGACAAACTTGAATGGCTGAGCTCTGGCCGCGGCAGCCCCGCATAGCGCTACCTCGTCAACCCTTCAGTGCCTCGTCACCCCTCCGGGGCAACCAACGGCTGACTGACGGTCGTGATAGTGGACTTTCGTTCTTTATGTGATGAGCCCACAGGATCTCTTCAAGGAGCAGCGTCAGGCGAGGCCCCCACGGTGTCTCCTTCACTCTCACCCGCGTGAACCGCTTGCACGTTAAAGGGGGGGTGCCTGAGCATCGCGACTCAGGGCTCCTACTGGCTCTCCAGCCCTCACCCTCTGGCCTTGCCCACGGCATCGCGACCTGGCATACCAGCGACGGCTGAGACTCGCTCGAGGGCCGGGACCCGAGGACGTAGAGCAGAAAGGGGAGCAAAGGCGAGAAGGGAGGGACACGTGAGGACCTCGCCAAGCAACCCCTCGCCTGCCGATGCAAGGACCCGGCAACGCACCAGGAAGCGACTCCTGATTCTCGAGATAAGTCACCCTCCGGAAGCATTAACTAACACGACACCGTCCCCTCACCAAACGCAATCTCGAGTTAGCAGCGTCCTCTCCTTTCTCACGAGCGATGGCTGCTTGGCGCTAAGGGGACCTCTGAGCATCGCGACTCGGGGCTCTTACGGACCCGGGCCGCTCACCTCCTGGCCTTGACCACGGCATCGCGACACGGCATACCAGCGACGACGGTGAAGCTTGCCTTGGGGCTGGGACTGTCGGCGCAGAGCATCAAGCCCTCGCGAGGTTGAAAGGAGAACTGAGCTAAGGTGGGATGGCGACTCGCTGATTCACAACAAGGGTCATATTAACAAACAGGGCCACAGGCACCTTACAAGCCCCCACGGGGCGCGCCTTTGATTCCTCGCAGGGAGCAGATCCTAAAGAACGCTAACTACACGCGCTCCTGTAAAAGACTCCATCATCAACAGTGGGCCGTCGGGCACGGCGCCTACCCCATCAGATCGGGGGCGCGGCGGCTGCCGAGCCCGCCTGCTCGAGGCGGTGCAGGCTCGGGGGCTCGTAGCTGTCGTCGCTCGTCTCCGGGGTCGCGAAGAGCTCGGCAGAGTCGCTGGATCCTCCGACGCCTCCACCGCCTGAGGAGCTGCCGAGGGAGCGGCCAGCGAGCCTAGCCCTCGCCACGGCAGGGCCTCGATCACCTCTCCCGGGGCAGCTCTCTAGCCGGCGCCCTTCCGCATCGAAGACCTTGAAGAGCATGCCCGAAGCGCCGTCGTACTCCAGGTGGATCGCGAGATCGCCCCTTGTCCTGCAGACCCGGGCGATCTCGCCCCAGCCTTGAGTTATGAAGACCTCGCCCGGGGCAACGACCTCAACCTCTGCCCCGGTTGCGAGGGCGCCGCAGCCGGCGTGCTGCAGCCGGAGCTCCAGGGGTCCTCCCCACGGAATCACGGAGGCGAAGAAGGGAGGAAGGCGAATCCAAGACCGAGGAGGCATGGCGGCATGGAGTACGAACTCCTGGGAGGAACCCTCGGCGTGGACTCCAGGAGGAGCAGCCGCGCACCGCCGTGACCCGCCCGGCGCCGGGCGGCGTCGCCCGTGGCGTTCGGCATCAACCCCTTGAGCCCTCGATCTGGCGTATAAGGAAGCAGGAACCCGGTGGTGGCCGCCGCAGCAGGGCCTCGGCACCACGGTAGGCACCCTCGTCCCGATGGCGGAGGGTTAGCCGTTTCTTGGCGGGAGCGGGTCGGGACCCTCTCGAGAGCCTTTCCCTTCTCCGCGCGGAGAACCGCGGATCGGAGCCATTGTAGCAAGGCGGAGCAAGAACCGGGAAGAAGAAGAAGCAAGCGAAAGGGACAGAGGGCGCTCATCGTTCCGTGCCAAAGCCGTGAGGAGGTCAACCGTCGACCTCCACGATCGCAGTAATCATGACCCGCTTTGCATGCGAGGACTTGTCGATTAAATGCGATTGCGGCGTCGTGGGGAAGTGGAGACGCCCACGCCCAATCAACCGCCACTTGGCGCCCAAGGCCGCGAGCTGTTAGGGCCCATGGCGCCAGACTTGCCCTTCGCCTCTCGCTCGGCCAAGTCGGGCGCGCCTTGGGCAGGGGGCTCTTGTCGGCGTTCAGGGCAGGGGTCCCCAGACTTGCACTGCGCGGCCTGCGGCGTGGCTCAAGGGGGCCCATCACGGCCCATCTTCATCAACACAAGCTCAAGACCCTCGCGGGGCCAAGCCTCATGGGCGGACGACGAGGAGCTTCCTCGAGCACGGCCTCATCAGGCTGGCTCGCGAGGCGGAGAGATCAAGCGGGGTAACTCACGAGGTGCCCATGATGCAAGCCATGACGACCAAGAGGCGCTGGCGGGCGCCCACCAGCGATGTCCTCCTTTCCTCTTTGGTGCAAAGGGAGCAAGCGCGGCGAGAGCATCAAGCAAAGGCATCCATTTGGTGCAACAAGACCAAGACCAGTCCAACGGCGGAAGGAAGTCATTGTGGAGCCCAAGCGGCGTCATCACGAGCCTTTGACGGCGAGGACCAACTTTAGTCAGGATAAGTGTACCAGATGTTCCCCTTCAAAATGGCCAATTGTTGGCGCCCTTCCCGGTCAATATTTGGGAAGAGGCCCAGGGCCTCTGCCTATAAATAGGA
Organism: Aegilops longissima; assembly: GCA_021605205.1. Taxonomy (NCBI): domain Eukaryota; kingdom Viridiplantae; phylum Streptophyta; class Magnoliopsida; order Poales; family Poaceae; genus Aegilops; species Aegilops longissima. The sequence continues at coordinate 248,891,821 of CM038678.1, read as the reverse complement.
CTAGCCATCCATAGGGTAGAGACATTCAGAAAGGTAGCAAGAGAACAAACAAGAGAGACAGAGAGAAGCGACTGAACTCCCCCTAGCATTTCATCGCACCAGCCAAGAACAGACCCTCGCGAGGCTGTTCTTTCTTGTATTGTTCATCGCCATCAGCCCAAGAGGCAATCCACCACACCACAAACTAGAGTAGGGTATTACACCACAATGGTGGCCCGAACTAGTATAAATCCTGTGTCTCTTCTGTTGTTCCTTTCGTAGCTTAGATCTTAGCGAGGCGACAGGGTACAGGTAGGTAGAGGGCGAGATTCCGCGCGCACCCCAGTGTTCGAACCTCAAGGGTCTGCCGGAACCCGAAATCCGACAGCCACCCAGGACTAGCCCAGTTGGGAGTGGGTCAGAGTGGCTAGGAGAGTGTCATGGCAGTAGATCGGTTTTGTCGGAACGCCGTTGGTCCACCCGAATGGGAGTGCGAGGCCATGGGTTCCGTGGTGTGGGTACAGTGTGCTACCTCTGCAGAGTGTATTTAAATCTATCGATAGCCACGTCCTCAGTCATGGGCATGGGTTCGTACTAGGTCCCACCGTTCGATCAACACTCACATGACGGAATGACTTATAGGTGATTTATATGATGATATATTGTGGGCAGTAACAGTTTGGCAGGATGTGTATGATGATGTTGGAGACCAAGTGTTGGTCATGGTTGTGATCGCCGGAGAGATCACAGTTTGAGACCAAGTGTTGGTCATGGTAGTGATCGCCGGAAAGATCACCGTTTGGTTTTGATCATGAGGTGATCGAGATGGTTTATTGCTTGGCCGGTTAGCCAAGAGAGAGATGGTTATGGAGATCTAAGATGGTTATTTATCAGTATTGTAGTAGTTTCATACCATGCTTAGTAGTTCTTTCATCGTGGTAGTTGTTAATTAATTAACCTGTTAATGCTATGTTATTGTCCTGACTTGATGTTTATGGTTGTTGTGAGCTTGCAAGTACATTCAATGTACTAACCTGGCGTGTCATGCCAGATTGCAGGTGATGCCATGATTGCTTTATTGCTTGTCGAGGTTGCCATGCGTGCGAGCTAGATCATGTCCCATCCAGAGTCCCTGCGGAGTGGAGTTCACCACCTTCGTCGTTATTCCGCTGCTAGAAGTTTTCCGCTGCTACGAGTTGTTCTGCTGCTAGCATAGAGAAAGTGTAGTATCGCAGGCGTAGTGTTGCCATGCTGATGTGATCATAATAACATCAGACCCGTGTAATTGTTATTCTTGTAATAAGAGATGATTTGTTCTATGTCAAGTAGTGCCGTATTCCAGAGACTTCTCCTCGATCTCTGGGCTGGAATACGGGGCGTTCCGGTTTCTCTGAGCCGGGGTGCCACACTTGCCGGGGCAACTCGCCCAACGCCAGCAGAGCAAGCCACCCTTGAGCCCACATGTTCCAACACTACCGACTATCCACATTGGAACCAAGGCTCGGGAGGCGCCTCTGTGGTGGCATGCAAATCTTCGTCAAGATTATAAACATGTGAGATCAGATGAGGACCAGAAGACGGCAACCCTCGGCGGGATCCTAGCCGAGGAAATCCACAAGACCCCCGGCAAACTGCAACGCCACGTCAAGACCCTTGCCGGGGCCCCGGCAAGACCCTTGCCGAGGGCATCGGCAGGGCCAGTGCCAGGCCCGCGCCAAGCCAAGACTCCACCACCGTCCCCAAGCAGCTGCTAGCTCAACCAGCTGGGCAGGCGCGTGCGTGGCGACGGGCGGCCTCTACACCGACTCAGCAAGCACCTGCGTGGTGGCATGCGACCCTTCGTGAAGGCTCCACCACCGTGCCAGCCCAGCAGCCTGCCTACCTACATGGGGCTGCATGCATCGCTGGCCTGGGCGCGTGTCGAAGAGAGGCAGAGCGGCGACGAACGGGACGGGCCTCGTTCCCGTCCTCGATACAGCTAATGGACACCTAAGTAGAGCATTTAATGTGCTTTGTCCCGTAATGCCGGGCAATAAGCTCGTGCACTGTACACCTTTCCACCTCCCATGTGCCACTGTGGCGACCCCTTTTGCCTATAAAAGGAGGCCCGAGGCGTCCAGGAGGAGGATTCGGATCTTTTGGGTAGATTACACCCCGTAGCTAGCTCATGAACACAAGAACACTCAATACATCCACCAAAGCAGGACTAGGGTATTACGCATCCTCGCGGCCCGAACCTGGGTAAACGATCTTTGTGCTAGCTCCTAATCCTGCTCTTCTCACAACCCCGCGCCCGCCAACCGTAGAAGGGATTCCAGTGATCCCATAGGTGTCGTTTCCACCGACACCGGACGAAAGAAAAAAAGAGAGGCCAAAGATGCCCAAATAAAAAAGCGAGGCCAAAGAAGCCCAAACAAAAAAATGAGAGAAAAGAGAGAAGGGACAATGTTACTATCATTTTTCCACACTTGTGCTTCAAAATAGCACCATGATCTTCATGATAGAGAGTTTCTTATTTTGTCACTTTCATATACTAGTGGGAATTTTTCATTATAGAACTTGGCTTGTATGTTCCAATGATGGGCTTCCTCAAAATGCCCTAGGTCTTCATGAGCAAGCAATTTGGATGCACACCCACTTAGTTTCTTTTTTATGAGCTTTCATACACTTATAGCTCTAGTGCATCCGTTGCATGGCAATCCCTACTCCTGGCATTGACATCAATTGATGGGCATCTCCATAGCCCGTTGATTAGCCATGTCAATGTGGGAATTTCTCCTTTTTTGTCTTCTCACATAACCCCTATCATCATACTATACTCCACCCATAGTGCTATATCCATGGCTTGCGCTCATTTATTGCCTGAGGGTTGAAAAGGCTGAAGCGCATTAAAAAGTATGAACCAATTGCTCGGCTTGTCAACGGGGTTGTGCATGATGGGTGCATTTTGTGTGATGAAAATGAAGCATAGCCAAACTATATGATTTTGTAGGGATAAGCTTTCTTTGGCTATGTTATTTTGATAAGACATAATTGCTTAGTTAGTATGCTTGAAGTATTACTATTTTTATGTCTATATTAAACTTTTGTATTGAATCTTTTGGATCTAAACATTCATGCCACAATAAAGAGAATTACATTGGAAATTACGTTGGGTAGCATTCCACATAAAAAATTCTGTTTTTATCATTTACCTACTCAAGGACAAGCAAGAATTAAGCTTGGGGATGCTTGATACATCTCCAACGTATCTATAATTTTTGATTGTTCCATGCTATTATATTATCTCTTTTGGATGTTTAATGGGCTTTAATATACCTTTTTATATTATTTTTGGGACTAACCTATTAACTAAAGGCCCAGTGCAAATTGCTGTTTTTTTTTCCTATTTCAGTGTTTCGCAGAAATGGAATATCAAACGGAGTCCAAACGGAATGAATCCTTCGCGAAGATCGTTTTTGGAACAAACGCAATCCAGGAGATTTGGAGTGGACGTCAAGGAAGCCACGAGGTGGCCACGAGGTAGGAGGGCGCGCCCAGGGGGGGTAGGCGTGCCCCCCATCCTCGTGGGCCCCTCGCAGCTCCACTGACCTACTTCCTTCGCCTATATATACTCTCGTACCCTGAAAACATCAAGGAGAGCCACGAAACACTTTTTCCACCGCCGCAACCTTCTGTACCCATGAGATCTGAAAGTGCGTTATATCGACTAGAGGGGGGGGGGGTGAATAGGCAATTTTTATGAATTCTTCACTGAGGAATTTGCTAGTGAGGAAATTCCTTAGCAAAGAACTACTTGCAGCGGAATAAGTACTCAGACGTAAACATAACAGAAGACAAGCAAAGTCATCATGATGAAATGAAGACAAGCACAGAGTATAAAAAGCGCAATCACAGGATAGCACACGATGAAGACAAAAAGACTGAAGAAATTGACTGAGGAAATTGAGAAAGTCTTCAGTCAAAGTCTTAAAACACAGATATGACAAGCACACAACGCAGTAATGAGGAAATGAAAGAGTTGAGGAAATAGAACCAGTTGGCTTGGTGAAGACAATGATTTGGTAGACCAGTTCCAACTGTTGTCTCAGTTGTACATCTGGTTGGAGCGGCCAGGTATTTAAACCTGAGGACACACAGTCCCGGACACACTGTCCTCACCGTATTCTCCTTGAGCTAAGGTCACACAGACCTTGCCCAATCACTCGTGGTAAGTCTTCAGGTGACTTCTGAACCTTCACAAACTCGGTCACTCGGCGATCCACAATTCCTCTTGGATGCTCTAGACCATGACGCCTAACCGTCTGGAAGAAGCACAGTCTTCAAAGGTAACAAGCATCGGATCCACGCAGGATCAATCTCTTCAGTGATGCTCAATCACGTTGGGTTTGTAGGTGTTTGGGTTTGGGTTTTCCTCACCCGATGATTTTCGCTCAAAGTCCTCGGAGGATGGGATGCTCTCAAATGACAAGTGTCAGTTTCTCTCAGAGTAGCCAACCAGCTAGTGGTTGTAGTGGGCGGCTATTTATAGCCTAGGGAGCAGCCCGACATGATAAGACATAAATGCCCTTCAATGATATGACCGTTAGGTGGATAAGATATTTTGGGACAGCTGGCGCATAGCACAGCAACGGTCGGAGATTTGAGGTTCAAATTCCTCAGGGCTATCATGTTCCTCACTGTGTAGGCAATGCGCACTGGCGTATTCCTAACTCCTCAGTTAGAAAAAATTCCTCAGAGACAAGAACTTCGTCTCTGTCACTGAAGAATATGACTGAACTGTATGAGATTTCCAATGGCTTCACTCGAAGGTATTGGTAGGTGTAGGATTTTGAGTTGAGCATCACATGGAAATTTTTCCTTAGTATTTCCTCGACCCCTTTAATAGTACGGTGTTTCCTATGACTCAAGAAAGAGAAAATGAAACTACGAAAACAAAAGTCTTCACGCTTCATGTTCCTCGAATGAATACCAAGTCTTCAAGGTTACACCAATTTCATCACTTTCAAAGTCTTCAGAAAGTCTTCAGAATACCAAAGTCTTCAGTCGAAGAACTTCATTTTTAGGGATCGACCTTCTCTATAAATATCAAACTCCTCATAGACTTATAGACCTGTGTACACTCATAAACACATTAGTCCCTTAACCTATAAGTCTTCAATACACCAAAATCACTAAGGGCACTAGATGCACTTACAATCTCCCCTTTTGGTGATTGATGACAATATAGGTTAAGTTTTCAATGGGGATAAACATATGAAGTGTAAATACTGATATTGAGGGATTTGATTGCAAGGTATAGAAGAACTCCCTCTGAAGATGTGCATAGTGAGGAATTTGCTTTTGAAGCAATGCACACTTGAAGAATTGAATCATGGAGATCTCCCCCTATATCTTGTAATTCATACACGCATTTGACATATAATATGAAGAATTTGAAATGCATGATGAAATATGGTGACTGATGTAATTCAGCATGCGTGCAATAATATTAACGAGGAATAAGCATGCAGAATAACGTAGCAAAAGTATCAGACCACCATCGGGTTTAAGTTTACAACTCGATCCAATAATGTTTAAGAAGAACGAGAGTTGTAACTTAGCAAAAAAACTCCCTTATAATAGACCCGCTTGAAGGCTAACTCGAATTTCTCCCCCTTTGTCATCGAATGACCAAAAGGATCGAAACTGAGGACTAACGCCCCTAAAGATAATCAAGTTGATGAAGGAGCGCCAGCGTTGTCGGGGTCGTTTGTTGAAGTAGGGCCTGCCGCAGTGTCGTCCAAGTCTTCATTTTCATCAGTGTCGGGCGATGACGAATAAGAGCTGGCCACCAAGGAAGGAACCTTGACCTTCTTATATTTCTTCGGTGGAGGTGCAGACCAGTCAAATTCTTCCTTAAGACCCATTTTCTTCAGATCTTCTTCGCTGTAGACATGAGACAGAACAGCCCAGGTAAGGTTGATGGTTTCATGGAGGTAGTATTGGTTTTTCTTCACTGCATTGTGGGTTGAAGTCATGTTGTGAAGAACTGAACCAAACTGACGCTTGACCCATTTGTGATTGCGATCAACCTTGATGAAGGCGGGAGAAGCTCACGATCGATCATCACCACAGGTCTTTGTGGCTTGAGGATTTTGCTTGGCGGTGTTGGCGGCAGAGTCATGTGTGGCAGAGTCATCATTGGTTGAGTAAGATGCAGCCTTGCGAAATTGACCATCCAATGGACGAATGCCTTCATCTATAACAGCAGCGGCCTTGCCCTTGTCATCAGCTGAGGAATATGTCCGTTTGAGGACTTCAATTGGAGGCAAGTAGCTGCAGTGGTTCAGAGTGTCAGCTTTGTAGTTGAGTGACGACCTTGTTCTGATGAATATCATAATCCAAGGTGCATAAGGCTTCAACTCAAAAGGTGACATAGCGACATTGGCCAGAGTCCTCATGAAGAAATCATGGAAGTTGACAGGAACACCATGAATGATGTTGAAAAGCAGATTCTTCATGATGCCAACGACTTCTTCTTCATTTGAGTCGTGGCCCTTGATTGGACTCAATGTCTTCGTCAAAATGCGATAGACAGTCCGAGGCACATACAGTAATTCCTTGATGAGGAATTTGGTTAAGTGGAGCCTGCCACGGCTTCAAAGGCTTCATCGATGACTTGTATGTAGTGATTTGTAAGATCGGGCTCCTTTGTAGGCATAGCGAGCACCTTCAAGGGAGGACTAAGTGATAGGGCACGAAGCAATTCGATGGTGGTGCCTTGTAGTGAGTATTTTCGACATCGATCCAGCACCCATGAGTTCACATCTTGAGAATCTCTGTGATGTGTAGCGTCGCCTGAAATTGAAGAATGAGTTCTTCATTCCAATCACATATGTCAGTGCAGAAGTTTAGCAATCCAGCGTCGTGAAGAACACTGAGGACTGGCTCGAAGCACGGCAGAGACTCCATGTCCACGTGAGGAATGTGTGCATGATCGAAGACTTTGTCTTTGTTGAACATCACTCAGGAATAGAAATTGGCCTGGCTGGCCGTCCAGAAACGCCTCTTCCTTATGCGAGCAGAGTCATATGGGCTGTAGCCAGTGAAGAATACATGCTCGCCAAAGAAATCTTCAGCCTTGAACTTTTGCTTGCGTGAGAATGGATCCTTTGGTTTGGGCAGAGGAGTGTCAGTGAGTTGCATCACAACCTCAGGGGTCGCAATCTCAGGTTCTTCATGCTGAGGAATTTCTGGTTCCTCTTCAGTTGCAGTCTGCGTTGTCATATGATCAGCAACCGCAGTTTCATCAACACTAATGGCTGGAATTTCTTCACGTACAAGCGAGGTGGGTTGAGTTTCTTCGGAGCCCATTTGAACTGTTGGTGCAGGGGACTGAGGTATTTTTTATAGAGGGGTGAAGAGTGGAGAGTTGGGGTGCTGACTTTCCCAAAAGTCATCATTCATCACATGTGTAGTACTCCCAATATCCACGTCTTCATCTTCCAATTCTTCAACACCAGCCTCTTCAGCTGTGAACTGAGGCATTGGCGAGGAAACAACTGGTGTTGAAGGGATTGTATCCACTTCAATTTCTTCATCAATCTGCTCTGACGAAGCAACAAAATGATCTTCATCCGATCCTCTAGGGATCTTATATTCTTTACCAAAAGGAACAAGGTCCTTTGATGTCATTGTTGAGATTGGAACAACATCAATTGGGTTTGCAAATGAACTTGTCATAGGCTTCATCTTATTTGGAGCTGAAGATTCTGAAGTAGCTGATGCTTTCCTTTTCTTCACTGCAGCTCGCTCTGCAGCCTTGGTCTTTTCTTCACATCTGATGCAGATGGAAGGATAGGAGTTGGTGTAGGCGCGGGAGGAGCCGAGGAATCTGGTTGATTTTCCTCGGTATCGATGCGATTATACGACTTCTTGATTTCTTGAGCGCACCACTAGTGGATGCCACAGCAATTTCTTCAAGAGCTGGAATGGAGTCATCAGCCACGGAACTAGCATTTTCTTCAGAGCCTGAAAGTCATCGATGGTCTTTGGCGTGTTCTTCGGTTCTTTGTGCATAAGCTTCAGCTTGAGGAACTTCTTGTTGCGATGGGGCTACAACATTGGTGAACTTCTCAGTCAGTTTGACAAACCTGACTTTGGCTCCTTGCCAATCAGCATAGTAGGCATTGAAGTTGTCGCTGAGGGTTTTGATTTCAGACTGGATTTTGATGAGTTCATCAGTTGTCATAGAGATAATGTTAGCCTTCAGATACTTCTCCTTTTTGTACTGTGCCTTCTTGATCTGCCTGACCTGCTCATACTTCCATTTCTCTTCTTGGATGAAATGAGTCAGCATGTGATTTTGACCAGGTGTAACTTGAAGTCAGGCATAGGAGTGTTTGGGTCCTTGTGCCAGAGATCAATGTAATCAAGGATCGCCCTTGGATCCAAAAGTAGTGGCACACTTGTGCCTTTGGCTCTAGCGACCCTAACTTGCCTGTCTCTGATGATATCAGCAAGTTCTTCTTCATCAGCTTCATCGTCAGATGACACTTGGAAGGCAACCTGTTTCTTCTTAGGACTTGGGCGAGGACCTCGTCCAGCAGTTGCCTTTGTCTTCAGCAAAGTGGGACCCGTTGAAGAATTGGGTGCAGCTGAGGAACCACCTGAGACACCTGAGGCAATGGAGATGCCTGTAGTCCTTTGGCACGTGGCCAGATGCACAGGTGCTGAGGACTTTGCCGGAGCAGCTGAGGACTTTGGAGGAGGAGCTGAGGATTTTGGAGGAGCAGGAGCAGCATGAGGAATTGGCCTTGATTCTGGCCGTGAGGGCATGGCTGAGGAACTTGGCCGTGAGGGCACTGTTGGTGAAGCACTTGGCTTGCACGCAGGCTTCTTTGCCATAGATCTCTTTGGCTTGACAGAGGCCTCAGTGGCAGCATCCGCAGCGGAGTCTTCATTGAATTTCCTCACTGCTTCTTTGGCTTGTCTAGCCAACTTGGCTTGGCGCTTGGCCCATTCTTCAGGAAAGTCCTCACCACACTTGATGCTGGTGGGGGCTGCCTCTTTGCCAGGTGCCAGTGGAGGTCTTGGGCATGGAGGGTTGAGTGCGAATTTCTTCATGTACTTTGGAGTTACATACCTGTACTCCTTCCATTCTCTTGCCCATCTCCTTTCAATCCTCTGTATGCGCACTTTGCGCTGATTTTTGTTCTCCTTACCAAACTTGGCCTCATCAGGTGTGCAATAGTCTTTGTAAATGTCATCAGGGATTTCAAAAGCAGTCATGACCTCAGGCTTCTTTCCTCCTTTCTGAGGCTTCTTACCGTCTACCATATTCTTCAGTTGAGGAATTTGAACAATCGAATTCTCTGAAGAAGTATGCAACTTTTCTTCGAGGAACGCTGCAAATGAGTTAAGTTGATGAGAACCTAGAGATTCAGCAGCGGACATGTGTACCTGTGAACAGAGTATATTTGCGAGGAATTTGGAGAGGTCATATGTGTTCTCAGAACGTTTTCCAAAAAGAGCAAATTTGAGGAATTTGACCAGATGAGCCTTGAAGAATTTCACTAAGTGTTCTTTGTCTTAGGTTCCAGAGTTGTATAGATCGAAGATCCACACAATTGAGGAATCTTGAAGAAATGAAGCTTAGAGAAACGAATCAAGAACAAATGATTTGTTAGGTGTTTAGTGTGTGAGGATTTGAAGAATAAAACACCTTTGAAGATTTTTTAGAACACATTCGAATCAAAGAGGCCAGTAAAAGTAACTTTTAATTACCCTGAACGAAGAACACGACGAACTATGAGATGGAGAGGTGAAGTTCGTCAGTGCAGATCTTCCACGCCCTAACTCGGCAGTGGAAGACGGCTACGGTGGCGGCGGATGAAGATTTCCGCGGTTGGCGCGAGTACGACGACGACGAGGTCGAGGCAGTGAAGCTCTTCCTCACCGGCGACGATGGAGTAGTGGCGGCGCTAGGGTTTGAGAAGCTCGAGTGGGAGAGAGCGGTCGAGCGGAGTAAAGGAAGTGAGGAAGGGGTGAGGGGGTATTTATAGTCGTAGTGAAAAACTGTTCGCCCGAAGATTTAGGACAAACGTGCCCCTGACCTTCACATTTGAATGACATGTGTCACCCACGTACTGAGAAGTGGAGATCGTGTTAAATCGTGGGTGAATAGAAAAGTATATCGTGGGACGCGGAACGGTTTGAGCGGCAAAACCAAAAATTTGGATAAGATTTGTTTTAAAGTTCCGTTCGCAATTTCTTCAGCTGACAAGGACTAATTGAAGATTTTGAACGAGTTTCAAATAGAACACACATGAAGAATTTGTGAATAGATTGGGTTGAGTATAGCATAGAGGGGGAAGGGTCCGATCACATTCACTTAGCAGAAAACACAACTTGAAGAAATAGCCATAAGTGAATGCTGTAGAGGACATAAACTCATATATATATATATATATATATATATATATATATATATATATATATATATATATATATATATATATATATATATATATATATAGCAGCTATTCTAAGCGTGAGTGTAGAATAGCTTATTCTACACCCCTAGTAACGCTATGTACAAAATCTAGTAAAGCGTGTACAAAATGTAGTAATTAGGAAAACATTTTTTATCATCAAAGATTGTAATTTACTACATTTTTACGAAAATTACTATATTTTACATAGTGTGTTACTGTATTTTGTATGTACTGTTACTAGGTGTAGAATAAGCTATTCTACACTCACGCTTAGTTTAGCGTTATATATATATATATATATATATATATATATATATATATATATATATATATATATATATATATATATATATATATATATATACCAATGAAGAAAAACTACGGAACCAGTGAAGATTTTGCAAAGTTGAAGAATTTGAAGAACTGAGGAATTTCAAATCTGAGGAAAAACTCAAATTGAAGATTTTCAACTTTTGTGGTGGCGTGACCCACCGTATAAGAATGATGATTTCAGACACCACGTACAATTGTCGTAGGGTTCTGAGAATCAAATTCTTCATTAATTTCTTCACACTTAGAGTGTTAATCTTCATTGATTGAAGAAAAACGTTTCTTCATGTGTTGCACATCTAAGTCATCAATTTTGCATAAGTGTTAGGATGAGTGTCCTTTTCAAAGAACATTCGAAGACTCTAGGATATTTAGCTCGCACCGCAACTTGCTAAATCTCTTCCCATCCAAGGGCTTTGTGAAGATATCGGCTAGCTGTTCTTCAGTCTTCACATGCTCAATAGAAATGTCGCCCTTCAACACATGATCACGAAGAAAATGATGACGAATCTGAATGTGCTTTGTCTTCGAGTGCTGAACTGGGTTGTGAGCAATCTTGATGGTACTCTCATTGTCACAGAAGAGAGGCACATTCTTCATGTTGACGCCATAGTCCTTGAGAGTTTGCTTCGTCCATAGCAGTTGAGCACAACAAGAACCAGCAGAAATGTACTCAGCTTCAGCAGTAGACAATGATACACAGTTCTGTTTCTTCGAGGACGAACAGACCAAAGATCGTCCAAGGAAATGACACGTACCAGATGTTGACTTGCGGTCCACACGATCACCAGCATAGTCAGAGTCAGAATATCCAATGAGATCAAAAGCAGAGCCCTTGAGGTACCATAATCCTAGTGTTGGTGTGTGAGCTAGATATCGAAGAATATGCTTCACAGCCTTATGGTGTGATTCCTTCGGTGTAGCTTGAAAACGGGCACACATGCAAACACTAAGCATTATATCTATCCTAGATGCACATAAGTACAATAAAGAACCAATCATGGAGCAGTATACCTTATGATCGAAGTCAATACCATTTTCATCAGTGCACATATGGCCATTTGTGGGCATGGGAATTTTGACGCCTTTGCAATCTTGCATGCCGAATTTCCTCAGTACATCCTTGAGGTATTTCTCCTGAGATATGAATATGCCATTGCGCTGTTGACGAATTTGAAGACCTAAGAAGAATTTCAACTCTCCCATCATAGACATTTGATATTCTTCACTCATCATATAGGCAAATTCATCACTATAACGTTGGTCAGTACATCCAAAGATAATATCATCAACATATATTTGGCACACAAATAGTTCACCATCATATGATTTAGTAAAGAGAGTAGGGTCGAGTGAACCGGGTGTGAAGCCATTCTTCATGAGGAATTCCTTCAAAGTATCATACCACGCCTGTGGGGCCTGCTTGAGGCCATAGAGGGCCTTGTTGAGTCTGAAGACTTTGTCAGGATTCTTTGGATCTTCAAAACCTGGGGGTTGAGCAACATATACTTCTTCCTCAAGCTTACCATTGAGGAATGCACTTTTCACATCCATTTGATATAAAGTGATATCATGATGGTTAGCATAAGCAAGTAATATGCGAACAGCCTCAAGTCTAGCAACAGGTGCAAAAGTTTCATTGAGATCAATTCCTTCAACCTGTGTGTAGCCATGAGCTACAAGTCGTGCCTTATTCCTCACCACAAGGCCATTTTCATCTTGCTTGTTGCGGTAGATCTATTTTGTGCCAATGATATTATGCTTGCGAGGGTCTGGCCGTTTGACCAGTTCCCAGACGTTGTTGAGCTCGAATTGATGTAATTCTTCTTGCATGGTCTGAATCCACTCAGGCTCCAGAAATGCTTCATCTACCTTAGTGGGCTCTGTGATAGAGACAAAAGCATAGTGCCCACAAAAGTTAGATAAGTGTGAAGCTTTTGAGCGTGTGAGAGGACCTGGTGCTTTGATGTCATCGATGATCTTCTCCACTTGCACTTATTTTGCAATGCGAGGATGAGCTGGTTGTCGTTGAGGAATTTGCTTAGTATTTTCTTCAGCACCATTTTCTTCAGCATTTTCCTCAGGTGCATCAGCTCGACGTTCTTCACGTTCTGGAATAACATCCTCAGTGGCCTTGAACTTGATAGAATCCTCAGGTGCAGGTTCATCTATCACAGAAGGTAGGTGCTCTTTTTGCGAGCCATTAGTTTCATCAAACCGCACATTTATAGTTTCAACAACCTTGTGAAGAACGTTGTTGAAGACTCTGTAGGTGTGCGAGTCCTTTCCGTAACCAAGCATAAAACCTTCATGTGCTTTCGGTGCAAATTTTGAGTTGTGACGAGGATCTCTAATCCAGCATTTAGCACCGAAGACTTTGAAATAACTCACATTGGGTTTCTTGTCAGTGAGGAGTTCATAGGCAGTCTTCTTGAAGAATTTGTGAAGATATACTCTGTTGATGATGTGGCACGCAGTATCAATTGCATCAATCCAAAAACGACGAGGCGTTTTGTATTCATCAAGCATAGTGCAAGCCATCTCAGCAAGAGTCCTGTTCTTGCGCTCCACGACGCCATTATGTTGAGGAGTATAAGGAGCAGATAACTCATGAGTAGTACCAAGTTCATCAAGATAGTCATCGAGACCAGAATTCTTGAACTCAGTGCCATTGTCACTTCTTATGTGCTTGATCTTCACACCAAAGTTGGTTGAAGCCCTCGAGGAAAATCATTTGAAGACTTCCTGCACTTCATGTTTGTAAGTAACAAGGTGTACCCATGTGTAACGAGAGTAATCATCAACAATAACAAAGCCATATTGAGATGCTTCATTTGAAACGGCAGAATAATGGTTAGGACCGAAGAGATCCATGTGAAGCAATTCAAATGGACGAGTAGTGGTCATGATAGTCTTATTTGGATGCTTGGCCTTGGTCATCTTTCCAGCTTCACGGGCTCGCATAAGTGATCCTTGAGGAATTTGACATTCTCAATGCCAATGACATGCTTCTTCTTCTGGCGTGTGCAAATTCCTCATGCTGCATCACCAAGTCGTTGATGCCATAGCCAATATACGAAGCTTTTGCAAGTAGGCACACGGCTGGTTGTGGTCCTATAGAGAAATCAACAATATACAAGTCTCCTCTCCTAAAGCCTTCGAAGACTTTGGAATTGTCAGCTTCCATAACCACAACACAACGATACTTGCCAAAGACAACAACCATATCAATATCACAAAGCATTGAGACAGACATCAGGTTGTATCCTAAGGACTCAACAAGCATGACTTTGTCCATGTGTCGATCCTTTGTGATAGCAACCTTACCTAGACCCAATACCTGACTTTTGCCTTTGTCAACGAAGATGATATGCTTCATATGCGATGGTGATAAGGGAGCATCCATCAATAGATTCTTGTCACCAGTCATGTGATTTGTACATCCACTATCGAGGACCCACTCAGTAGCTTTGGGTTGATCATCCCGCAGATGAATTAGTGCAGCTTACGAACTCATATACTTCATCAGTGAAGAATATGATATCAAATTCATAAGATGAATTTCATCAAGCAGTATGACAAGTAAAGCAGTATGATGACGTGAGAAATGAAAGTTCATTTCTTCATGATTAGCCTGCGTCATTTCAGGCATTTTGTCAGGTCTCCAGCAAATTCTTCAGACGTTTGAGCATGTCTGGAGACCTGACCCTGCATAAGAGATTAGTTCTTTTTCTTCACCACCCACATCTGAAGGGGTGGCAAAGAGTTCATCACTCTGCGAGCTCCATATGAGAAAGGTCGCATAGAAGCCAATCCATTTCGTTTCACATAAGAGGAGTTAGGGTAAGCATATGAATAAGTAGAGAAATTCTTTGAGGACTTATGAACATAATGATTAGAAGAATAATGCTCATATTCATAGCCCTTGCCTCTTCCCTGCGAAACAGAGTTGTTAGCACGATGATGTTCATATGAGGACTTTGATCCTTTTGAGGAATTTGACCCATGTGAGGAATTTGGTCCGTATGAGGACTTGGATCCATATGAAGAATTTGATCTGGGGTTCCTATTCTTCACAGGTGGTGTCATGAGGACATTCACCCGAAGACTTTGAAGGCACCTTTTGGGAACCCAGATTTTCTTCATAGGAGAACCGTTCCTGCAGTTAGTGCCAACATATCTAGCAAATACTTCACCATTCTGATTTTTGAAGAGTTTATAGTTGGAGTCAAATGACTCATCAGAAGAATGAGAAGATTCACATGTATATCCAGATAGATTAGATGGATCAACTGGAGGTCCCTTTGCAGCAACCCATGAGGTTTTGGGGTACTTCTCAGGCTTCCAATATGTACCATCAGCATTGAGTTTCCTCTCAAAGGCAATACCTCTTTCCTAGGGTTCATGTTGAGGATCTGCTTTTTAAGCACATCACAAAGAGTCTGATGCCCTTTGAGGCTTTTGTACATGCCTGTCATGTACAATTCCTTCAGCCCTGTATCGTCAGTGATACTAGCAATGTCGACAGATGAGGAATTAGTGATAGCAGAGGCAGGTGAAGAATTTGTAACATTAGAAGCATTTGAACATTCAGGTGAAGAATTGCAGATTAACGTTCAATGCATTTCAAACATGGAGGAACAAATTCTTCCTGAGCAGCGCTGATTTGTTGAGCAAGTAATGAATCACGCTCCTTCTGAAAATCTTCATAACTTACTCTTAGCTTCTCAAGATCTTGCTTTCTTTGAAGAAATTCATAAGAAAGCTTCTCATGATCAGATAAGAGAGTGTTATGATGACTTTGAAGGTTGTCAAACCTCGTCTGAAGTCTCTGAAGATTTTTAGTCAAGGTTTTAGTGTGATCCATTTCTTCACCCAACATATCATCACTTTTGTCTAGCATATTTTGAACCTTTTCAAAAGCCCTTTGTTGTTTAACAGCAATCTTAGCAAGTTTAGAGTAGCTGGGCTTGAGATTTTTATCAGATTCATTCTCACTAGATTTAGAGGAGGTATATTTTAGTACCTTGGCACCCTTTGCCATGAAGCAATAGGTGGGAGCGTAGTCATCATTGCCTTCATCAGCCTTGTTGGTGAGGTCATTTTTTTCAGAGTTGAAGATAGACTTGCTGACGAATGCAGTAGCGAGGGCTAGGCTCGCCACACCAGACTCGGACTCCTCAGATGCCTCCTCTTCCTCATTTTCTTTAGATTCAGCCTCAGAGTCCATTTCCTTGCCAATAAATGCCCGAGCCTTCTTGGAGCTACTCTTCTTGTGAGATGAAGACTTTGATGATTTTGATGATGAAGATTTTGAGGATTTCTTCTTTTTCTTCGCATCATCAGAACTATAATTCTTGTATTTCTTCTTATTTGATTCCTTTTCCCACTGAGGACAATCTTGAATGTAGTGTCCAGGTTTCTTGCACTTGTGACAAAGCCTCTTCTTGTAGTCACTGGATGAGGAATCATTGCTCCTTGAGGGTCTTCCAAAGCGACCACGTCTTGAGAACTTCTGGAATTTCTTCACGAGCAGTGCTAGCTCATGACTCAGCTCTTCAGGGTCACCAAGGCTGCTACCAGAGTCTTCATCTTCGGACTCAGATACTGCCTTGGCCTTCAGTGTACGTGATCTTCCATAGCTCGAACCTTAGATATCTCTCTTTTCAGCAAGCTGGAACTCATGAGTATTAAGCCTCTCGAGGATATCAGCGGGATCAAGTCACTTGTAATCAGCACGTTCTTGTACCATCAATGCCAGAGTATCAAATGAGGAATCAAGCAATCTCAACAATTTCTTCACCACCTCATGGTCAGTGATGTCGGTGGCACCAAGCGCTTGAAGCTCATTTGAGATGTCAGTGAGGCGATCGAAGGTTTGTTGAACATTTTCATTGTCGAGTCTTTTGAAGCGGTTGAAGAGATTGCGAAGAACATCAACTCGAGAGTCACGCTGAGTTGAGACTCCTTCATTCACTTTGGACAACCTATCCCAGATAAGCTTGGCAGTTTCCAAAGCACTCACTCTTCCATACTTTCCTTTGCTCAGATGGCCACATATGATATTCTTAGCTTGAGAATCGAGTTGCTTGAATCTCTTCACATCGGTAGCATTCAGTGAGGGTGAGACAAAGGGAACACCATTTTTCACAACATACCAGAGATCGTTATCAATTGCCTCAAGATGCATTCGCATCTTATTCTTCCAGTACGGGTAGTCCGTCCCATCGAAGGTAGGACACCCAGCAGAGACCTTGATCATACCTGCGGTCGACATAACTAAAACTCCAGGCGGTTAAACCAAAATCACACAGAACAAGGGAGTGCCTTGCTCTGATACCAATTGAAAGTGCGTTATATCGACTAGAGGGGGGGGGGGGGTGAATAGGCGATTTTTATGAATTCTTCACTAGGGAATTTTCTAGTGAGGAAATTCCTTAGCGAAGAACTACTTGCAGCGGAATAAGTACTCAGAAGTAAACATAACAGAAGACAAGCAAAGTCATCATGATGAAATGAAGACAAGCACAGAGTACAGAAAGCGTAATCACAGGATAGCACAGGATGAAGATAAACAGACTGAAGAAATTGAACTGAGGAAATTGAGAAAGTCTTCAGTCGAAGTCTTCAAACACAGATATGACAAGCACACAACACATTAATGAGGAAATGAAAGAGTTGAGGAAATAGAACCAGTTGGCTTGGTGAAGACAATGATTTGGTAGACCAGTTCCAACTGCTGTCTCAGATGTACATCTGGTTGGAGCGGCTAGGTATTTAAACCTGAGGACACACAGTCCCGGACACACAGTCCTCACCATATTCTCCTTGAGCTAAGGTCACACAGACCTCGCCCAATCACTTGTGGTAAGTCTTGGTGACTTCGAACCTTCACAAACTTCGGTCACTCGGCGATCCACAATTCCTCTTGGATGCTCTAGACCATGACGCCTAACCGTCTGGAAGAAGCACAGTCTTCAAAGGTAACAAGCGTCGGATCAACGCAGGATCAATCTCTTCAGTGATGCTCAATCACTTTGGGTTTGTAGGTGTTTGGGTTTGGGTTTTCCTCACTCAATGATTTTCGCTCAAAGTCCTCGGAGGATGGGATGCTCTCAAATGACAAGTGTCAGTTTCTCTCAGAGCAGCCAACCAGCTAGTGGTTGTAGGGGGCGACTATTTATAGCCCAGGGAGCAGCACGACATGATAAGACATAAATGCCCTTCAATGATATGACCGTTAGGTGGATAAGATATTTTGGGACAGCTGGCGCGTAGCACAACAACGGTCGGAAATTTGAGGTTCAAATTCCTCAGGGCTATCATGTTCCTCACTGTGTAGGCAATGCGCACTGGCGTATTCCTAACTCCTCAGTCAGAACAAATTCCTCAGAGACAAGAACTTCGTCTCTGTCACTGAAGAATATGACTAAACTGTATGAGATTTCCAATGGCTTCACTCGAAGGGATTGGTAGGTGTAGGATTTTGAGTTGAGCATCACATGGAAATTTTTCCTTAGTATTTCCTCGACCCCCTTTAACAGTACGGTGTTTCCTATGACTCAAGAAAGAGAAAATAAAACTACGAAAACAAAAGTCTTCACGCTTCATGTTCCTCGAATGAATACCAAGTCTTCAAGGTTACACCAATTTCTTCACTTTCAAAGTCTTCAGAAAGTCTTCAGAATACCAAAGTCTTCAGTCGAAGAACTTCATTTTTAGGGGTCAACTTTCTCTGTAAATATCAAACTCCTCATAGACTTATAGACCTGTGTACACTCATAAACACATTAGTCCCTTAACCTATAAGTCTTCAATACACCAAAATCACTAAGGGGCACTAGATGCACTTACAAGATCCCATCTTGGGGCCTTTTCCGGCGCTCCGCCGGAAGGGGAATCGATCATGGAGGGCTTCTACATCAACACCATAGCCTCTCCGATGATGTGTGAGTAGTTTACCACAGACCTTCGGGGCCATATTTATTAGCTAGATGGCTTCTTCTCTCTCTTTGGATCTCAATACAAAGTTCTCCTTGATTCTCTTGGAGATCTATTCGATGTAATACTTTTTGCGGTGTGTTTGTCGAGATCCGATGAATTGTGGGTTTTTGATCAAGATTATCTATGAACAATATTTGATTCTTCTTTGAATTCTTATATGCATGATTTGATATCTTTGCAAGTCTCTTCGAATTATCAGTTTAGTTTGGCCTACTAGATTGATCTTTCTTGCAATGGGAGAAGTGCTTAGCTTTGGGTTCAATCTTGCGGTGTCCTCTCCGAGTGACAGTAGGGGCAGCAAGGCACGTATTGTATTGTTGCCATCAAGGATAAAAAGATGGGGTTTATATCATATTGCTTGAGTTTATCCCTCTACATCATGTCATCTTGCCTAATGCGTTACTCTGTTCTTATGAACTTAATACTCTAGATGCATCTTTGGATAGCGGTCGATGTGTGGAGTAATAGTAGTAGATGCGAATCGTTTTGGTCTACTTGTCGCGGACGTGATGCCTATATACATGATCATGCCTAGATATTCTCATAACTATGCGCTTTTCTGTCAATTGCTCGACAGTAATTTGTTCACCCACCATAAATTATGCTATCTTGAGAGAAGCCACTAGTGAAACCTATGGCCCCCGGGTCTATTTTCCATCATATTAATCTCCCGCCAACGTGCTATTTCTATCGTCGTTTATTTTGCAATCTTTACTTTTCAATCTATACAACAAAAATACCAAAAATATTTATCTTATTATCTTTATCAGATCACACTTTTGCAAGGGCCGCGAAGGGATTGACAACCTATTTATAGCATTGGTTGCAAGGTTATTAATTGTTTGTGCAGGTACTAGGGATTTGCGTGTAGTCTCCTACTGGATTGATACCTTGGTTCTAAAAAACTAAGGGAAATACTTACACTACTTTGCTGTATCACCCTTTCCTCTTCAAGGGAAAACCAATGCATGCTCAAGAGGTAGCAAGAAGGATTTCTGGCGCCGTTGCCGGGGAGATCTACGCACAAGTCAAGACATACCAAGTACCCATCACAAACTCTTATCCCTTGCATTATATTATTTGCCATTTGCCTCTCGTTTTCCTCTCCCCCACTTCACCTTTGCCGTTTTATTCGCCCTTTTTTGTTCACTTGCTTCTCGTGTGCTTGTGTGTTAGATCGTTTGCTTTGCCGTTATGGCCAGTCCTTCTATCATTGTTAGTACCCCCGAGAATGAATTTCTTAATTTTAAACAAAGGGAGGGAGAAAATCTGAAAGATGCTTGGTATAGAATTTGCAATGCTCAGAATAGATCCACTAGGGAGCAATCTACTTCCGTTCTTCTTCGCAATTTTTATGTAGGCATCACTCCTTGGAATAGATATATTCTTGATACCATTACCGAAGGGAATTTCTTGGGTAGCCACACTTTTGATTCCTATAATGCTATGATAGATTTGTTTGACCCACCACCTCTTTTGGTTAATGGAACTATTTTAACTTTAGAACATGTGATGCAAAGGCTTGAAATTATTGAAAATAAAGTTGCCACTGTAGAGTTGATTGAGAATTTGGATAAAAAGATCCACAACCAAATTACCCAATATGGATCTAAGGTAGGAGTAACTCTGAAATTTTTTAAAGAAAAAGAACCCATAGTTAATGAAAAAATAGATCAAGATTCCACTAGAATTGATAAGCTTGAGGATATTATTACCAACTTAGGGTCTGCCTTTTCTGCCGTGAGAAATACTTCAAATCCTCCTACCACCAAAGTTGCCAAGTTTATGTATATTCCTAAAAATAAGGGTGAATCTTCTAGTAAGGGAACTGCGGATCTCAAATCAATAAGTGTTCACCCCAACTTTTTCGCTATCATTAAGGAACCTTTTGGTACAAATGAATTTCTTGATTTCTGGCCTAGGAGTTTGATTATTAATAAAAATAAGGAAATTCCAAAGGGTTATAAGTGTTCAATTTAATAATTGCCAACCAAAGATGACAATACCTAGATCTATTCCTGTTTTTATGCCTAGCTAGGGGCGTTAAACGATAGCGCTTGTTGGGAGGCAACCCAATTTTATTTTTGTTCCTTACTTTTTGTTCCTGTTTAGTAATAAATATTTCATCTAGCCTCTAGTTAGATTTGGTTTTATGTTTTAATTAGTGTTTGTGCCAAGTAAAACCTATAGGATCTTCTTGGATAGTAATTATTTGATCTTGCAGAAAAAGTCAGAAACTTTCTGCTCACGGAAACAATTGTTAAAAATCACCAGAAAATTATAAAATACTGGTTCCAATTGTAGTAGATCAGTAAACAAATTATCTAGGTTTTCCTATTTTGGCAGAAATGGTTGAGTTACAGAAGTTTGCGTTTGATACAGATTACTACAGACAGTTCTGTTTTTGACAGATTTTGTTTTTCGTGTGTTGTTTAATTATTTTGATGAATCTATGTCTAGTATCGGGGGGTATTGTAACGCCCTCGATGCGGCTATATCTCCCACGTGTCGAAGCACGACTTAGAGGCATAACCGCATTGAAAGCAATGTCGCAAGTGAGGTAATCTTCACACAACCCATGTAATACATAAGGAAAGAGATACATAGTTGGCTTACGAATGCCACTTCACACAATACATAAATAAACATCCATCATCCAGATTACACTCAAGGTCCGACTACGGAACGAAAATAAAAGAAGACTACCCCAAATACTACAGATCCCCGATCGTCCCAACTGGCTCCACTACGATCATCGGGAAAAGACACATAGTAACGACCACGTTCCTCGTCGAACTCCCACTTGAGCTCGGTTGCGTCACCTGACCGCATCGTCGGCACCTGCAACTGTTTTGGTAGAATCATGAGTCACGGGACTCAGCAATCTCACACCGCGAGATCAAGACTATTTAAGCTTATAGGAAGGACAGAGTTGTGAGGTGGAGCTGCGACAGCGACTAGCATATATGGTGGCTACATTCGCAAAAGAGAGCGAGAAGAGGAGCAAGGCACGGTCGTGAAGCTAGTAGCGATCAAGAAGTGATCTGAACTACTTCGTCAAACATAACTCCAACACCGTGTTCACTTCCGGACTCCGCCGAGAAGAGACCATCACGGTTACACACGCCGTTGATGTGTATTAATCAAGGTCAACCGGGTTTTCTACAACCGAACATTAACAAATTCCCATCTGCCTCATAACCGCGGGCACGGCTTTGAAAGATAATACCCTGCGGGTGTCCCAACTTAGCCCATTATAAGCTCTCACGGTCAGCGAAGGATATTCCTTCTACGGGAAGACCCGATCGATCTCGGAATCCCGGACTACAAGACATTTCGACAGCAATAAAACAAGACCAGCAAAGCCGCCCGAATGTGCCGACAAATCCCGATAGGAGCTGCACATATCTCGTTCTCAGGGCACACGGATGAGCAGACGTCGGGTTGGCATAGACCCTGATTGCCCAAGGGCGCGGACATCGCTCAAGTTGGACCAGCACTCGAAGGAGAAGCGGCCGGGGGTTAAAATAAAGATGACCCTCGGGCTCGCGAAAACCCGGGGGAAAAAGGCTTAGGTGGCAAATGGTAAAACCAAAGTTGGGCCTTGCTAGTGGAGTCTTATTCAAAGCGAACTATCAAGGGGGTCCCATAAATCACCCAACCATGTAAGGAACGCGAAATCAAGGAACATAACACGGTATGGACGGAAACTAAAGCGGCAAGAGTGGAACAAAACACGGGCATAAGGCCGAGCCTTCCACCCTTTACCAAGTATATAGATGCATTAATTATAGCAGATATATATTGTGATATCCCAACAAGTAAACATGTTCCAACAAGGAACAACATCTCCATGTTCCAACAAGGAACAAACTTCTTCTTCTCCTACAACTAGCAACGCTATAAGAGGGGCTGAGCAAAGCGGTAACATAGCCAATCAACGGTTTGCTAGGAAAGTATGGTTAGGGGATTGACATGGCAATATGGGAGGCATGATAAGCAAGTGATAGGCATCGTAGCATAGGCATAGCAAAAGAGCGAGCATCTAGCAAGCAAAGATAGAAGTGATTTCGAGGGTATGGTCATCTTGCCTGCAAGGTTCTCAGAGTTGTCGAAAGCTTGATCCTCGAAAGCGTTCTCAACAGGTTCCTCATTCACGTACTCGTCTCCCGGCTCTACCCAAAGCAAGAACACAAACAAAGGAACCACAATAAATCACGGTGCAATGCACAAGCAACATGATGCACTACATGGCATGATATGCGAGATGTGATATGCAATGCGTATGCGTGCTCCGGAAGGAAAATGATGAACCAGGCATCAACTTGGCAAACCAAGTATGCCGCTGGAAAGGTGAGATGATTTTGTTTGAAATCGATATAAAGATCACCGGAATCGGATGCACGGTTTGCAAATGACAAGCAAAACAAGAATGACACAAATCTGCCATTAATAGCATGATGCCACTTAGCAAGCAACAAGAAATTGAGCTACTGCACCCAAACGTACCAACAAAGCTTATGGAAGTGATCTACTCAAGATGCTTGACAAAAGATGAACACTGAGCTACGGCTAAATCACACCATAACAGGTCCAAACAAGCATGGCAAAAATGCAAAACATATCAGCTTCACAGACTTAGTGAAAATACTGAACATGGCAGAATCAGCATCAGGAAGCAAAGTTCAGAGCAAGCAAACAACATGCTACAGGAACTTATAATAGCAAAACAAGGCATGTCATGAATCTACTCAAAGCATAGAACAAAAGTCCCTTACTGACCATGAGCCAAAAGGGATCAGAAAATGCAATAGCGCCCATGCCAATATAGCAAGTTTCGTTAACAGATTCAGCAAACAGGGCATGACAAAACAGATAACAAGTAGGCATGTGCGCGAGCTCGATGCACTCACTACAGAGCATTACAAGATAAACTAAGCATACATCCATCAAGAAGATATGGCATAGAAGCTATACATGGCAAGAACAACATCATAGCATACACGGATCAACTACAACAACCTTGGCAAAATTGAATAACATGTAAACAATCTGCCAGGAAACATTTTATAGCAAAAGTAGAGCTCGATTTACTCAAGCTATGGCACTCCATAATTGCAAACAAAGGCATGGATGGATAGAGAATAACCATATATTCAAAACATCCTTACTGAACTATCTCAAAATAAGCATGGATCTCTCGGTAACATCAAGTTAACATGGCATAAAAATATCAGCAAAACAGGGGCTGAAATCAGCAACATCATGAAGCCTAGTTTGCATGCTTGTGCTAGTCACCACAGAGATCACAAAAATACATGGCATACACCCCTGTAAAGATAGCATGGCATATTACAAAACACATGTAGGACTCAAGATCATAGGGTGCACACATCAATCATGGCAAAAATGACAAAAGTGCATGTTCTGTTAAGAAACAGAAACTAACATCACATAGCACTCTTGCAACAGCATTTCGGGCATCAAGATGAGCTCAAATGAAAATGATGCAATAAAATGAAATGATCTACTCATCGAGGCGAACATTTCCGTATGCTATACGCCCAAAACGGAGCCACGGGTGCAAAGATGTGATGCGATGAACATGCAATAATTTTACTGCAGAAAATGACTTAGATGAATTCGGGAGGGAAAGTCAACCGCGTTTGGATCTAGATCGGATCGAGGCGGGGGCTCGCTTGAGTCGGTCGGGGAGAGGCAGGGGCCGGCGGCAGGCGGAGGCGACAGGCGGGCGGAGGAGAGAGGTGGCGGGCGTCCGGAGGCTTGAGAGCTCGCCGGCCCGGACGGGGCGGCCGTGAGGCGGCGTGAGCTTAGGCGGCGGAGGCTGGGCGGCGGGTTAAGCCTGGCTGGCCGGGCGGTATGTGTGGCGGGCGGCCTTGGGCGGGAGGGCCTCCATGAGCCCCTGGCCGGTGCGGCCGTGGCGGCGGCGATGTGGGCGCCCACGTGGCGCGCCTTGGTTGGCGGGCGGCGGCGGCGGACGTGTCCGGCCCGAATCGGACACGTCCGGCGGCGGGGAGAGGAGCGGGGCTAGGGTTAGGGGTGGAGTGATCGGGGATTTGGGAATGGGGGGTCTTTATTTATAGGTAGAAGGAGCTAGGAAGCTCCAAATGGAGTCTGTTTTTCGCCCACGATCGTGATCGAGCGGCGATGGACATGGAAGTGACTTAGAGGGTTATTGGGCTGTTTTGAAGGGTGTTGGGCTGCAACTTAAAAGAGGCCTTTGCGAGAGTGCGGTTAACCGTTGGAGTACCAAACGAGCTCCAAATGACCGAAACTTGACAGGTGGTCTACGGTGGTGTACCAAGGCCACTTGAAAACCTCGGTCCATTCCGAGAATGTTTAGTACCGCTCACGGAAAAATGCAAAAGGGGACGCGGGGAACATAGGAGTCTGGATTGCAAAAGCGGACAACGGGAAAATGCTCGGATGCATGAGGCGAACACGTATCACGAATGCGATGCACATGATGACATGATATGAAATGCATGACATGGACAAAATGCAAAATGAAGAAAACCCAACCACGGAGGGAATATCATATCACAATGCTGAAAATGGCAACAGTTGGAGTTACAAATATGGAAAGTTACATCCGGGTGTTACAACACTCGACCACTACAAGAGGATCGCGTCCGAGATCTAGGACTGAAAGAACTCCGGATATTCGAGCGGAGGTGATCCTCGCGCTCTGTGTGGCTTCTCGGTCGGAATGGTGTGACCACTTCACTTTCAGGAATTTGATTGACTTGTTGCGAGTCTTGCGCTTCGGTTTCTTCAAGAATAGCAACGGGTGCTCATGATAAGAGATCTTCTTGGAGGTCAATTTCTTGAAGTTGATGGTGCGCTCAGAGTCTTGAAGCACTTGCGAAGCTGTGACACGTGAAACACATCGTGCACATTCGCGAAGTTGGTCGAAAGCTCAAGTTGATAGGCGAGATCGCCTCTTTTGCCAATTATCTTGAAAGGACCCACGTATCTAGGGGCAAGCTTCCTTTGATACCGGGCGGCGAGTGCCTTTCATTGAGAGGCGTGGAGGTAGACATGGTCTCCGATTTCAAAAGCCACATCACGGTGCTTGTCATCATAATAGCTCTTCCGCGCGATTATGCGGCTTTGAGATTCTCACGAATGACTTTGCACATTTCTTGACTTCGTGATCAAGTCGTTGCCAAGAAGTTGGCGTTCACCTGTCTCGGACCAATTAAGAGAGTCGACACTTTACGCCATAGAGAATTTGAATGGGGCCTTGCCGAACTCGCTTGGAAGCTGTTGTTGTAGGAGAACTTCGGCATATGGAAGACAATCTTCCCATTTCATACCAAAGGAAATGACACAAGCCCCGAGCATATCTTCAAGGATTTGATTGACTCGCTCGACTTGGCCACTTGTTTGAGGATGGAAAGCTGTCTTTGAAGCGAATGTTGGTGCCCATGGCCTTCGAAAAGAATCCTAAAACTTGGAGGTAAAGATGCTGCCATGGTCTGAAGAGATCACTTGTGGAATGCCGTGCAAGGAGACAATCCTGGAGGTGTATAGTTCTGCCAACTGAGCTGCTGTGATAGATTCTTTGATAGGAAGAAAATGAGCCACTTTAGTAAGCTTGTCAATGACAACGAAGATAGCATCATTTCCACGCTTGGACTTTGGAAATCCAGTCACGAAGTCCATCTCGATATCATCAAACTTCCATTCCGGAATAGCAAGAGGTTGGAGGAGACCAGTTGGTCGTTGGTGTTCTGCTTTCACTCTTCTGCAGACATCACACTCATTCACGAATTGAGCAATTTCTCGCTTCATTCGAGTCCACCAATATGACTGCTTGAGGTCATGGTACATCTTCGTACTTCCAGGATGAATGGATAGAAGCGAATTGTGTGCCTCATTCATAATGACTTTACGTAGATCACCCTTAGGAACCACAATCCGGTCCTCGAAGAAAAGAGTATCTTTGTCATCAATGTGGAAGCACTTGTACTTGGAAATGCCCTTGTTGATACCACGTTTCACCTTTTTCACCATGGTATCCAGGAGTTGAGCCTCACGGATTTGATCTTCCAAAGTAGGAGAGACTATGAGATTGGCAAGAAAGCCTTGAGGAACAACTTGAAGATTCAGCTTGCGGAAAGCTTCATAGAGATCCGGTTGGAAGGGCTTGAGGATTAAGCTGTTGCAATAAGCCTTCCTGCTCAAAGCATCTGCAATCACATTGGCCTTGCCCAGAGTATATTCAATACTTGGGTTGTACTCTTGAATCATTTCGACCCATCGAGTTTGCCTGAGGTTGAGGTTGGGTTGAGTGAAGATATACTTGAGGCTCTTGTGATCGGTGAATATGTGAGATGTCTCCATGTTATTAATGCATGGACAACTACCGCCAACTCAAGATCGTGAGTGGGGTAGTTCTTTTCGTTGGGCTTCAGCTGACGAGAGGTATAGGCCACAACTCTCTTCTCTTGCATTAACACAGCACCGAGACCTTGAAGAGAAGCATCACAGAAAACTTCGAATGGCTTGGATTCATCGGGAGGAGTCAAGGCAGGGAGCTGTGACGAGTTTCTCTTTGAGAGTATTGAATGCAACGTCACACTCAGGAGACCAGACATACTTCACATGCTTCTGGAGGAGGTTGGAAAGAGTCTTTGCAATCTTAGAGAAGTTCTCAACAAATCTTCGGCAATAGCTTGCAAGACCAAGAAAACTGTGAAGCTGCTTGACATTCTGAGGAGGTTCCCAATTCACAACTGCAGACACCTTCTCGGGATTAACAGCGATGCCCTTGGCGGAGATGATGTGGCCAAGGTAAAGAAATTCATCAAGCCAAAATTCACGTTTGGAAAACTTCGCATAGAATTGATGCTCTCTGAGCTTGTCGAGCACCAATCGCAAATGTTTGGCATGATCCTACTTATTCTTGGAGAAGACCAAAATATCATCGAGATACACCAAGACGAATTCATTTGTGTAGGGGTTGAAGATGAAGTTCATCATTCGAGAGAATGTTGGAGGAGCATTGACAAGGCCGAAAGACATGACAGTATATTCATAAGAACCGAAGCTTGTTCTGAATGCTGTCTTGGGAATATCTTGTTCACGAATGCAAATCTGATGATAACCCATACGAAGGTCAAGCTTGGAGAACACTTTAGCACCTTTGAGTTGCTCGAAAAGCTCATTGATGTTGGGAAGTGGATATTTGTTCTTGATTGTCTTCTTATTCAATGGACGGTAATTGGCGCAAAGTCGGTCCGTGCCATCCTTCTTCGGACAAAAGAACACCACAACCCCAAGGAGATGAACTCGGTCCGATCAAACCAGACGCTCTTGTTCATCGAGCTGCTTCTTCAATTCCTTCAGCTCATTAGGTCCAAGATTGTATGGGCGCTTGCAAGCGGGTTCGATGCGGGCTCAAGATCGATAACGAACTAAAGCGGCGATGAGGAGGCATACCGGAAGCTCTTACGGAAAAACATCTTGGTACTCACAAGCGATGGAATCGAGAGATAGCATCAATTCGCCCTTCTCATTGAGAGAAAACTACCGAATGGTTTCATCACGAGCGGCATAGATGATCACATCATTAGAAGAGTGAGTCAATTGAATTTCCGGCAGCACAATCAAGCTGAGCTTTGTGCTGAGAAAGCCATCCATCCGAGAATAAGATCAATATCCGAGTCACCAAGGACAATTGGTTTAGCAGAAATCTATAGTCGCCCATCTTGATAGAAACATCCGGAACCAAGGAGCTTGCATGCATGAATTTACCCGGAGAGACAACCGATAACGGTTTAGGCAAATCTTGAAAAACCAACTCATGCTTAGATGCAAAAGGTCTTGAAATGAAAGAATGCGATGCACCAGTATCAAATAAGACTTTTGCAGGAATATCATTAACTAGAAGATTACCCATTATCACATTAGTAGATTCCTCCGCTTGAGCTGCATTCATCATGTTCACCTTTGCAGACTTGGGATTATGCTTGACCACTGCATTGCTGGAAGAACTCATAGGAGGAGGAGGCGAAGGCGCCTTTGGTTGAAGCACTTGTTAGCATAGTGACCTTTCTGCGACATTTGTTGCAAGTCACCTCGAGAGCGGACGGTGGTAAGGAGCATTTGACCTTGGAGCTTGAGAATTAGACTTGTTCTAATAGCCTGGGTTGGATGGGTGGGAAGATCCACGACCACCGAGTTCTTCTCATTGATAAGGCCGATGTAAAGCGGAGGAGGAGGAAGGTAGAACTTCTGTTGCTTAGCTGCCACTTGAGAGCAAGAAGAAGACTGAACTGCATCCTGATTCTCTTCTTAGAAGCCTCACATTTGAGTTGGGTAGCTTCTTGCTTGATGCCATGTTGTAGAATTCATCATACTTTTACGGCTCAAAAGCACGAGAGCTAATTGCAGATCTTCTCGAGACCACCTCTGAATTGATAGATCATACTCTTTTCATCGTGGACGTGTTGCTTAGCGAAGCGGCGAGTTCTGGAACTGGATATTGTATTGATACAGACATGTTGCCTTGCTTGAGATTGCGGAACTCCTCACGCTTGTTCTCAACAACACTTTGCGGAATGTGGTGAGCTTTGAAGTCTCGTGGAACTCATCCAGGTAATGACACGACCTCCTCTGGAATCTTTGTATTGTTGGTACCACTCAGCAGCTTGGTCCTTGAGTTGAAGCAGCGCAAACTTGACAAAATCCTCGAGGTCGACATTGCTACATTCAAAATGTTTGCAGATGTCCACAAGCCAATCGTCGGCGTCGTGGCCTCGACTACGTAAACCGATAGACTTCGCTGATTAGCGAGGAACTGATTGAGGGTAGCAAAGTGCGGCTGGTTGTTGCCTTGACCTTGATTTCCTTGATTGCCTTGCCCTTGAGTGCGCTCTTGCAAGAGTTGCAAAATCATCGAGCATTGGCATTGGTGGCTGCCATGATAGCTTGCCATGCCTCCGGAGGCGAGGTGGAGGTGGAGGGTTCGATTGACTCCCATCATTGCGTTCGGATTCAGAGCGCGTTAGCGGAGCCATCTGAAGAGGGTGACATCCGTTAGCACTTGATAGACAGATAGACAAGTTGAATCAACGGATAGAAATTGCAACATATAGTCTTCACAATAAACATTCGAACAAGGATGAACGAATGAATTCCAAAGTTAACATCACACGTCCATTAAGGTGAGAAGCCACTTGATAAAGGGTTGATGAAAAAAATAACAAGGTACGACTGGAACAAATAAGTGGTAAGGATTACCCAATCACAAACCAAATATCTGCGGGAAGAAATGCTAAGAGCTACTTGAATCCCACCTATAAACTCGAAACTTTCGGTTATGCAATCTGGTGTTGGGGATACAGGGGACACAAAATATATCACCCAAACTAACAATACCTAGATCCAGCTGTATCCATCCGTCAACACATAACCAAGAAACCTTCGAAAATCGTGTACCTCGTGAAAGTACATGTAGTCCCCATGTGTGGTTTTGGTAATTAATTAATGACAATCCTTATGGACTAATGTTTGCATTGAGATATACATTTGAAGATTAGTCCCATTGGAAAATGATTGAAGAATAATGGAAGAAAACTCCTTTGAAGCAACAAGTACATCGAGATGATCAAAATGGAGTTCATTGGAGTATCTTAAGGGTTGCCATGCTTAGAGGTATGGTTTGAGCCATAATGGATCAAGATCTTAAAAAGGATGGTTCGAATGATGAATTCTAGGAGTGGCTCAAAGATATGATCATAATGGACTCATGTGTTGAGACATGATTGAGCAAGCTATTCAAGTGAAGAATTCAATATATCATTCATGACGTCAAGATTAAGCATGGAGTAGAGATATCGGTTGACCAAGTTGAAGCTCGGAGATTGAACTCTAAATGGTCAACACACGAGCGCAAATGATGCACCACATAAGATCTTGTGGTATGATAAGAAATTATCAATTGCACTCGTGTACTAACCCATACTATGTGTTGTCTATGTTTTCGAGGGTTAGGTGATTCTCATGGGCTCGCATCGAGAGAGAGATATTTCAAGTGTCTATGAGAGGATAACATCAAGTGTTGGTGATCATGGTTGATAAGGGCAAGTTCAAGATAACCATCCCGAGGGATTACATGCTTGAAGCTTGTGGATGATCACATGATGGGCAAGTGAAGATGAATACAAAGCAAGGACTCCCATATGTGGGAGCTACTTGAAGACTTCACCAATGTCTTGTCTTCAACTTGAGCCAAGAAGAAACATAAACATCAAGCTCAAGTTAAAGGCTTGAGTCAAAGGTATTAGTTCCTTTGGCGTTAGTGTTGTGGAGAGATGACCGCCGAAGAAAAATATACACTCAAGAATGGTTCTCGATAGCTATGTAGTATAGCTCTTTTATGTTTCTTGAGTTATAGGGATCCCCACTATTAAGAGGGATCAAAGGGTTAGTGCTAGATTTGCTCAAGTCAACATCTTCTATTTCTACTTCCTCACATCATATTCCAACATAGGCATATTTCACTCCTATCCAACAAAATTCCACTCATATCCTATATACCAAATAAATTCATAGCCAACTAGGTTCCCCAAAATATATGATCTAACCTTTGCATACTTTGCATCCTCCATTTTGGTTTATCTTGGGTGGTTCTCTATGTGAGGACCTGGAGCTTTTCATAGCTTCAAAGCGAGCCCAAGATCATCAAAATCGAGTCGGATGAGAAAGTTATGGATGTTTTACTTTTGGGGCGCTGCAGTTTTGTGTTGGCGGATATCCGGGACTTGGCCGGAAATCCGGCCGTAGATATCGAGAACCGTGTTGAAATGCTAGTTGTGTCCTCCGGATGTCCGACAACTTGGGCAGATGTCCGGGGCCCCAAGTTTGGCCAGATGTCCGGCTTGGCCAGATGTCCGGCCTGTAACCTGTTTTCTGCGTACATGTGTGCACACTTCACAGCGTCCGGATGTCCGGCCCCAGGCCCGGATGTCCGGCCCCACACAGCCACTTACACTCCAACGGCCATATTTGCACTACCACTATATATAACCTTCTTCCACCCCAGGAGAAGGTTGAGCAACACATTCATATGAACCCTAGAACACAAAAAGGCTCCCTCTCACTTCTCCTACACCAAATCTTAGATCCCGGAGAGATTCGTGAGAGTTCTTGAGAGATTTTCCAATCAAGTGATAGATCCACTCCCTCTCCCTCTCTTGACCAAAGGAATTCGTGATTTGAGCAAGTCTTGAGCATTTCCCCTTTGTTCTTGTTACTCTTGGAGGTTGGAGACTCCTAGGCGGTAGGAGTGCTCCGGTGAGGAATCAACTTGTGATTTGTCCCCCGGAAAGTTTGTGAAGGTTTGGAGGCCGCCTCAAGGTCTACCACTAGTGGTTGAGAATCTCCTTCGTGGTGATATCTCAAGGAGAATAGGGTGAGCCTTCGTGGCGTTGGTGTGCCTTCGTGGTAACATCCACCTCTCTAACGGTGACTAGCTTCCCTCCAAGGAAGTGAACATCGGGATACATCCTCGTTTCCGTGACTTTGGTTATCCCTAACCCTAACTCCTTACTTGTGGTTTATTTTGGTCATTTGACCGTGCATTCACTATATCTTGTTGTCCTCATTATATTGTGGTGGTTGATTATATTGTGTTGGCCATTTCCTTGTAGAGATTATTTAGGCCTACACTTCATATTCCGCAATTCATACTTGCTACTATTGATATACATTGTGATTAGTGAATTGCTAACTTATTTTATAAACTTCCATATATTGTGATATTGCTCAAGTAAGCTTGTGTAACTTACTTGAGTTTGCTTGTATCATTCAATTCCATATATTGTGATACAATTTGTGTAAGCTTGTAATGCTTACTTGTGGTTGTGTGTATTATTCATTTCCATACCTCATGATATACACTGAGTAAGTTTGTGTGACTTACTTGTGCTTACTCATATCCTCGTTGTTCTCATCTTGTTTATGCTAAGTTGTTGGTGCACTTAGTGAGCCTAGTATATTTAGGATTTGTGCTTGAAAAGTATCTGCTTAGTTTAGTTCCGCATTTGGATATAGCCAAATCTGTAAAAGATTTTAAAATGCCTATTCACCCCCCCTCTAGGCGACATCGTGGTCCTTTCAATTGGTATCAGAGCAAGGTCTCTCCTTATTAGGCTTAACCACCTAGAGAGTAACGATGCCGACTAGTGAACTAGTGCATGATGACACATTTTGTTTTAATGGCACAAATTACATTATGTGGAGATTACACATGCTTTGTCATTTTCGGGCCATGGGTCCAAATGCTTTGCGGATTGTGGTTGTAGGGAATTCAAATCTAAAGGATGGACAATCTCCGTCACTTGGTGATATGCATCTTGATAGTGAAGCTTTAAGTATCATTCACCAAGCTATAACCTTCGAGGTGTTCAAGTCAATCTCGTCTTGTTCGTTGGCTCATGATGCTTGGACCAAAATTGAAGATATATATGGTGGGTCCAACCTTCATGAAGACAATATTCTTTTTGGGGAGTTAATGGAGGAGTTCTCCACATTTTTAAATCATGAAGAGCTCTCTATTGCTTCCACCTCCGATTACTTGCATACCTCAACATCTTTCACTTCACCAACATGTGGCATACCACAAGGTAATGACATGGTGAGTGAAGAAATATCTGTAATGATGGTGTTAAGCTCATTTGTGATGATATGCTTGATCTCCGTGTTGCCATGATATAAATGTTTTGGCTTCCTCTAGTTGTTCTATGACTAACCATGTAGAGGAAATCAAGAAAGATGAGGCATGCTTGATTGATGAAGAACCCTCTTCTCCAAAAGAATCATCATCAACCCCTTTTGTTCACATGTGCCTCATGGCAAGAGGTAATGATGAGGTATCATCTTCTCTTAGTGATAATGATGATAGTTGTAATGAGGAAGATGATGAAGTCTTGACTCAAAATCTCTATGAGATTGGGAAAACTCTTCGTAGAGCTAAAAATAACACTTATAAAAGGCTCCAAGATGTTCTTGCTTGCTTTCGAAAACGTAATGACTTATTTCTTTACGAGCAAGCAAAAAGTGAACAACTTGAACACGAACTTGCTATGGCTCATCAATGTCTTAGTGACTTGAGGTCTTTAAAAGAAGAGATTGAAGTTACTCATTGTAAACTTAAAGAGGATTTTGAGCACCTTGACCTTGACTACAAGAAGGTCAAAGGAGAGCTCACCAAACTCTCTAAGTCTCATGAGGAACTTCAAGCTACTCATCTTGAGTCTATGGCTTGTACATGCTACTCTCATATTGATAATGATGCTTGTGCTACTAACTCTATCTTGTGTGAAGCATCAATATTAAAATAAAATGTTGAGCTAAGGACTCAACTTGATTTGCTAAATAGCAACTATGGGAAATTGGGAGGAAGTCATAAAAAGCTCTCAGTCACTCATGAGGATCTTCTAATCTCTCATGATGAGTTAAAGTTAGCTCATGAGGCCATGGTCACCAAGGTAAAATCATGTGAGTCTCATGTGGATAATAGCACATCTTCTACTCGAAATGCCTTATTGTCATGTGCTAGTCCTTGCAATTCCTCTCTACATGATATTGGTACATCTTGTAATGAATTGCTCACCATGCCTTGTTGCTCTAACAATGAAGCTTCTACTTCCTCTAGTTCTTTTATTAATACTAACCTTGTAGAGGAAAATAAAGAGCTCAAGGCCCAAGTCACTAGTTTGAAGAAAGACTTGGATAAATGTTGTGATAATATCTTGAGTGCGCAAAAGGACCCTCAAGACAAAATAGGACTTGATTTCATCTCCAACAAGAAGAAGTCCAAGAACAAGAAGAAGGGACAAGATCAAGTCAAGAATTCGGCCAACATTACTTGCTTCAAGTGCAAGAATGTTGGACACCATGTGAGATCTTGTCCATTAAAGAAGAAGGCTTCAAATGTGAAGCATCAAGGGAAGTGGCCTCAAGTTCAATATCAAGATAATGAAAGGCCTCTTCCCATGCCTAATCAAGATAATGCTCTCCAAGTTGAAAAGGTAAAGAAGAAGAGAAAGGGGAGCACATGTTGCTATATTTGCCGTAAGAAGGGACACATAGCTTCATCTTGTCCCAACGGTAACATATCTAAGCCTCCTATAGTCAATAATCATTATTCGCTAAGAAGGGATATTGTTGGCAATGTGTTTTCCAAGTTTGTGGGTTCCCAAAGAAGTTTGAAAGTGGACAAGACCATTTGGGTTGCCAAGCCTATTGTTACTAACTTCTTAGGACCCAACTTGGTTGGGGACCATCAAGCTCAAACTTGATCAATAGGTGTGTGGAGGGCATTGGAGACATGGCTACTTCATGAAGAAAAACTATTTTCACCATATGTTATGGTTAATGCCAAGTCAAGTGGATTATCATCATATCTATCAATCCAATGCTCCTCTTTGCGGTAACTTGTACTTGCATGGTTTACATTGAAAGTTACTAGGTCCCTTGAATGTTTAGGTTTTGTACCTAGCATGTGCTTTTATAGTTGTGCTTCCTAGTATGCTTGATTTGTGTTATCTAGCATGTCTAGGTTGCAATGCACTTCATATATTTGTGCGTGTGTGGTTTCAAGCCTTTATTGCTTCATTAGTTGAATCTTCCTTGGTTGGATCATCACATTATGCGGGAGTGCTATGTTTTACGGATATCACAAACCTTAAATGTGTATGTATGTGGGACACCACCTAGTATCGTTAGTGCAATATTATCTAGTTACTATGAGGTATGTAAAGCTCATTTGATACTCAAATTCTCATCCATTAATTATCCTTAGTTGGGTTTCATTTGCTTCTTGTGGATAATACATGGATCATCATATTATGGGGGAGTGATATGCTTTGTGCATATCACAATCCTAGTTAATATGAACAATTGAGGGATGCCACTTAGAATTTATATTTGAGATTATCTTATATCTCCGTGACATGCAATGTCTTGTTTACGTATGGCATTCTTGTGTGGTTTTGCCCATGGTTATCTTTAAAATCATATTTGGAAAATCATTTGATTAAAGCTATTCCAATTATTGCTTTATATGATGATCTATCTAGTTGGAATGTTAATATCATGCTATCCAAGCATTGTGGTTATTTCTAAACTCTCATGTTATGCTTGTGTTAGTATAGATGATCATGTACTTATTTGGTTTCTACACCGAATGATAACCCGAAATACCATTTTGTTTGAATTCATCTTATTGCTCTATATGAGAGTTTGTTATCTCATTGTTTATAGTGTCCTATATCTACTTGAGTGGGATATTCCTATGAGTATGTGTGCAATGCATATATTATATGCTCATTGTTTTTCTTCCTTGGTTCATATGTTGAACTTTGTGTGCTATCATATGTTGATTTGTCACTTTGATTCATTTTGGACAACATGAATGACTAGTGATGTTATTGGAAGTATTAATAGTTATGTGGTCATTTGTCCAATTTGTATCTCCCTGGATTTTGGTAGGCTTGTGCATGCATATTTACTATGTGTAAATTCACATGCCTTGTTTGCCTTATTTGATCCAATATATATATGGTAAATCCATCAAATTCTTAATAGCTATGATGTGCATGAAATTCAAATTCATATCAATAGGCACACATTTAAGTGGTTTTACCCTATGTGTTGTAGTTATGCTAACTATGTCGGACCCAATAAGTTTGGGGACCATATTGTACTTAAAATGTTTTAGGTACATTTGAGAAGCATTGGGTGCTTGGCTTATTCATGAAGGTGGTGGCACTATGAGGAAATTAGAGCCAAGCTTGGACATTTTATTGATCTACAACTTCATACCAATGCTATCTCGGTAACAAGTATTTACTTCATGCATATATATATATATATATATATATATATATATATATATATATATATATATATATATATATATATATAGAAATGAGGTCAGCCTTGTGTAGGGGTTGCATCATGCCATGAATTTCTTGACTCGTTCCTGTGATACTTGTTTCCTTTCTCAAAGCATCCCAACAATGATCTCTTGTTGCTAGTTGTGATGTCTTTGATGGTTGTGTGTTTGGAGTTCATTAATATACAATAAGATTATATTAAGCCATGTGCTATGCTTTCAAGCAAAGATCTCATTGGTATATTTTATGACTCCCGTTTGGATATCTTATTCCTTCCTTCTGTAACTATTTTATGTGTACATCCTTCTTTGTGGATATCATCTACCTAGTATCTTATACACGTGAGAGAAGTTACATCTCTAGTTGACATCCCTATTCTTTCATGTCCACCATTTCATTGACTTTTTATATCTTTTTGGTGGCTCCATGGAAGCATTTGTTGAATGAGTGCATGTCTTACCTCTTTGCATATTAGTGCACTCATGTTTGGTGAAGATTGTTGTCCTCATGCTTGTCTTGACAAGCCTATTATTTCCTATCTTCATCATGGGTTGTCACAAGCTTTGATTTTTAGTTTGCTATTAGTGAGCTTGTGAACCCATTTGCTTGATGTGTGTGTGACCTTCTTAACTTCGTGTGTGTGGGAAGGACATGTCTTGCACCTTGTATCTCATTTACTCAAGGCTATGTTGATGCTTAATTCTCATCCTTATACTAGTCTTCTCAAGTGCTTTGACGTGACTCACACACATCATTTTGGCTGTGCCTATTCTTAGGTTGCCTCATGTACATGTTGCTCAACCATATGTTTGTTGCAAATGCTAGGCTTCTTTTCTTATCTATGTTTGCTTGCAATTGTTGTGTGTTCCTATTGATTTTGGGGGAGTGATGATCCTATTTTGTGCACTTGTACCAAAAAAAAATCTAACTTGTGCACAAATCATGGGGAGCTTCTCTATTTTCCTTAGAACACTCCTTTACCCAAATCGTAATGTTCTTTTATCCTTTTGGCTCGTCGGATCTTTTGATTGCTTGCTTCACTTTGTGTTATGCAAATGAGATCAATTTGTGCCATGAGCTTTGTGCCATGTACCTTGCTATTATGACTAGGCTCAAGTTGTATAATAGTGGATTCACTTGTGGATATCATGTTGTTATCAATTGCAACCTTTCTTTTTGTGTATATGAGTTTCTTTATGGATACATATCTTGATTATTATTGGCCACATAGAAATTTTTATACATGAAAAAGTTCATATCTTCGTATCTGATTGCATTCTATAGATTCCGAGCTCCTTTAATTGTTCATCATTGAATATGTGCATTTGTTTTCACTCACATGTTGTGATATGCACACATCAAGGACAAACTCATACTATATTGGTCTGCTAGATGTTTTGTCTTCCATTTTGGCATTTGGTGCCAATGGGGGAGAAGTTTAGAGGGTTTAAGATAAATATCTTTTGTAGTTCTTGTTGTCACTCATGCATATCTACCCTTGTTATATATTCTTATTGCATGAATGAGTATTGTATATAGAGAAATCTCCTCCTAGGTTATGTCAACCAATATATGCAATGACATTCAAAGTTCATTCACACATGCATATATTGTGGGGGAGTTTGCTCTATATACTATGGGTGTACTATCATCAAATGCTTATGTAGTGTCTTCATGATAGTACAACCATCCCAAGTATACAATTTATCCTCGGATAAATTGCATGATTGTTTAAAAATTCATTATATAAACCCTCCTGTTGAGATTGTCATCAATTACCAATATGGGGGAGATTGAAAGTACATGTAGTCCCCATGTGTGGTTTTGGTAATTAATTAATGACAATCCTTATGGACTAATGTTTGCATTGAGATATACATTTGAAGATTAGTCCCATTGGAAAATGATTGAAGAATAATGGAAGAAAACTCCTTTGAAGCAACAAGTACATCGAGATGATCAAAATGGAGTTCATTGGAGTATCTTAAGGGTTGCCATGCTTAGAGCTATGGTTTGAGCCATAATGGATCAAGATCTTAAAAAGGATGATTCGAATGATGAATTCTAGGAGTGGCTCAAAGATATGATCATAATGGACTCATGTGTTGAGACATGATTGAGCAAGCTATTCAAGTGAAGAATTCAATATATCCTTCATGACGTCAAGATTAAGCATGGAGTAGAGATATCGGTTGACCAAGTTGAAGCTCGGAGATTGAACTCTAAATGGTCAACACACGACACAAATGATGCACCACATAAGATCTTGTGGTATGATAAGAAATTATCAATTGCACTTTGTGTACTAATCCATACTATGTGTTGTCTATGTTTTCGAGGGTTAGGTGATTCTCATGGGCTCGCATCGAGAGAGAGATATTTCAAGTGTCTATGAGAGGATAACATCAAGTGTTGGTGATCATGGTTGATAAGGGCAAGTTCAAGATAACCATCCCGAGGGATTACATGCTTGAAGCTTGTGGATGATCACATGACGGGCAAGTGAAGATGATTACAAAGCAAGGACTCCCATATGTGGGAGCTACTTGAAGACTTCACCAATGTCTTGTCTTCAACTTGAGCCAAGAAGAAACATAAACATCAAGCTCAAGTTAAAGGCTTGAGTCAAAGGTATTAGTTCCTTTGGCGTTAGTGTTGTGGAGAGATGACCGCCGAAGAAAAATATACACTCAAGAATGGTTCTCGATAGCTATGTAGTATAGCTCTTTTATGTTTCTTGAGTTATAGGGATCCCGCACTATTAAGAGGGGATCAAAGGGGTTA
The DNA here is from genome assembly GCA_021605205.1 of Aegilops longissima. Classification (NCBI taxonomy): domain Eukaryota; kingdom Viridiplantae; phylum Streptophyta; class Magnoliopsida; order Poales; family Poaceae; genus Aegilops; species Aegilops longissima. The sequence continues at coordinate 248,852,313 of CM038678.1, read as the reverse complement.
GTGCTAGATTTGCTCAAGTCAACATCTTCTATTTCTACTTCCTCACATCATATTCCAACATAGGCATATTTCACTCCTATCCAACAAAATTCCACTCATATCCTATATACCAAATAAATTCATAGCCAACTAGGTTCCCCAAAATATATGATCTAACCTTTGCATACTTTGCATCCTCCATTTTGGTTTATCTTGGGTGGTTCTCTATGTGAGGACCTGGAGCTTTTTCATAGCTTCAAAACGAGCCCAAGATCATCAAAATCGGAGTCCGGATGAGAAAGTTACGGATGTTTTACTTTTGGGGCGCCTGCAGTTTTTGTGTTGGCCGGATATCCGGGACTTGGCCCGGAAATCCGGCCGTAGATGTCCAGAACCGTGTTGAAATGCTGGTTGTGTCCTCCGGATGTCCGGCAACTTGGGCCAGATGTCCGGGGCCCCAAGTTTGGCCAGATGTCCAGGCTTCGGCCAGATGTCCGGGCCCTGTAACCTGTTTTCTGCGTACATGTGTGCACACTTCACAGCGTCCGGATGTCCGGCCCCAGGCCCGGATGTCCGGCCTGACACAGCCACTTACACTCCAACGGCCATATTTGCACTACCATTATATATAACCTTCTTCCACCCCGGGAGAAGGTTGAGCAACACATTCATATGAACCCTAGAACACAAAAAAGGCTCCCTCTCACTTCCCCTACACCAAATCTTAGATCCCGGAGAGATTCGTGAGAGTTCTTGAGAGATTTTCCAATCAAGTGATAGATCCACTCCCTCTCCCTCTCTTGACCAAAGGAATTCGTGATTTGAGCAAGTCTTGAGCATTTCCCCTTTGTTCTTGTTACTCTTGGAGGTTGGAGACTCCTAGGCGGTAGGAGTGCTCCGGTGAGGAATCAACTTGTGATTTGTCCCCCGGAAAGTTTGTGAAGGTTTGGAGGCCGCCTCAAGGTCTACCACTAGTGGTTGAGAATCTCCTTCGTGGTGATATCTCAAGGAGAATAGGGTGAGCCTTCGTGGCGTTGGTGTGCCTTCGTGGTAACATCCACCTCTCTAACGGTGACTAGCTTCCCTCCAAGGAAGTGAACATCGGGATACATCCTCGTCTCCGTGACTTTGGTTATCCCTAACCCTAACTCCTTACTTGTGGTTTACTTTGGTCATTTGACCGTGCATTCACTATATCTTGTTGTCCTCATTATATTGTGGTGGTTGATTATATTGTGTTGGCCATTTCCTTGTAGAGATTATTTAGGCCTACACTTCATATTCATAATTCATACTTGCTACTATTGATATACATTGTGATTAGTGTGAATTGCTAACTTGTTTTATAAACTTCCATATATTGTGATATTGCTCAAGTAAGCTTGTGTAACTTACTTGAGTTTGCTTGTATCATTCAATTCCATATATTGTGATACAATTTGTGTAAGCTTGTATTGCTTACTTGTGGTTGTGTGTATTATTCATTTCCATACCTCGTGATATACACTGAGTAAGTTTGTGTGACTTACTTGTGCTTACTCATATCCTCGTTGTTCTCATCTTGTTTATGCTAAGTTGTTGGTGCACTTAGTGAGCCTAGTATATTTAGGATTTGTGCTTGAAAAGTATCTGCTTAGTTTAGTTCCGCATTTGGATATAGCCAAATCCGTAAAAGATTTTAAAACGCCTATTCACCCCCCCTCTAGGCGACATCGTGGTCCTTTCACCTCGACCTTCGAAAAGCATCCGTTATACGAGTCATGGCAATACTCCCGAGCTCGCCCCAGTACTGGGTTATCGGGGTTATCTCACCAACAACTGTACAAGAGAGATTTCGATGTCGGCAAAACTCAGGTATTCGAGAACATAGCGATAAAATTGTGACGACAACACCTCGGAGCTCAACTCCCGGGACACCGCCACAACCCCTAAATGTGGAGGCACCAAGAACAATGTTCTCGTCACAAAACCATCGAACGATTCTAAGATACCAGCGTGATCCTAAAATTTTTTTAGTGAAATTTGAGGAGAGGAGAGTCAAAACTTCTCGTCGGGAGACCTCACCAGAGCGGACGAAGGGACTGGGGAGTAAAAAGAATCCTACTCTCCGATATATATAATCCTAAGACTCAAAACATTTTTGTTCTAGACTCAACAACGCCATGACAAACAATCAGCGAGGGCTCCTAAGTCGGGATGGCTCGATTACCAACTTATAACGCCCTCGATGCGGCTATATCTCCCACGTGTCGAAGCACGACTTAGAGGCATAACCGCATTGAAAGCAATGTCGCAAGTGAGGTAATCTTCACACAACCCATGTAATACATAAGGAAAGAGATACATAGTTGGCTTACAATGCCACTTCACACAATACATAAATAAACATCCATCATCCAGATTACACTCAAGGTCCGACTACGGAACGAAAATAAAAGAAGACTACCCCAAATGCTACAGATCCCGATCGTCCCAACTGGGCTCCACTATCGATCATCAGGAAAAGACACATAGTAACGACCACGTTCCTCGTCGTACTCCCACTTGAGCTCGGTTGCATCACCTGACCGCATCGTCGGCACCTGCAACTGTTTTGGTAGAATCTGTGAGCCACGGGGACTCAGCAATCTCACACCGCGAGATCAAGACTATTTAAGCTTATAGGAAGGACAGAGTTGTGAGGTGGAGCTGCAGCAGCGACTAGCATATATGGTGGCTACATTCGCAAAAGAGAGCGAGAAGAGGAGCAAGGCACGGTCGTGAAGCTAGTAGCGATCAAGAAGTGATCTGAACTACTTCGTCAAACATAACTCCAACACCGTGTTCACTTCCCGGACTCCGCCGAGAAGAGACCATCACGGTTACACACGCGTTGATGTGTATTAATCAAGGTCAACCGGGTTTTCTACAACCGGACATTAACAAATTCCCATCTGCCTCATAACCGCGGGCACGGCTTTGAAAGATAATACCTGCAGGGGTGTCCCAACTTAGCCCATTATAAGCTCTCACGGTCAACGAAGGATATTCCTTCTACCGGGAAGACTCGATCAGTCTCGAATCCCGGACTACAAGACATTTCGACAGCAATAAAACAAGACCAGCAAAGCCACCCGAATGTGCCGACAAATCCCGATAGGAGCTGCACATATCTCGTTCTCAGGGCACACCGGATGAGCCAGACGTTGGGTTGGCATAGACCCTGATTGCCCAAGGGGCGCCGGACATCGCTCAAGTTGGACCAGCACTCGAAGGAGAACTGGCCCGGGGGGTTAAAATAAAGATGACCCTCGGGCTCGCGAAAACCCAGGGGAAAAAGGCTGAGGTGGCAAATGGTAAAACCAAAGTTGGGCCTTGCTGGTGGAGTCTTATTCAAAGCGAACTGTCAAGGGGGTCCCATAAATCACCCAACCGTGTAAGGAACGCGAAACACCAGGCATAAGGCCGAGCCTTCCACCCTTTACCAAGTATATAGATGCATTAATTATAGCAGATATATATTGTGATATCCCAACAAGTAAACATGTTCCAACAAGGAACAACATCTCCATGTTCCAACAAGGAACAAACTTCATCTTCTCCTGCAACTAGCAACATTATAAGAGGGGCTGAGCAAAGCGGTAACATAGCCAATCAACGGTTTGCTAGGAAAGGATGGTTAGGGGCTTGACATGGCAATATGGGAGGCATGATAAGAAAGTGATAGGCATCGTAGCATAGGCATAGCAAAAGAGCGAGCATCTAGCAAGCAAAGATAGAAGTGATTTCGAGGGTATGGACATCTTGCCTGGAAGGTTCTCAGAGTTGTCGAAAGCTTGATCCTCGAAAGCGTTCTCAACAGGTTCCTCGTTCACGTACTCGTCTCCCGGCTCTACCCAAAGCAAGAACACAAACAAAGGAACCACAATAAATCACGGTGCAATGCACAAGCAACATGATGCACTACATGGCATGATATGCGAGATGTGATATGCAATGCGTATGCGTGCTCCGGAAGGAAAATGATGAACCAGGCATCAACTTGGCAAACCAAGTATGCCGCTGGAAAGGTGAGATGATTTCGGTTGAAATCGATATAAAGATCACCGGAATCGGATGCACGGTTTGCAAATGACAAACAAAACAAGAATGACACAAATCTGCCATTAACAGCATGATGCCACTTAGCAAGCAACAAGAAATTGAGCTACTGCACCCAAACGTACCAACAAAGCATATGGCAGTGATCTACTCAAGATGCTTGACAAAAGATGAACACTGAGCTACGGCTAAATCACACCATAACAGGTCCAAACAAGCATGGCAAAAATGCAAAACATATCAGCTTCACAGACTTAGTGAAAATACTGAACATGGCAGAATCAGCATCAGGAAGCAAAGTTCAGAGCAAGCAAACAACATGCTACAGGAACTTATAATAGCAAAACAAGGCATGTCATGAATCTACTCAAAGCATAGAACAAAAGTCCCTTACTGACCATGAGCCAAAAGGGATCAGAAAATGCAATAGCGCCCATGCCAATATAGCAAGTTTCGTTAACAGATTCAGCAAACAGGGCATGACAAAACAGATAACAAGTAGGCATGTTCGCGAGCTCGATGCACTCACTACAGAGCATTACAAGATAAACTAAGCATACATACATCAAGAAGATATTGCATAGAAGCTATACATGGCAAGAACAACATCATAGCATACACGGATCAACTACAACAACCTTGGCAAAATTGAATAACATGTAAACAATCTGCCAGGAAACATTTTATAGCAAAAGTAGAGCTCCATTTACTCAAGCTATGGCATTCCATAATTGCAAACAAAGGCATGGATGGATAGAGCATAACCATATATTCAAAACATCCTTACTGAAGTATCTCAAAATAAGCATGGATCTCTCGGTAACATCAAGTTAACATGGCATAAAAATATCAGCAAAACAGGGGCTGAAATCAGCAACATCATGAAGCCTAGTTTGCATGCTTGTGCTAGTCACCACAGATATCACAAAAATACATGGCATACACCCCTGTAAAGATAGCATGGCATATTACAAAACACATGTAGGACTCAAGATCATAGGGTGCACATCAATCATGGCAAAAATGACAAAAGTGCATGTTCTGTTAAGAAACAGAAACTAACATCACATAGCACTCTTCCAATAGCATTTCGGGCATCAATATGAGCTCAAATGAAAATGATGCAATGAGATGAAATGATCTACTCATCGAGACGAACATTTCGGTACGCTATACGCCCAAAACGGAGCCACGGGTGCAAAGATGTGATGCGATGAACATGCAATAATTTTACTGCAGAAAATGACTTAGATGAATTCCGGGGAGGGGAAAGTCAACCGCGTTTGGATCTAGATCGGATCGAGGCGGCGGCGCGGCTCGCCGGAGTCGGTCGGGGAGGACGAGGCGGGCGGGCGGGCGGCAGCCGGAGGCGACCGGCGGCGACGCCGGAGAGGCAGGCGGCGGGCGTCCGAGGCGGCCACGGAGCTCGCCGGCTCGGGACGGCCGGGCGGCCGAGGCGGCGTGAGCTTGGGCGGCGGAGGCGCGGGCGGCGGGTCGGGCGCGGCCGTGGCGCAGCGGGCGGCGCTGGCAGGAGGGCCTCCCGCTGGCCCTGAGGGCCGGCGGCGGCGGCGATGTGGCGCGCATACGTGGCGCGCTTGGTTGGCGGGCGGCGGGCGCGGACGTGTCCGGCCCGAATCGGACACGTCCGGCGGCGGGGAGAGGAGCGGGGCTAGGGTTAGGGGTGGAGTGATCCGGGATTTGGGAATGGGGGGTCTTTATTTATAGGTAGAAGGAGCTAGGAAGCTCCAAATGGACTGCGATTTTCGCCCACACGATCGTGATCGAACGGCGATGGACATGGAAGTGACTTAGAGGGGTTATTGGGCTGTTTTGAAGGGGTGTTGGGCTGCAACTTAAAAGAGGCCTTTGCGAGAGTGCGGTTAACCGTTGGAGTACCAAACGAGCTCCAAATGACCCGAAACTTGACAGGTGGTCTACCGGTGGTGTACCAAGGCCACTTGACAAACCTCGGTCCATTCCGAGAATGTTTAGTACCCGCTCACGGAAAAATGCAAAAGGGGACGCCGGGGAACATAGGAGTGCCGGATTGCAAAGCGGACAACGGGGAAAATGCTCGGATGCATGAGACGAACACGTATGCGAATGCGATGCACATGATGACATGATATGAACTGCATGACATGGACAAAATGCAAAAATGAAGAAAAACCCAACCACGGAGGGAATATCATATCACAATGCCGAAAATGGCAAGAGTTGGAGTTACAAATATGGAAAGTTACATCCGGGGTGTTACAGGTATGAACCATAGAGAAGTTGGAATACAGTAGTTTTAACACCAATATAAATAAAGAATGAGTTCAATACAGTACCTTAAAGTGGTGGTTTGTTTTCTTACACTAACGGAGCTCATGATATTTTCTGTTTAAGTTTTGTGTTGTGAAGTTTTCAAGTTTTTGGGTAAAGATTTGATGGATTTTGGAACAAGGAGTGGCAAGAGCCTAAGCTTGGGGATGCCCAAGGCACCCCAAGGTAAAATTCAAGGACAAACAAAAGCCTAAGCTTGGGGATGCCCCGGAAGGCATCCCCTCTTTCGTCTTCGTCTATCGCTAACTTTACTCGATGCTATATTTTTATTCACCACATGATATGTGTTTTGCTTGGAGCGTCTTGTATGATTTGAGTCTTTGATTTTTAGTTTACCACAATCATCCTTGCTGTACACACCTTTTGGTAGAGACACACATGAATCGGAATTTATTAGAATACTCTATGTGCTTCACTTATATCTTTTGAGCTAGATAATTTTGCTCTAGTGCTTCACTTATACCTTTTTAGAGCACGGTGGTGGTTTTATTTTGTAGAAATTATTGATCTATCATGCTTCACTTATATTATTTTGCGAGTCTTTTAGAACAACATGGTAATTTGCTTTGGCTATAAAATTAGTCTTAATATGATAGGCATCAAAGATGGGTATAATAAAAACTTTCATATAGAGTGCATTAAATATTATGATAAATTGGATACTTGATAATTGTTTTGAGATATAAAGGTGGTAATGTTAGAGTCATGCTAGTTGGGTAATTATGAAATTGAGAAATACTTGTGTTAAGGTTGGCAAGTCCCGTAGCATGCACATATGGTGAACGTTGTGTGACAAATTTGAAGCATGGGGTGTTCTTTGATTGCTTTCCTTATGAGTGGCGGTCGGGGACGAGCGATGGTCTTTTCCTACCAATCAACCCCCCTAGGGGCATGCGTAGTAGTACTTTGCTTCGAGGGCTAATAAACTTCTACAATAAGTATATGAGTTCTTTATGACTAATGTGAGTCCATGGATTATACGCACTCTTACCTTCACGCAATTTGCTAGCCTCTACGGTACCGTGCATTGCCCTTTCTCACCTTGAGAGTTGGTGCAAACTTCGCCGGTGCATCCAAACCCCGTGATATGATACACTCGATCATACATAAACCTCCTTATATCTTCCTCAAAATAGCCACCATACCTACCTATTATGGCATTTCCATCGCCATTCCGAGATATATTGCCATGCAACTTTACACCGTTCCGTTTATTATGACACGCTCCATCATTGTCATATTGCTTTGCATGATCATGTAGTTGACATTGTATTTGTGGCAAAGCCACCTTTATAATTCTTTCATACATGTCGCTCTTGATTCATTGCATATCCCGGTATACCGCCGGAGGCATTCACATAGAGTCATATTTTGTTCTAAGTATTGATTTGTAATTCTTGAGTTGTAAGTAAATACAAGTGTGATGATTTTCATTATTAGAGCATTGTCCCATGTGAGGAAAGGATGATGGAGACTATGATTCCCCCACAAGTCAGGATGAGACTCCGGACGGAAGAAAAAAAGAGAGGCCAAAGATGCCCAAATAAAAAAAAGAAGCCAAAGAAGCCCAAACAAAAAAATGAGAGAAAAAGAGAGAAGGGACAATGTTACTATCCTTTTTCCGCACTTGTGCTTCAAAATAGCACCATGATCTTCGTGATTGAGAGTTTCTTATTTTGTCACTTTATATACTAGTGGGAATTTTTCATTATAGAACTTGGCTTGAATATTCCAATGATGGGCTTCCTCAAAATGCCCTAGGTTTTCCTGAGCAGGCAAGTTGGATGCACACCCACTTAGTTTCTTTTTTATGAGCTTTCATACACTTATAGCTCTAGTGCATCTGTTGCATGGCAATCCCTACTCCTTGCATTGAATCAATTGATGGGAATCTCCATAGCCTGTTGATTAGCCGCGTCAATGTGAGACTTTCTCCTTTTTTGTCTTCTCACATAACCCCTATCATCATACTCTACTCCACCCATAGTGCTATATCCATGGCTTGCACTCATGTATTGCGTGAGCGTTGAAAAGGCTGAAGCACATTAAAAAGTACGAACCAATTTCTCGGCTTTTCATCGGGGTTGTGCATGATGGGAGCATTTTGTGTGACGAAAATGAAGCACGGCCAAACTATATGATTTTGTAGGGATAAGCTTTCTTTGGCTATGTTATTTTGATAAGACATAGTTTCTTAGTTAGTATGCTTGAAGTATTACTATTTTTATGTCAATATTAAACTTTTGTATTGAATCTTTTGGATCTAAACATTCATGCCACAATAAAGAGAATTACATTGAAAATTATGTTGGGCAGTGTCGGTGTCAAAACCGGCGGATCTCGGGTAGGGGGTCCCGAACTGTGCGTCTAGGCGGATGGTAACAGGAGACAAGGGACACGATGTTTTTACCCAGGTTCGGGCCCTCTCGATGGAGGTAATACCCTACTCCTGCTTGATTAATATTGATGATATGGGTAGTACAAGAGTAGATCTACCACGAGATCAAGGAGGCTAAACCCTAGAAGCTAGCCTATGGTCTGATTGTTGTTAGATCCCACGGACTAAAACCCTCCGGTTTATATAGACACCGGATAGGTTAGGGTTACAGAGTCGGTTACAATGGTAGGAGATCTACATATCCGTATCGCCAAGCTTGCCTTCCACGCCAAGAAAAGTCCCATCCGGACACGGGGACGAAGTCTTCAATCTTGTATCTTCATAGTCTTGGAGTCCGCCGTGATGATAGTTCGCTATTCGGACACCCCTAGTCCAGACTCCCTCGGTATCCCCTGAACCAGGCTTCAATGACGACGAGTCCGCGCGCATATTGTCTTCACATTGCAAGGCGGGTTCCTTCTCGAATACTTCATAGAAGGTTTTGAACACAAGGATAGTGTCCGCTCGCAAAACAAGTTCCACATACCACCGTAGAGAATAATTTTGCACAGATCTGTTGGCGTATTCCGCGGCGTGACATCACACCACGGCCAGGCCTTTATATGCATCATTTTTCTTGTTCCACCTCAGTAGCGTTTAGCGGCGGTTTCACGCACGTCTTATCAAAGCATAGATCGTGCCCCTTATTCCGGATTCTCATCAATACGGACGTGTGTAACCCATCCGCGCCATTGATTACGGCGCTTGGGAGATAAGCGACTTTTACCAGGCTGGTGGGGGACGCATAACTTCGTCCGTCCATATGAGGGGATAATGATCCACCTTTTCACCTACGCCTTCTTCCTCCTTTGCTTATCCATTTTCGCGCACTCGAGCTCCAGCGCCCAAGTCCGCACACCCCACCGCAACCTTCTCCAACTATGTCCGGAGCGGGAGGCAGGTGGATGGCCTCCTCCGTCACGGAGGGGCACATCACAAGACTGCGGGAGGCCGGATACTTGTCCGGCGACATCGTGTGTCGGCTACCCGACGAGGGGCAGCTCATTCCAACCCCCAGGCCCCATGAGAGGGTGGTGTTTCTCCCCCACTTCCTCCGCGGACTAGGTTTTCCACTTCACCCATTTGTCCGGGGGCTCATGTTCTACTACGGCCTAGACTTCCACGACCTGGCCCCGAATTTCATCCTCAACATCTAGCGTTCATCGTCGTGTGCGAGGCCCTCCTCTGCATCCAGCCCCACTTCGGCTTATGGCTGAAGATCTTCAATGTCAGGCCGAAGGTAGTGGGCGGCCGCCAAGCGGAGTGCGGAGGCGCCATGGTTGGCAAGATGGCCAAAGTCCTATGGCTCGAGGGCTCCTCCATGGAGACAATAAAGGGGTTGCAATCGGGGTGGTTCTACATCACCGAGCCACGCGACCACAAATGGGTGGCGGCCCCCGAATTCAGATCTGGCTTCCCCACACGGCTCTCGTCATGGAAAGAGACGGGCCTGACGTGGGGGAATTCGGATGAGCTATCCGGGCTCCAAACATGCGTCCGAAACCTGGTGGACAAGAATCTCAGGCTTGTCAACGTAATCCAGGTGATGCTCATCCGCCGGATTCTCCCATGCCAACAACGGGCCTTCAAATTGTGGGAGTTCGATCCGGCACAGCACTCAACTCTAAAAAGGCTCTTTGACACTACGTACGAAGATGCCTGGAAGGTGCTGTTCAAGGGCGCCGAGGCTCCCACATCCGCTACCGAAGATCGCGGATTCAGCTCGCAGCGTCAAGCCAGCGAGGTGAGTTATTTTACCCTTTATGGGACTCTTTTTCATAGTTCGACTCTATGCGGGATCTAAAACTCCCTAACCTTTAACAGACTGGTGAAGGCGTCCGGACAGGTTAATCCGGCTCCTTTGCCGAAGACCAGCGGACGCCCGATTGACGGGCTGCTGGCTCTGGTACCTCATGTGGTGCCGGAGAAGAAGGTTAAGAAGGAGGCAACGGAACTCGAAGGAGCTCCCGACGCCTGGTTTTGTCGATTCTGGCAGAATCTTCTCCGAGAACGAGGAGGAGGAAAAAGCCTCTCCCAGTGGGGAGGAGAGGAAAGGAAGGCCGCCCCAACTGGGGAGGCCGGAGGGTCCAAGAAGGGAAGAACCCTTCCTCCGGACTTCTCCACTAACGTCGACAACAACGAGGAGGATTGGCCAACAAGGGCCAAGCCCCTGGCGAGATCGTAAGTGTCCGGATACCCGTGACTTTTTTATTGCATAGTGTTCTCTGACGCCGAACAATCATGCAGCCTGCCCAAGGGCGAGTTCGCCGCTTCGACAAGCGTGTCCCTGAGTTCGTCGGAAATGGAGAGTACTTCACTCCCGGCCGCCTCCTCACCTCACGTTGCGGACGACGAGGTGGGGCCCCAAGGGGGGCCTGGTCAAGAGGAGGTGGCGCAGGAGGCGCCGCAAGGCAACCTCCCGGACTCTAGGCGCGTGGGGGGCGAGACCCCCAGGGGCTCTAAGCCCGACCCTCGTCTGGACTCCATGCCGGAACCTTCAGCGGTTCCGGAGTCCGGCAAGCAGTCCCTTCGCAAGAAGGGTAAGACGCCGGTGTCCTCCGTCCAACCGGAGGCACCGGATAGCTTACTGGAGGCGCTTAACAGCGCTTTCATCAAGGAGGAGCACCACACTGTTATGAGTGCGGTGATCCGGACAGTTCGATCCGCCAAGAGCAGGTGACGAAGCTGTACCAGCCTTCTAACGAGGCTTTGAGGTAAGTTTAGAATATGTAAAAATATTACCGATAGACAAGTAGCCTCGATGCTTAGTTCGGTGTTCGGAAAGAAAAGCCGGACTAAGGATCTAAAAATATATACGCAGGAGTCTAACATAAGTATGTCAATATGGGAATGCAGGCTACGCTGCTGACCTTTGCCGCACCGACTGCGGAGATCGATGCATTGAAGCAAAGCCTCGAGCGGTCCGAGAACGAGCTCGGCCTTGCCAAGAAGCAGCTCGAGGACAAGGAAGGTAAGTAATACCTTATTAAAGAAATACCTTATAGAAAGGTTTCGGTAGCAAAAAATAACAGGAATAACATGGGTACTGCAAGGGCCACGAACGAGGTGGCGACCCTGAAGGAAGCGGTGTCCGTGGCCGAAAGTAAAGCGGCCGTGGAGCGCACCGAGCGAGAGAAGGGGGAGGCACAACTGGCGGAGGTGCGGCAAGAGCTCCAGGCTCTCGTGAAAAAACACGAGGGTTTGGAGCGTGACTCGAAGACCCGAGAGTCCGAGCTTGCCTCGGCTCTTGAGAGTGCCAAAGCTGCTAAGGCTGAGGCCCAAAAAGCCCTCCAAGAAATCTAATCATTAAAGAAGATAGCGGCGGGTAAGGCATTCTTTATGCAAAGCAAGCATGTGAAAGTTAATTACCTATTACTTACCCGGATTGGAGCTCTCCGGGAGCATTCACAGATCTGCCCGTGGTGTGTGCGATCTTGCCGCATTCTACCGCGCCAAGGAGGGAGCTCAACGAAGAAGGTGTTCGGTCTCAATATCTTTGAGGCGGACATCCGGTGCCCCTAAGCGACTAGCTGAAGCAGCTGGTCGAGCTCCACAAGGTCGCCGAACAGGCCATGAAGGGCCTCATAGTTCGGCCGTGGCCATTGGAAGCCATGCCTGGGAGCTACTTTGGGCTAGTGCGGCAGCTGGTGGACGCCTGTCCACGGGTTGAAGTCATCAAGCGCTCCGTCTGCATTGAAGGTGTCCGTCGGGCCCTTGCCCGTGCTAAAGTGCACTAGGGCAAGCTGGATGCGGAGAAGCTTGTGACGGAGAGGCCACCGAAGGGCAAGGAGCATCACACGCCCGAAATGTACTATGAGGGCCTCCTGAAGGGTGCCCGCCGAATAGCGGATGAGTGCTCCAAAGATGTAATTTTTGAATAGACTCGCATTTGTTATCACAGACGCTGAAAACTTGTTCATATCGCTAAGCAACGCTTGTTAATTTAAAATATTACCTTTCAGGCGGCCGTTTATCAAATTTGAGAGATGGCAAGTCGTTGGCTTCAGCCCCCATGCCACAGTCTTTGGGGTGTTGGGATAAACTTGAGCACTCTTGTTCCCATTCTTGGGTCCATCTAGGAGGCGCTCACGCAAGCGAACAAGGCAACCGGACTTATAATGCTTGAACACTCTCACTTAGCCATAGAATTCTATAATTTTAAATTTCGTGAAGCCCCTACTATTCGGAAGACCGAGTTCGGGGCGCTATCCACGCCTTGGCCGGACAATTCCGGTTCCTCGCTCTAAGCGGCATAAGTCTTTAGGGACCCGAAAAACCTCTCGAACAGCGACCGGCTCTCGCCCTATCATGACGGTCAGTTTTAGCTTTCTCCACTAAGGTGCTCAACCCAGCTCAACTGGGGCACAATCGCTGTGGTTCTCCTGGTGCTACCTTAGCCGATATAACGGAACGTAAGGTACCAAAACACGGGAGCCGGGCAAACCCAACTATTGACCCAAGACATGATTCGGAGCTGATGCATAGAATGCTATAAGTTCGGGGTGCCGCACTTGTGAAAGTGTTCGGACTTATCACACCATACTTTTGGAGTACTTAAGCCCCTGTTGTATTGGCCGTACCAAAGTGTACGGGTGCAACATGTCATGAAATGAACATATGTATAGATAAAGAAAGGAGTGCAATAATAAGCAAAAGCTACGTATTGTTTATTCAAAAAGGTGCTGCAATGAAAGCAGAACGATACAAATAGTGCGATAAGCAAGGGATGGGACTATCTAACATGTCCCCCTCCAGGGGTAAGCTGCGGGATGGTATGTAAAATAGGTATAATGCTCGTAATAGAGACCACCTGAACACTCGACGTAGCTTTCTGCTTCCCTGGCTGTTGCATCGTGAGTTCGGCGATTCTAGTGCCAGACATGACTTCTGGAAAACAGAGTCCTAAAAGTAAGAAAAAAGAAGAAAAAAAGAAAAAGGAAAAAAGAATGACACAATCGGGAGCCCCTGGTGCGGTTAAGTCGCATTCTGGGCGTGCCGTGGTCGTGCCCCTCCCCTTATGCCCATGGTATCTCCAGAGCGTAGTTATGTACGCGTAGTACTGGCTTCGTAATTTCGCGAGGGCTGGGGTTGGGGCCGGATTGCTACGCGTGCTTGAATTGTGCCAGGCGGTCTTGTTGTAGGTTACTCCGGACGCGCTTGACAGTGTCCGGACGCTTAGTGGCCGGACTCGAGAATTGCTGTGAGAGGCTGCTTTGCACCTCTGTCGCGAGGGCCGCCGTGTGCTCCTCCGTTCGGAGAGAGCGTTCGGTGTTTCCATTGACCGTGATTACTCCTCGAGGGCCTGGCATCTTGAGCTTGAGGTATGCGTAGTGCGGCACCGCATTGAACTTTGCAAATGCGGTTCGTTCGAAAGCGATGCATGATAGCCGCCATGAGCGGGACGATGTCGAAGATTAACTCTTCGCTTCGGAAGTTATCCGGGGATCCGAAGACCACTTCGAGTGTAACTGAGCCTGTACAATTGGCCTCTACACCCAGTATGACGCCTTTAAAGGTCGTCTTGTAGGTTTAATCCTTGAGGGGTCTATTCCCATTTTGCGCACTATATCCTGATAAAGCAGGTTCAGGCTGCTACCGCCATCCATCAGGACTCTGGTGAGGTGAAATCCGTCAATAATTGGGTCAAGAACCAATGCGGCGAAACCGCCGTGACGGATGCTAGTGGGTGGTCCTTCGATCGAAGGTGATCGGGCAGGAAGACCATGGGTTGAACTTGGGCGTGGCTCTATCGCATATCGTCCCTTAGTGCACGCCGCCGCTCCCTTTTGGGTATATGGGTTGCGTATATCATGTTCACCGTCCGCACTTGTGTGGGAAAACCCTTCATCCTCTATTGTTCGGCGGTGGGGCTCTTCCTCGTCATCGCTATGCAGCCCCTTGTCGTTGAGTTCGCACTTAACTTGCTCGCTTGATTGAACACCCAAAATCCCTGTTGGTGTGATTGACTGGTTTTCGGGGTGCCATGTATCCGCAAGCGATCGAGTATTCGGTCCAAGTTGGACGGGCCCAGGTATTTCTTTTGAATGGCTTCTTCCCACGACCGGGTTAGAGCCTCGAATCCGGCATTGACGGCCGTATCTTCAACATTATCGCCAAGCACGCGGCGCTTGTTCTTGTTGCGACGCGACCTGCCATTGCTGTCCTTGGTATCCGAACTATCAGGGTGTTTGGCCAAGTTGTTGCTTCGAGCTGTCCTCTCCCGCACAAAAGCGGGTCATGAGTGTTGTGAGGGCTGCCATGGATTTCGGCTTTTCCTGTCCTAGGTGCCGGGCAAGCCATTCATCGAGGATGTTATGTTTGAAGGCTGCAAGGGCCTCTGCATCCGGACAGTCAACGATTTGATTTTTCTTTGTTAGGAACCGTGTCCAGAATTGTCTGGCCGATTCTTCTGGCTGTTGAATTATATGGCTAAGGTCATCGGCGTGTCGGTGGTCGCACATATGTGCCCTGGAAGTTATCAAGGAATGCGGCTTCCGGTCCTCCCAACAACCAATTGATTCTGCCGGCAAGCTGTTGAGCCAATGCCGAGCTGGTCCTTTAAGCTTGAGTGGGAGGTATTTGATGGCATGTAGATCATCACCGCGGGCCATGTGGATATGGAGGAGATAGTCCTCGATCCGCATCGCAGGATCTGTGGTACCATCGTATGATTCGATGTTTACGGGTTTGAAGCCCTCGGGATTTGATGATCCATTACTTCATCCGTGAAGCATAGTTGGTGTCTGGCGCCTCAGTTGGGCTATATCATGACGTAGCTCATATGAGCTTTGTCTACTGTGTTCAGCCCGGCCGGGTTTGCTGTATCCGGCGTGACGGTAATCATCCCGAGTCGTTGGGCGCCCACGCGATCCATAGATCGATCTTGTATGTTTTGCCTTATCTTCCAATATATCTCGCAAGTCCGGCGCATTTTCCCGTGCCTTGGTACTTTTTGAGCGGCGTCGGGGTGTGGCTTGAGCGGAGGGCCGAGAGGCTTCTCTGTCGCGGCTGCGGGGTGGCCGGTCTGCCATGTCATGCGCTAGTGACTTGGGTGCTTCCTCCTCTGATCGAGGCAACGACCTGCGTTTGGGGTAGCTTTTGGAGGGGCGTTCGAGTTCATACTCTTGGCTGCAAGGACTTGATCCATCCGCCCCTAGCAGTGTCTTGGTCAGCTCTAAGTTGTTGCTGCTTTTCTTGAGGCTGCTTGCCGTGGCTATAAGCCTGCGTTTGAAACGCTCTGTTGGCGGGATCCTCGAGCACGACAAATTGCCGTTGTCGAGGCTTCCCTCATCTTGAGAGGGAGGCGATAATTATCGTCCTCTACCTCTCTTTCGCAGACTTGTCGTGCGGACTTGCTTCTCCCTCCTCTGCGTTGAGTCCTGCTTTGGAGGGGTTGTCTTCGCACCTTGTCCGGTGTTATTATCTCCCGTGCGGAATCACCGTTTTTTGTGGCGGGATTTAGAGCGGCGCCGCTGACGTCGGCGCTTCGGTTGCTTCTTGGAGGGGTCATCCTCCGTTGTTCCATCGTCGTTCCCATCTTTTGGGATGTCCACCATGTATATGTCGTATGACGAGGTGGCCTTCCAGTGCCCTGTAGGCGCTGGGTCTTGGTCGTCTCCGGCATCGTCGTCCATACCGTCGATGTCTTGGTCGTAGTCGAGCATGTCGGTTAAATCATCGGCGGTGGCTACAAAGTGGGTGGTGGGTGGGCGTTGAATTTAGTCGTCCGTATCCCAACCTTCACGCTCGTAGTCCGCCAGGCTCTCCGGATAAGAGAGAGACTTTAGTGAATTCAGGATGTCGCCAAAGGGCGAGTCTTTGAAAGATGTCGCGGGCGGTGAACTCCATGACCGGCGCCCAATCGGATTCGACAAGGGGGCACGGAGGGTTGAGTCCGGAAAGGAGTCCGCACCACTGGAGTCAAGGTCTTCACAAAGGACAGGGATGGAGTTCGGCTCAATCGCCGTAGAGATCATAGCCCCCGAGGCAGCGTCCAACCAGTCGTCCTCGATCAGGGAATCCGGCTCCGGATTAAGGGTCGGGCGGGTCTTTGGTGCGGCCTCGTGGCCTGCTCGCGGCAGAGCTAGATCATGCCCATCGAGACAAGGCGGCACGCTTCGTTGTGGCTCGAATCCGTCGAAGATCAAGTCTCCGCGACATCGGCCGTATAGTTCAAACTTCAAATCAGTCTGATGGCGGGCGTAGCTCTCGATCTGCTCCGGATGGCCAGCGAATTGCCCGCGATGCAAAGCCGCCGAATACGAAGATCTGTCTGGGGAGAAAAGTCTCACCCTAGACCGCGTCGTTGTTGATGATCGAAGGAGCCATCGGGCCTATTGGTGATGACACAGAGGAACTCTCAATGAAAGCACCAATGTCGTTGTCAAAACCGGCGGATCTCGGGTAGGGGATCTGAAGCGTGCGTCTAGGCGGATGGTAACAGGAGACAAGGGACACGATGTTTTACCCAGGTTCGGGCCCTCTCGATGGAGGTAATACCCTACTCCTGCTTGATTAATATTGATGATATGGGTAGTACAAGAGTAGATCTACCACGAGATCAAGGAGGCTAAACCCTAGAAGCTAGCCTATGGTCTGATTGTTGTTCGTCCTACGGACTAAAACCCTCCGGTTTATATAGACACCGGATAGGTTAGGGTTACACAGAGTCGGTTACAATGGTAGGAGATCTACATATCCGTATCGCCAAGCTTGCCTTCCACGCCAAGGAAAGTCCCATCCAAACACAGGACGAAGTCTTCAATCTTGTATCTTCATAGTCTTGGAGTCCGGCCGTGATGATAGTTCGGCTATCCGGACACCCCCTAGTCCAGGACTCCCTCAGGTAGCATTCCACATCAAAAATTCTATTTTTATCATTTACCTACTCGAGGACGAGCATGAATTAAGCTTGGGGATGCTTGATACGTATCCAACGTATCTATAATTTTTTTATTGTTCCATGCTATTATATTATCTGTTTTGGATGTTTAATGGGATTTAATATACCCTTTTAATGGGATATTATCTTTTTGCATATTTCAGTGTTTCGCAGAAAAGGAATATCAAACGGAATGAAACCTTCGCGAGGATCGTTTTTGGAACAAACGCAATCCAGGAGACTTGGAGTGGACGTCAAGGAAGCCACAAGGTGGCCACGAGGTAGGAGGGCGCGCCCAGGGGGGTAGGCACGCCCCCACCCTTGTGGGCCCCTCGTAGCTCCATGATACGTCTCCAACGTATCTATAATTTTTGATTGCTCCATGCTACTTTATCTATTGTTTTGGAATATATTGGGCTTTATTTTCCACTTTAATATTACTTTTGGGACTAACCTATTAACCAAAGGCCCAGCCCAGAATTGCTATTTTTTTTGCCTTTTTCATTGTTTCGAATAAACAGAATATCAAACGGAGTCCAAACGGAATGAAACCTTTGAGCGTGATTTTCTCACGAACGTGATCTAGGAGACTTGGACCCACGCCAAGGAACAGAGAGGCGGTCACGAGGTGGGGCGCGCCCCTAGGCGCCCCGCCTCGTGGCCCCCCTGTAGCTCCACCAACGTACTCCTTCCTCCTATATAGACCTACGTACCCCCAAATGATCAGAACAGGAGCCAAAAACCTAATTCCACCGCCGCAACTTCCTGTATCCACGAGATCCCATCTTGGGGCCTGTTAGGAGCTCACGGGGGGGCATCCACCACGGAGGGCTTCTACATCAACACCATAGCCTCTCCGATGAAGTGTGAGTAGTTTACTTCAGACCTTCGGGTCCATAGCTAGTAGCTAGATGGCTTGTTCTCTCTTTTTGGATCTCAATACAATGTTCTCCCCCTCTCTCGTGGAGATCTATTCGATGTAATCTTCTTTTTGTGGTGTGTTTGTTGAGACCGATGAATTGTGGGTTTATGATCCAGCTTATCTATGAATAATATTTGAATCTTCTCTGAATTCTTTTATGTATGATTGAGTTATCTTTTCAAGTCTCTTTGAATTATCCGTTTGGTTTGGCCAACTAGATTGGTAGTTCTTGCAATGGGAGAAGTGCATGACTTTGGGTTCTATCTTGCGGCGTCCTTACCCAATGACAGAAAGGGTTGCAAGGCACGTATTGTATTGTTGCCATCGAGGATAACAAGATGGGGTATTTATCATATTGCATGAATTTATTCCTCTACATCATGTCATCTTGCTTAAGGCGTTACTCTGTTTTTAACTTAATACTCTAGATGCATCTTTGGATAGCGGTCGATGAGTGGAGTAATAGTAGTAGATGCGAGAATCATTTCGATCTACTTGTCTCGGACGTGATGCCTATATACATGATCATACCTAGATATACTCATAACTATGCTCAATTCTGTCAATTGCTCAACAGTAATTTGTTCACCCACCGTAGAATAATTATGCTCTTGAGAGAAGCCACTAGTGAAACCTATGGCCCCCGGGTCTATTCTCATCATATCAATCTCCATCACTTTTATACTTGCTTTGTTTTTACTTTTTTCTTTGCATCTATATATCAAAAATACCAAAAATATTATCTCTATCAGATCTCACTCTCGTAAGTGACCGTGAAGGGATTGACAACCCCTAATCGCGTTGGTTGCGAGGAGCTATCGTTTTGTGTAGGTACGAGGGACTTGTGCGTGGCCTCCTACTGGATTGATACCTTGGTTCTCAAAAACTGAGGGAAATACTTACGCTACTTTGCTGCATCATCCTCTCCTCTTCAGGGAAATCCAACATAGTGCTCAAGAGGTAGCACTCCACCAACCTACTTCCTTCGCCTATATATACTCTCATACCCTGAAAACATCGAGGAGAGCCACGAAACACTTTTTCCACCACCGCAACCATCTGTACCCATGAGATCCCATCTTGGGGCCTTTTCCGGCGCTCCGCCGGAAGGGGAATCGATCACGGAGGGCTTCTACATCAACACCATAGCCTCTTCGACGATGTGTGAGTAGTTTACCACACACCTTCTGGTCCATAGTTATTAGCTAGATGGCTTCTTCTCTCTCTTTGGATCTCAATACAAAGTTCTCCTCGATTCTCTTGGAGATCTATTCGATGTAATACTTTTTGCGGTGTGTTTGTCGTGATCCAATGAATTATGGGTTTATGATCAAGATTATCTATGAACAATATTTGATTCTTCTCTGAATTCTTATATGCATGATTTGGTATCTTTGCAAGTCCCTTCGAATTATCAGTTTGGTTTGGCCTACTAGATTGATCTTTCTTGCAATGGGAGAAGTGCTTAGCTTTGGGTTCAATCTTGCGGTGTCCTTTCCCAGTGACAGCAGGGCAGCAAGGCACGTATTGTATGGTTGCCATCGAGGATAAAAAGATGGGGTTTACATCATATTGCTTGAGTTTATCCCTCTACATCATGTCATCTTGCCTAATGCGTTACTCTGTTCTTATGAACTTAATACTCTAGATACATGCTGGATAGCGGTCGATGTGTGGAGTAATAGTAGTAGATGCAGAATCATTTTGGTCTACTTGTCGCGGACGTGATGCCTATATGCATGATCATGCCTAGATATTCTCATAACTATGCGCTTTTCTATCAATTGCTCGACAGTTTTTGTTCACCCACCGTAAATTATGCTATCTTGAGAGAATCCACTAGTGAAACCTATGGCCCCCGGGTCCATTTTCCATCATATTAATCTCCTGCCAACGTGCTATTTCTATCGTTGTTTTTTTTTGCACTCTTTACTTTTCAATCAATACAACGAAAATACCAAAAATATTTATCTTATTATCTTTATCAGATCTCACTTTTGCAAGTGGCCATGAAGGGATTGACAACCCCTTTTATCGCGTTGGTTGCAAGGTTCTTATTTTTGTGTGCAGGTACTAGGGATTTGCGTGTAGTCTCCTACTGGATTGATACCTTGGTTCTCAAAAACTGAGGGAAATACTTATGCTACGTTGCTGCATCACCCTTTCCTCTTCAAGGGAAAACCAACGCATGCTCAAGAGGCAGCAGTGCTTATTTTTCATCAAAATATTTTACTGATAGCATGCGAACCCTCACTTAACCCGATGACTAACTACCTTATATGTGTTGCAGGGAAACAATGGGAAGCACTGATGTTTACCATCAAGGTTAGCACATGCATGGTCCGTTGTCTAATAGCACATTATTGTGCAATTGCAAGAACCATTCTAATATTTAGGTTTTTAACAATTTGGTCTTGCACATATAGGTCCTGCTGTCAGAGGTTTTGACTCACTGTTCGACCCTTTTTCCATATGGAAAAATGAGTTGTCCATGAATATCAATCAAGTTAAGAAACTCAGAAAGATTGTTTGGATAAAGAAATTAGCGACAAAAACAACAAGATATTTGTCTGCACAATGAAGAAGACATCAGTTCACTACAAGATGGTACTAACTATTATACCTTGCCTTTTTTATTCCTTTGCCCCATTTCCAATATAGAGAAGATATTTATGCACATCCTTGTTTTCAGGACTTTCCAAAGTAGTTCACTGATGATTACCTCTCAAACCACCTCTATGATCAGGAGGCGAGGAAGGTTTTCATACAACACCCACGGTTCAATATTGAAGTGTTCGAGAAGAGGACGAAGGATGGACAGTTAATCATCCATAGGCACTGGCCTAAAGTTGCAAAGACCTTCAACATGAATGAAGGCTCAATATTCGCCTTCCACTTCAGCAGTTTTCTAGATGAGATGCATCTGCTATATACCGTCTATGATGCTAATTTCGAAAGGTTCTAGATGTTGCATGTGAAACTTGGTACTTGTGCAGTTGTGTACTGGGGTAGCTGAGTGCTGAAGCTATATCATGTTGTACTCTGATGTATTTCAATTATGAAGTAATGCTTCCTTAATATGGAAATGAAATATATTATGTGCTTAATATGAATGTCAATTAGATTAATAAATGGATTATTAATAATAGGACAATTAGCCTGCTAATTGGGTTTTTCTATGGCAAATGGTTAATGAGAAAACACCATGGGCGATGATGATGATCCACAAGTATTGGGGATCTATCGTAGTCCTTTCGATAAGTAAGAGTGTCGAACCCAACGAGGAGCAGAAGGAAATGATAAGCGGTTTTCAGCAAGGTATTCTCTGCAAGTACTGAAATAAGTGGTAATAGATAGTTTTATGATAAGGTAAATTGTAACGAGCAACAAGTAACAAAAGTAAATAAGGTGCAGCAAGGTGGTCCAATCCTTTTTGTAGCAAAGGACAAGCCGGAACAAACTCTTATAATAGGAAAAACGCTCCCGAGGACACATGGGAATATCGTCAAGCTAGTTTTCATCACGTTCATATGATTCGCATTCGGTACTTTGATAATTTGATATGTGGGTGGACCGGTGCTTGGGTGCTTTGATAATTCTTACTTGAACAAGCATCCCACTTATGATTAACCTCTATTGCAAGCATCCGCAACTAGAACAAAAGTATTAAGGTAAACCTAACCATAGCATGAAACATGTGGATCCAAATCAGCCCCTTATGAAGCAACGCATAAACTAGGGTTTAAGCTTCTGTCACTCTAGCAACCCATCATCTACTTATTACTTCCCAATGCCTTCCTCTAGGCCCAAATAATGGTGAAGTGTTATGTATTCGACGTTCACATAACACCACTAGAGGCTAGACAACATACATCTCATCAAAATATCGAACGAATACCAAATTGACATGACTACTAATAGCAAGACTTCTCCCTTGTCCTAAGGAACAAACGTAACTACTCACAAAACATATTCATGTTCATAATCAGAGGGGTAATAATATGCATATAGGATCTGAACATATGATCTTCCACCAAATAAACCAACTAGCATCAACTACAAGGAGTAATCAACACTACTAGCAACCTACTAGCACCAATCCCAGACTTGGAGACAAAAAATGGATACAAGAGATGAACTAGGGTTTGGAGATGAGATGGTGCTGGTGAAGATGTTGATGTAGATTGCCCTCTCCCGATGAGAGGAGCGTTGGTGATGACGATGGTGATGATTTCCCCCTCCCGGAGGGAAATGTCCCCGACAGAACAGCTCTGCCGGAGCTCTAGATTGGTTCCGCCAAGGTTCCGCCTCGTGGCGGCGGAGTCTCGTCCCGAAAGGCTCCTTCTTATTTTTTTCTTATTGAAAGACTTCATATAGGAGAAGATGGGCGTCGGAGAGCCACCAGGGGGCCCACGAGGGTGGGGGGCGCGCCCTAATGGGGGGGGCGCCCCCCACCCTCGTGAGCAGGGTGTGGGCCCCCTGGCCTTCATCTTTGGCGAGGATTTTTCTTTATTTATTTTAAGATGTTCCGTGGAGTTCTAGGACTTTTGGAGTTGCGCAGAATAGGTCTCTAATATTTGCTCCTTTTCCAGCCCAGAATTCCAGCTGCCGGCATTCTCCCTCCTTATGTAAACCTTGTAAAATAAGAGAGAATAGCCATAAGTATTGTGACATAAAGTGAAATAACAACCCATAATGCAATAAATATCGATATAAAAGCATGATGCAAAATGGACGTATCAACTCCCCCAAGCTTAGACCTCGCTTGTCCTCAAGCGAAAAGCCGATAACAATATATATGTACTCATGTTTAGAAGTAGAGGCGTCGATAAAAATAAAATACGGACATGAAGGCATCATGATTATTCTCATAACAACAACATATATAGATTTTGTCATATGATTACTTATATTCAAGTGATGATCTATTCACAACGCAAAAGTATGAATCAGAAACCTTATTGAGCACCAGCAAACTATAATCTCAGTCATTGAAGCAATTGCAATTTATCATAACATCGGAAAGAGTCTATGTCAGAGCTTAAAAGCAAGTCCACATACTCAACTATCATCTAGTCCTTCATAATTGCTAACACTCACGCAATACTTGTGGTTACGGAGTTTTAATCGGACACAGAGAAAGATAGGGGCTTATAGTTTTGCCCCACAACCTTTTACCTCAAGGGTAATGTCAACAATAATAATTCATGCTCCCCTACATCCAATTATAAATAAATATATATATATATATATATATATATATATATATATATATATATATATATATATATATATATATATATATATATATATCATGTTCTTTCCAACATGCTGGGCTTGCCAAAGGATAAAATGAAAAAGGAAAGGTGAAGATCACCGTGACACTTGCATAAGGTAGAAGATAATAAAAGATAGGCCCTTCGCAGAGGGAAGCAGAGGTTGCCATGCGCTTTTATGGTTGGATGCATAAAATCTCAATGCGAAAGAACGTCACTTTATATTGCCCCTTGTGATATGAACCTTTATTATGCAGTCTGTCGCTTTTATTACTTCCACATCACAAGATCGTATAAAGCTTATTTCTCCCACACCAATCAATCATACATATTTAGAGCAATTTTTATTGCTTTGCACTGATGACAACTTACTTGAAGGATCTTACTCAATCCATAGGTAGATATGGTGGACTCTCATGGCAAAATTGGTTTAAGGGTATTTGGAAGCACAAGTAGTATCTCTACTTGGTGCTGACAATTTGGCTAGCATGAGGGGGAAAGGAAAGCTCAACACGTTAGAGGATCCATGACAACACACTTTATCTCAGATATAAGAAAACATAACTCATTATGTTGTCTTCCTTGTCCAACATCAACTCTATAGCATGTCATATATTAATGAGTGCTCCCAATCATAAAAGATGTCGATGATAATATATCTATATGTGAAACCTCTCTTTCCTTATTACTTCCTATTAATTGCAACGATGACCAAAGCTATGTCTGCCAACTCCCAACAACTTTTAATCATCATACTCTTTCTATGTGAAGCCATTACTTTCAATAAGATCAATATGAACTCTTTGATTCTTTTTATTCTTTTTCTTCCTTTCTTTTATTCACCCAATATCATGGCAAAATAATCAAGCCCTTGACTCAACACTAATCTTTATTATATATATAGCTCACAGACTCGATTACATAGAGAGATCATAAAGCAAAACTCAAAACTAGATCATGCCATAAACTTTATTCTACTAGATCAAGATACTACTAATAGGATCGAACTAAGAAAAATGGTAAAGATAGGAGATGTGATGGTGATACAATACCAGGGCACCTCCCCCAAGCTTGGCAGTTGCCAAGGGGAGTGCCCATACCCATATGATTATGTATCCTTTGTTGGTGAAGAAGGTGGAGGTGTTGGATAATCGCACATCGAGCGTAAGAGGTCCTCCAGTTTGCGGATAATGCCCTTGAGTGCGATAATATGCTCCTTCAACAAAATATTTTCTTGTGTGAGATACTTGTTCTGTATACGAGCTAACTTAATCATCTTGAAAGCTTCGATCTCAGTTGGGGTAAGAAGGTTATGATCAAGTTGAAGGATGTCTTTTGCTGCCGAAGCTTGATCCTCCGTGGCCTTCTTGATCCTTTAATCCTTGTTGACCTTCATGGGTTCTTCCCTCTTCAGATCTATCTTCATTAGCCAAGCATCATTGTCACCATTGTTGGAGGAGGGGGACGACATGATGCCTAGCCTTGAAAACCCTGACAGAAAACAGCTCGAAACAAGAACATAGGAGATTTACGTGATACGGGAGTCAAAACCTTCGGGAGGTTATATAATGAATTTTTACCGACCAAAATACGTATCGTGCAAGAAAACGGAGTCCGGAAGGCACACGAGGTGCTCACGAGGTAGGGGGAGCGCCCAGGGGGTAGGGCGCACCCACCACCCTCGTGGGGCCCTCGTGTCCTTTCCGGACTGCTACTTATTTTTCTATTTTTCTAAATATTCCAAAACGGAGAAATATTGCCTTCAAAATTGTTTTGGAGTCGGTTTACTTACCGTACCACATACCTATTCCTTTTCGGAGTCTGAAACGGTCTGGAAAGTGTCTCTTATGAATTCCTCCGGGGTTACGGTTTCAATAATATTGGTTTCAACGTTTATGGGATTACTTGAGATATAATGTTTAATTCTTTGACCGTTTACCACCTTCGGATTTGTACCTTCAAAGTTGTTGATCTTTATGGCACCGGAACGATAGACCTCCTCGATAACATAGGGGCCTTCCCATTTGGAGAGATGTTTTCCTGCAAAAAATCTTAAACGAGAGTTGTATAGCAATACATAATCACCTACATTAAACTCATGCTTTTGTATCCTTTGTCATGTCGTCTTTTAACTTTTTCTTCAAACAATTTGGCATTTTCATAAGCTTGGGTTCTCCATTCATCAAGTGAGCTAATATCAAATAACCTCTTCTCACCGGCAAGTTTGAAATCATAGTTGAGCTCTTTAATAGCCCAATATGCCTTATGTTCTAGTTCGAGAGGTAAGTAACATGCTTTTCCATAAACCATTTTATATGGAGACATTCCCATAGGATTTTTATATGCAGTTCTATAAGCCCATAATGCATCATCAAGTTTCTTGGACCAATTCTTTCTAGACCTATTAACAGTCTTTTGCAAAATTAATTTGAGCTCTCTATTGCTCAATTCTACTTGACCACTAGACTGTGGGTGATAAGGAGATGCAATTCTATGATTAACATCATATTTAGCAAGCATTTTACGGAAAGCACCATGAATAAAATGTAAACCACCATCAGTCATTAAATATCTAGGGACTCCAAACCTCGGAAAAATAACTTCCTTAAGCATCTTAATAGAAGTGTTATGATCAGCACTACTAGTTGGAATAGCTTCTACCCACTTAGTAATGTAATCAACAGCAACTAAAATATGTGTATATCCATTAGAGGCAGGAAAGGGTCCCATATAATCAAAGCCCCAAACATCAAATGGTTCAATAACAAGTGAATAATTCATAGGCATTTCCTGACGTCTACTAATATTACCAATTCTTTGACTTCATCACAAGACAAGACAAACTTACAGGCATCCTTGAAGAGAGTAGGCCAATAAAAACCGGATTGCAATACCTTATGTGCAGTTCTATCTCCCGCATGGTGTCCTCCATAAGCTTCGGAGTGGCACTTCCGTAGGATCTGTTCCTGTTCATGCTCAGGTACACAACGTCTAATAACACCATCTACTCCTTCTTTATAAAGATGTGGATCATCCCAAAAGTAATGTCTTAAATCATAGAAAAACTTTTTATTTTGTTGGTATGTGAAGCTAGGTGGTATAAATTTAGCAACAATATAATTAGCATAATCAGCATACCAAGGAGTACTACAATAAGTACTTATAACATTTAATTGTTCATCAGGAAAGCTATCATCAATAGGTAGTGGGTCATCAAGAACATTTTCTAACCTAGACAAGTTGTCTGCAACGGGGTTCTTAGCTCCCTTCCTATCAACAATATGCAAATCAAATTCTTGCAGCAAGAGAACCCATCTAATAAGTCTAGGTTTAGCATCTTTCTTTTCCATAAGATATTTAATAGCAGCATGATCAGTGTGAATAGTTACTTTAGAATCAACAATATAAGGTCTGAACTTATCACAAGCAAATACAACTGCTAAAAGTTCTTTTTCAGTAGTAGCATAATTTCTTTGAGCATTGTCTAGAGTCTTACTAGCATAATGAATAACATTTAAATTCTTATCAACTCTTTGCCCTAGAACAGCACCTACAACATAATCACTGGCATCACACATAATTTCAAAGGGTAAATTCCAATCAGGTGGCTGAACAACAGGTGCAGAGACTAATGCTTTCTTAAGTATTTCAAATGCTTCTACACAATCATCATCAAAGACAAATGGTATATATTTTTGCAATAAATTAGTCAGAGGCCGAGAAATTTTTGAGAAGTCCTTAATGAACCTCCTATAAAATCTAGCGTGACCAAGGAAACTTATTATACCTTTGATGTCCTTAGGACATGGCATCTTTCCAATAGCATCAACCTTGGCTTTATAAACTTCAATACCTCTTTCAGAAACTTTGTGCCCCAAGACAATACCTTCATTAACCATAAAGTGGCACTTTTCCCAATTCAAGACAAGATTATTTTCTTCACATCTCTGCAAAACTCGATCAAGATTGCTCAAGCAATCATCAAAAGAGGAACCATAGACGGAAAATTCGTCCATGAAAACCTCACAAATCTTTTCACAAAAGTCAGAGAATATAGCCATCATGCATCTTTGAAAGGTAGCACGTGCATTACATAAACCAAAAGGCATATGTCTATAAGCAAAAGTACCAAAAGAGCATGTAAAAGTAGTCTTTGATTGATCTTTAGCTGACACAGTTATTTGAGAGAAACCAGAATAACCATCTAGAAAGCAATAATGTGTATGTTTGCATAATCTTTCTAGCATTTGATCAATAAAAGGTAAGGGGTAATGATCTTTCTTAGTAGCCTTATTTAATTTGCGGAAATCAATTACCATCCTATAACCTGTGATAATTCTTTGTGGAATCAATTCATCTTTATCATTAGGAACAACAGTAACACCTCCCTTCTTAGGGACACAATGGACAGGACTTACCCACTGACTATCAGCAGCGGGATAAATTATACCTGCCTCCAGAAGCTTTAATATTTCTTTTCTTACCACTTCTTTCATTTTAGGATTCAGACGTCGCTGAGGATCACGAACTGGTTTGGCATCTGCTTCCAAATTTATTTTATGTTGACATAGAGTGGGACTAATGCCCTTAAGATCCTCAAGAGTATATCCAATTGCAGCACGATGCTTCTTCAGAGTTTTCAATAATCTTTCTTCTTCATGCTCTAAAAGGTTAGCACTAATAATAACAGGACATATCTTCTTTTCATCAAGATAAGCATATTTAAGATTATCAGGCAACGGTTTAAGCTCAAACACGGGATCACCCTTGGGTGGAGGAGGATCCCCTAAAATTTCAATAGGAAAATTGTGTTGCAGAATAGGTTCTTGTTTAAAGAATACTTCATCTATTTCCCTTCTTTCATTCATGAACATATCATTTTCATGGTCTAGCAAATAGTGTTCTAAAGGATCACTAGGAGGTACGGCAATAGAAGCAAGACCAATAATTTCATCCTTACTAGGCAATTCTTCCTCACGATGTTGTTTACTAAATTTATAGAAATTAAACTCATGAATCATATCATCCAAGCCAATGGTAACAACATTCTTTTTGCAATCTATCCTAGCATTAACAATGTTCAAGAAGGGTCTACCAAATATAATGGGACAAAAGCTATCTTGTGGAGAACTGAGAACAAGAAAATCAGCAGGATATTTAGTTTTCCCACACAAGACTTCAACATCTCTAACAATTCCCACTGGTGAAATAGTATCTCTATTGGCAAGTTTAATTGTGACATCAATTTCTTCTAACTCAGCAGGTGCAATTTCATGCTTGATTTCTTTATACAAGTCATAAGGTATAACATAGCACTAGCACCCATATCACATAAGCCATGATAACAATGATCTCCTATTTTAACAGAAATAACAGGCACGCCTACCACAAGTCTATGTTTATCTTTAGTACAAGGTTTAGCAATTCTAGCAGTTTCTCCGCAGAACTGAATAACATGCCCATCAATATTATCAGACAAGAGATCTTTAACAATACCCATATTAGGTTCTACTTTAACTTGCTCAGGAGGTGTATAAGTTCTAATTTTGCTTTTACGAACAACAGTTGAAGCTTTAGCATGATCCTTTATTCTAACAGGGAAAGGTGGTTTCTCAACATAATAAGTAGGAACAATAGGATCATTATAAGTGATAGTCTTTTCTTCAACTTTAATAGGTACATCTACTTTTACTTCTATGGGAGGATGATATTTAAACCACTTCTCCTTGGGGAGATCAACATAAGTAGCAAAAGATTCACAGAAAGAAGCTACTATCTCAGAGTCAAGTCCATATTTAGTGCTAAACTTACGGAAAATATCGGTATCCATAAAAGATTTAACACAATCAAACTTAGGTGTCATACCTGACTCCTTACCTTCGTCGAGGTCCCAATCTTCAGAGTTGCATTTAATTCTATCCAATAAGTTCCATTTGAATTCAATAGTCTTCATCATAAATGAGCGAGCACAAGAAGTATCGAGCATGGTGCGATTATTTTCAGAAAGCCGAGCATAAAGATTTTGAATAATTGTTTCCCTTGGAAACCCATGATTGGGGCATGAATATAACATTGATTTAAGCCTCCCCCAAGCTTTAGCGATGCTTTCTCCTTCGCGAGGCCAAAAATTATATATATATAATTGCGATCACGATGAACAAGATGCATAGGGTAATACTTTTGATGAAATTCCAATTTCAATCTTTTATAGTTCCATGATCTCGTATCATCACATAGCTTATACCATGTCAATGTGTCTCCCTTCAAAGATAAAGGGAAGACCTTCTTCTTAGCAACATCATCGGGTATACCTGCAAGCTTAAATAATCCACAAACTTCATCCACATATATTAAGTGCTCATCAAGATGCTTTCTTCCATCTCCTGTAAAAGGGTTAGCCAGCAGTTTTTCCATCATACCCGAAGGAAATTCAAAAGGAGTTTCATTTCAATTAGTTCAGTAGGTTGAGGAGCAACTCTTTGCTCTACTGGACGGGGTGAAGATACCCTGAACAAGCCCCACAGTGAATTACTTTCCATAGTAACAAGTGACAGTAAATTTCAGCACACTATATAAATTTTTCCTTACCAAATTACACCTACCAAAGGCGCTACACTCCCCAGCAACGGCGCCAGAAAAGATTCTTGATGACCCACAAGTATAGGGGATCTATCGTAGTCCTTTCGATAAGTAAGAGTGTCGAACCCAACAAGGAGCAGAAGGAAATGATAAGCAGTTTTCAGCAAGGTATTCTCTGCAAGTACTGAAATAAGTGGTAACAGATAGTTTTATGATAAGGTAAATTGTAACGAGCAACAAGTAACAAAAGTAAATAAGGTGCAACAAGGTGGCCCAATCCTTTTTGTAGCAAAGGACAAGCCGGAACAAACTCTTATAATAGGAAAAACGCTCCCGAGGACACATGGGAATATCGTCAAGCTAGTTTTCATCACGTTCATATGATTCGCGTTCGATACTTTGATAATTTGATATGTGGGTGGACTGGTGCTTGGGTGCTGTTCTTACTTGAACAAGCATCCCACTTATGATTAACCTCTATTGCAAGCATCCACAACTACAACAAAAGTATTAAGGTAAACCTAACCGTAGCATGAAACATGTGGATCCAAATCAGCCCCTTACGAAGCAACGCATAAACTAGGGTTTAAGCTTCTGTCACTCTAGCAACCCATCATCTACTTATTACTTCCCAATGCCTTCCTCTAGGCCCAAATAATGGTGAAGTGTTATGTAGTCGACGTTCACATAACACCACTAGAGGCTAGACAACATACATCTCATCAAAATATCGAACGAATACCAAATTCACATGACTACTAATAGCAAGACTTCTCCCTTGTCCTCAGGAACAAACGTAACTACTCACAAAACATATTCATGTTCATAATCAGAGGGGTAATAATATGCATATAGGATCTGAACATATGATCTTTCACCAAATAAACCAACTAGCATCAACTACAAGGAGTAATCAACACTACTAGCAACCTACTAGCACCAATCCCAGACTTGCAGACAAGAATTGGATACAAGAGATGAACTAGGGTTTGGAGATGAGATGGTGCTGGTGAAGTTGTTGATGGAGATTGCCCTCTCCCGATGAGAGGAGCGTTGGTGATGACGATGGTGATGATTTCCCCCTCCGGAAGGGAAGTGTCCCCGGCAGAACAGCTCTGCCGGAGCTCTAGATTGGTTCCGCCAAGGTTCCGCCTCGTGGCGGTGGAGTCTCGTCCCGAAAGGTTCCTTCTTATTTTTTTCTCATCGAAAGACTTCATATAGGAGAAGATGGGCATCGGAGAGCCACCAGGGGGCCCACGAGGGTGGGGGGCGCGCCCTAAGAGGCGGGCGCCCCACCCTCGTGAGAGTGGTGTGGGCCCCGGCCTTCATCTTTAGCGAGGATTTTCTTTATTTATTTTAAGATGTTCCGTGGAGTTCCAGGACTTTTGGAGTTGCGCATAATAGGTCTCTAATATTTGCTCCTTTTCCAGCCAAAATTCCAGCTACCGGCATTCTCCCTCCTTATGTAAACCTTGTAAAATAAGAGAGAATAGCCATAAGTATTGTGACATAAAGTGAAATAACAGCCCATAATGCAATAAATATTGATATAAAAGCATGATGCAAAATGGACGTATCAGATGACCTCAGGCAACGCACATAGTTTCTAGGAATAAACCATGTTGGATTAATGAACAATCACACACGACATCCTCTTGAAAATAGTTTGCGTTAGGCCACCTTGCGCAAACGTTTACCACATAAAAACTATGTGTGATGGACAACCTTTGCCACACAGTTTCTTCTATGCACCATGTGTGATGCATTCAATAACACAAATGATAAAATTGTTAATATCGTGTGCAATGGGAACGCTACACAAATGATTTAACAGGGAAAATTGTGCGTGATGTACCTGCGAACGGAAACGTTTTCCTTGGAACGACTATTTGGGATGTATGTACGAACGGAAACGTTTAACAGGGACTGACTGTGTGGGATGTACTTACGACCAGAAATGATTTCGCCTGTATAATTGTATTTTTTAGCACTACTGTACGTATAACCATATTTGATCGCTCGCCGGTCACACACGACCTCATTTTGCCGAGTGATACATCTCCAACGTATCTATAATTTTGTATTGTTCCGTGCTATTATATTATCTATCTTGGATGTTTTATATGCATTTATATGTTATTTTGTATGATTTTTGGGACTAACCTATTAACCTAGAGCCCAATGCCAGTTTCTGTTTTTTCCTTGTTTTTGAGTTCCGCAGAAAAGGAATATCAAACGGAGTCCAAATGAGCTGAAAATTTATGGTGATTTTTTATGGACCAGAAGAAGTCCCCGAAGCAAAAGAGTTGGGCTAGAAGATTCCCGAGCCAACCACAAGGGTGGAGGGCGTGCCCTACCCCCGAGAGGGTGCTCCGATGTTGTCGTTGACTCGTGGACCCCCCTGACGTGAAACCGATGCCAAAAATTCCTATAAATACAGAAACCCCGAAAAGAAACCTAGATCGGGAGTTCCGCCGCCGTAAGCCTTTGTAGCCACGAAAAACCAATCTAGGCCCTCTCTGCCAGAGGGGGCCATCTTCGCCGGAAGCCATGGAAGAGGATCCCAGAGGGGGGCCATCATCGCCATGGAGGCCAAGGACCTGAGGGAGAACCTCTCCCAATCTAGGGGGGGGGGCATGGAGGAGGAAGCACAAGGGGGAAACTCTCTCCATCTCTCCCTCGATGGTGTCGGAGTGCCGCCGGGGGAACCATTGTTGGGGAACGTAGTATTTCAAAAAAATTCCTACGATCACACAAGATCTATCTAGGAGAAGCATAGCAACGAGCGGGGAGAGTGTGTCCACGTACCCTCGTAGACCGAAAGCGGAAGCGTTTAGTAACGCGGTTGATGTAGTCGAACGTATTCGCGATCCAACCGATCCAAGCACTGAACGTACGACAGCTCCATGTTCAGCACACGTTCCGCTCGATGACATCCCTCGAGCTCTTGATCCAGTTGAGGCCGAGGGAGAGTTCCGTCAGCATGATGACGTGGCGACGGTGATGATGAAGTTATTGACGCAGGACTTCGCCTAAGCACTATGACGATATGACCGAGGTGTGTAACTGTGGAGGGGGGCACCGCACATGGCTAAGAGAAGACTTGGTGTGTCTTTGGAGTGCCCCCCTCCCACGTATATAAAGGGGGGAGGAGAGGTGGTGTCGGGGAAGCTGATCGTGACCCACGAACACCTATGGGACCTGGCGGACCGAATCCCTTGTGGTTCGGAGGGGGGCGGAGGTTGCACGAAGAGCAGATCGAGGCGATGCACACGAGCAGTTTACCCAGCTTCGGAGCTCTCCGGAGAGATAATACTCCTACTGCTGCTTGGTTGATTATATTGTGTTCTTGCTAGGGAGCAATGGGAGCTACAAAACCTAGCTTGAGTGAGTGTGGTCTCGAATGAGTCGAATGAACCGAACCAGCTGAACCCTTTCTACGTTGCACTTGGGCCTCCTTTTATAGGCTTAAGGGGTCTCCGACAGGTGGCAACGTAGATGAGGGTACAAATGGAAAAACAGTAGTTGGTTCACCGACTTGTACAGTGTACAGTGCATATACCTAACTCTGACGACAAGGGACAAGATCAATAAATGCCCGTCCCTGTCGCCTAAACAGTGCAACAGGGACCGTCAAGTGCACCACCGTTTGCCACGATGGTAAGCTTGTCAGCGCCGCTTATCGCTGCTCCCCGCTGGCTGCACAGCCCTTTGACACGCACGCCTGGAATGGCCCCATGGCGACACGTTGGTGGATGAGCTGGAGCGGAGATGAAGAGAGGTTGCCTGCCGCGGCAAGCACCTTGCCGCGGCTGAATCCTTGTCGCGCTCGGGATCTTGTCGCTCACCAAGCCTTCCCGGCAAGCTCCTCTTGCCGGGGTCTTGTTTCCTTCGTGCCTGAGTGGCCTTCCCGGCAAGCTCCTCTTGCCGGGGTCTTGAATACTTTGTTCTTGAATGGCTCCAAAGGAGCCGCAGAGGACCTTGGCAGTCACTAGGCAAGCCTTGCCGCGGGGTGCTGCAACTGCCCGTCTGAAGTTCGGGATACTAGGGTACCCCTACTCTAGTACACCGACAGAGCCCCGGCTGGGCCACACACGACGCCGAGCTCTGTTGGGCCAGGCCCAAAAGCAATCTGCACGGGCACGCGGCCTAGATCGCGCAGATTACTCACTCGGACCCACCACGCCCCCACGAACGGCACGCCCGGACGTGGCGTCGTGGGAGAGATCGTGGGGCTTTCTTTAATTGGAAAAGCGGAACGCCCGCCCCCTCTCCCTCCCTATAAGCAGGGGAAACAGGGGCAGGACGCCCACTTGCCATTGCTGTCACATCAAAAACCACCGCCGCTCCCCCCTTCTTCTCAAGTCCGAAGAGAGCGACGCCCCGCCCCCCCCCCCATTGCCACCGGTGCCATCAACGCCGTCGGACTCCTTCACCACCTCCGCCATGGGCCCGAAGGCCGACAAGGGAAAAGGCGTTAAGTCGGCCGAGGCGCAGCGGCTCATGGCGGCGCGGAAGGAGCGGGCCATCTTGACCCCCCTTTCGACGCACAGGAGCTGCGGGAGGGTACTACCTCTTACAGTCGACGGAGACGCAGGCGCACCAGCAAGACGAGGGTGATTTCCGCCGCCGCATCCGAGAAGGTTTCGTCGGGTACCCCTTCTTGGCGCTTTTCTTCTACTACGGCTCTGCCGCCTTTTCCGAAGTTCTTTGCGACATCATGAACACATACGGCCTCCGCCTCCTTGATTTCACCCCAACACCGTCCTCACCATGGCAGTTTTCGCACACCTTTGCGAGAACTTTGTCGGAGTCCACCCAATGTAGCCCTCTTCCGCCACTACTTCATGCCCAGCTGAGAGAGGAGAGCCACTTGCCGGAGGGATTGCATGGATCTCCAGGATCGGCAAGAAAGAAGCATATCTGGAAGGAGAGCTTCGTAGCAAGTGGGAGGAGTGGAGAGCCGATTGGTGTTGGATCATAGAGGAGAACCCGCAGCCTTTCACAGCCCAGCGCCAAAATCCCATAGTGCGCGGCAACGATTGGAGTAACTTGGCGCCGGAGGATGCGAGGTTGAAGATTGCCGTGATCCGGATCTTGCGCCTCAGGCATGCCGGACTCACTGTAGGCGCTGTTGGCGCGGATTTCCTTCGCCGCCGCATTGCGCCCTTGCAGGAGAGGAGGAGGCCTGCTTGGGAGTTCCAAAATGCGACAGACATCATGAGGCTGCGCCCGGGCCTCAATTGGAACTTCACTGTCTTGGAGATGGATGCGATGCTGCTGCAG
Source organism: Aegilops longissima (assembly GCA_021605205.1). Classification (NCBI taxonomy): domain Eukaryota; kingdom Viridiplantae; phylum Streptophyta; class Magnoliopsida; order Poales; family Poaceae; genus Aegilops; species Aegilops longissima. Next base: position 248,816,545 of record CM038678.1, on the reverse strand, counting down.
CTGTTCAAGCCTGACCCAGATCGCCCCGAGTGGTTCATGTTGCCGAGGGGGGTCGTTCCTTTGTGCAACAACTCTTCGCTTGACCGCATCCGCGCGATGATGCCGTTGTGCGATTCCCATGGAATCATTCCAACTTGGCAAGAGCCCGCCGACGACATCATGCAACAGTTCTTCGACAGCTTGGAAGAAGTGCCGATCCGTGCCAACGAGCAGAAGTGGCTTACCCGCGACACCACCGACTCCGAGCTGCAGCGCATCGCCACCAGGCTGGAGGAGGCGGCGGAAGCTGCTGCCGCCGGTGAGTTTGGGTTCACTGTGGAGGAGGCGGAGGCAGCCGAGGCGGCAAGCCTTGCCGACCAAGAGGAGCTTGTCGGCGCGGAGGAGCAGGCCGAGCCTGAAGCTGAGCCGAACGAGCCTGCCAGGGGCGCCTCCCCTCCACCTTCAGATAACTTGCCACGGGAGGAGCCCAGCGGCCCGCCAAGAAGGCGCCTCCGCAAGACCGGGAAGTGGCGGGCGGCAGACGGGCCAACAGCCGTCTCGCCAGCGACGCGGCTCCACCGCGACAAGCTCTGTTGCCTGAGGCGCCTCACGCCACCACAAGAATCGGAGCGGGCCTCGGGGACCACGGCTCCTGCACCCGCCAAGCGTCCGAGGGAGCCTACTCTTCCAGCTCGCCGCACCGGAGGTGGAGCGGGTCGATTTCTCCGCCTCAGCTCCGAGGAAGAAGAAGAAGAGTAAGATCTTGTCGCTGTACTTGTAATTCTTCAATTTGCTGCTTTGTCTTGTATCTGACTTGCTTCGTTCTGAACCCTTTCCTTCTGCAGGACGCTGGCTTAGAGGGTGTCGAAGAGAGCCAAGACCCCGGTGGTTGTCATCGAAGACGATCCCCCCGTGGCGACAGGAGGCGCGCCTGAGACTCCCTTGCCGGACCCGGCAACCCTTCCTCAGAGCAGCCCCCAGCACAGCCCCCAGCGTAAGTATTTGGTTTATTTCTCACGGTTAGGTGTGCATGGGCGCTCCTTATTCACTGGTATCTGACTTGTTGATTTGTGTAGGAGCAGAGCAGCTTCATCAGGAGGGCCCGGAAGTCGCTCCGGAGATTCTGTCCGCTTCAACTACGCCGCCAAGGGAGAATTCTCCGGCAAGGGAGCGCTCTCCGGCAAGGGAGGCCTCTCCGACAAGGGATGCTTCTCCGACAAGGGGCAGCGCCGACGATCCTCCGGTGGTGGAGACCGTGGCCACAGATCCCATCGCAGGTAATCTTCTTACTTGAAAATTTCCCTTGGGCTCTTTTTCTTCTGTTCTTCTTTTCGAACACTTGTTTGACTGTTCTTTCTTTTTCTGATCATCAGATCCATCTGCCGGAGAGCCGATGGAGACTGAGGTTGCCGGCGAGGAGGACGCGCGCGGCAACAATGACGACGCCGCCAACATGGAAGAGGAGGCCGGCGCCGATGGGTCCGCCGGCGAAGAGGCCGCCGAGGCTGCCGGCGCAAAGGCTGGGGAGGGGTCTGGTGATCGTACTGACGACCCTGAGGCCGCAGGAGCGCCAGGCGCTACGCCAACCACCGATCCCTCCGCCACTGATGCAGCACCAGGCTCCGAAGAGCCCTAGCCCGGCGCCTATCTGAAGTCCGGCGAAGGCGTCTTCATCAAGCTTCCATGGGCGTCGAGCTCCAGGGCGCCGGTCGAGGGAGAGACCTTCGACGAGGAGCTGCTCGCCTCCGCTGGCTGTCGCTAGTTGACACGCCAAGCAGCAGCAGTGGCGAGTCTGAGGAAGAGCAGCTGCTGAAGAAGCTGTTGTCACTCTACCGCGCCCGACAAGCTAAGCTGGAGTCCAGGGAAGCACTTGTCGCGAGGGCCGGAGCTGACATGGAGAAACGCGCAGAAGAGCTCCGGCGCGCCAACAAAGAAACTCTCCGGGACGTAGCAGAAGCGCGGGAGCAACTTGCTGAGGAGCGCACGGCCTTCATCCTGGAGAAGGCCGAGGTCGAGGAGCAGCAAAGGCTTGCCGGCGAGAAGTTATCTGCGCAAGAAGGTGAGCTGGCGCAGTGGAAGATCAACCTCGACAGCTATGAGGAAGATCTTGCCGTGCACGAGCAATCAATTGGCGGAGCACTCAAGGAGGCAAAGGACGCTGCCGCAGCTGCCGAGGCCGCCAAGAAGGAGTTAGAGACGAGGGTGACGTAGTTGGAGGCCACCCTCCAGAAGAGCGGCGAGGAGGTCACCGCGCTGAAGCACGAGCGCGAGAAGGACGCCTACACTCTTGGCGAGTTGCAGGGCCGTCTCGCTGAGAAGATCAAAGAGCTCGACGCCGCCAAGGACTCCAAGGCAGATCTTGAGCTGAAGCTGTCCACTCTGACGGAGACGCTGGACGGCGCCAAGGAGCGGGAAGTAGGTTTGCTGGAGAAGATCAAGGCCATCGAGGAGTTGCTGGCGAATGCCACGAACGCCCACAACACCTTCAAAGAGAATGTGATGCACTGGACGGAGGGCCTTGTGGATACTGCCGCCGCCGTTGACAAGGAGCTGATGGAGATGGGGATGGTGGATCTCGGGTACTCCACCGACGAGCATCTCCACCCAGCGCCAAGCTCACTGTTCTTCAAGAGCGTGTTGACGGCTCTCCAGCGGCTCCGGGAGGAGATCCCAAAGCAGCTGGCCGACGAGTCGCGCCAAATCTGTGCAGGGGCTCTTCAGAAGGTGCTGATGAAGGTGGCCTTCCGCAATCAGCGTTACCGCTAGCGTCCTCAAGTCCTCGCCGCAATCGCCGGCGTTGAAGCGCTCAAGGCCCTTGTCGCACCCATTGTGGACAGGGTGGCGGAGTCAAGAGGGTCGATGGCGAACCGCGTGGACTAGGCCGCCAAAGTTATCTTTCCTTTGTCGCTGCAGACCATGTTCAGGAGAACAATTTATTAGGTCCGCGACAAGTTATTTTTGTAATATACTCTATCTTAGGCAACGATTGCAATGTTATTTCCTCTACTCGATTTCTTCCTTTGTATGTTTGTGCCCTACGCTTTTTAGGGAACTTGTCGGTGCGGGCACCTTTGCCGCGAGCGCTGAGTGCGGGACGTCAGCAGCCTGCTGGCGATGCCGCCTCCGACAAGCAACCTTGTCGCAACTGGTTGCATCTCACTTAAGTTGTTGAGCGGACTCGAAACAAAGTAAGGACGCAAACCAGCCACGAGTTGGTTCCTTCGCGCACATGTTTTCCATACAAAGTACTGTCGTTCGAGGAAGATAACTTAAAAATTTAAAAACTGATTGCTCAAACTTTGGCAACTTAGCATTTCTGTCGTTCGCTTCCCGGCAAGGCGATATTTCCTCGAGCGACACTTGGCGGCCCACACCATTATCTTCTCCTTCCCCGCCGGCTAACTTGTGGGCGAAGGAACCTTCCTTTCTTTTGAGAAGAAAGAAGAGAAAATAAAGTTATGGAGCCTCGTGGCTCGTTATTCCTTACCGGGTGTGGATGCTGCACAAAATGTTAGATAACACATGCATAAAGGATTATGAAAGCATGCATTTGACAAGTTGTGCGCAACACATGAGCTTTACTGATGCACGGGGTCTGCGCCCGGCTTTGTACAAAGGATTACATGCAACAGCGGCAAGACTTGTACAAAAGGGTGGTTGCGAGCGGGTTCCAACAACTGCGCCCTATGGGTAAAACTTGCGAAGATGCTCTATATTCCAGGAGTTGCTCACCGGAACGCCATCTTCGGTCTCAAGGCGGACAGCGCCAGGCCTAGTGACTCGTTTCACCCGATAAGGGCCTTCCCACTTCGGCGTCAACTTGTTGGAATTCTTGGCGGATTGAACGCGCCGAAGAACAAGGTCGCCTTCCTCGAAGCTTCTGGCATTAACTTTGCGGCTATGGTAGCGGCGCAAAGCTTGCTGGTAACGAGCAGCTCGTACAGCGGCCTGAAGACGATCCTCCTCAAGGAGCAGTGCGTCATCTTGCCGCAACTGCTCTTGCTCAAGCTCATCATAAGCAAGCACTCGAGGTGACCCGTACACGAGTTCCGTGGGGAGAACTGCCTCTGCTCCATAGACTAGAGTGAAAGGTGTCTGGCCAGTGGCTCGATTTGGCGTCGTCCTGATCGACCAAAGAACCACCGGCAGCTCCTCAATCCAGTTTCTTCCACACCTGCGCAGCCTGTCGAAAGTTCTGGTCTTGAGTCCTCGCAGCACTTCAGCGTTTGCCCTTTCTGCTTGACCGTTGCTCCTTGGGTGAGCAACAGAAGCAAAGCAGACCTTGGCGCCAAGATCTTGGACGTATTGCATGAAGGTGCGACTCGTGAATTGTGTGTCGTTGTCGGTGATGATCCGGTTAGGAATCCCAAAACGGCAAACAATTGACCTGAAGAACTTGATTGTCTTGCAAGGCTGTCACCTTCCTCCTGCTTCCACTTCCGCCACTTTGTGAACTTGTCGATTCATGACGTACAAGTACTCAAAGCCCCGACAGCTTCGGGAAAAGGGCCGAGGATGTCGAGCCCCCGCATCGAAAATGGCCAGGTTAAAGGGATCGTCGGAGAGCTTGAGCTGGCTGGTGTATCGCTTGGAATGGAACCGCACGCTTCACACTTTGTTACTTGTGCAGTTGCATCTGGAGGGCTTCGGCAGAAGAAACCTTGCCGGAAAGCTTTGCGGCAAGTGCTCTTGCGCCAATGTGGTGACCACATATGCCTCCGTATCTCTCGCCAACAGCTTCATCCATCTTCCGGCAAATACACTTCAATTTCACACCGTTGAGTCTTCTTACATGCAGTGATGTTGTCAACAAACTGGTACATACCGATTGCCGGGCTACTCTTTCCGCTTCTTCTTGCTCTTCGGAAGTTCTCCTGTCTGAAGGAAATGGACGATCTGTTGTGCCCATGTTGGAGCTTGCGGCTCGACAACAAGAACTAAAGGCACATCTGCCGCTGCCGGAGCATCAGCTTCTACGGCAAGAAACTGCGGCTCAGCCGGAGCTTGATGATCCCCGGCAAGCTTGCCGGAGCAAAACTTGTCGGGAGCGTCTGCTTCAACGAAACAAACCCTAGGGCTTGTCGGAGAAGACTGCTCCTCAGCGATATCTGCGTTGATTTTGGGGACCTTCTTGGCGGCGGCTTCAGGGAGCTCTGCCGGAAAGTAGTCACCAGAAACCAACTTCCTCTTCTTGTTCTGCCCAGTTGATGGTGTTACAGTTGGTTGAGTCATCTTGAGCACAAAAATTCCTGGTTCCACAGGTAACTTGAGTGCGGCGCACTTTGACAGGCCATCAGCAATATCATTCTGAGCTCTTGGAACATGTTCCATTTGCAGGCCTTCAAAGTGTTCTTCTAGCTTTCTCACTTCATCGACGTAGGCTTCCATCAACGGACTCTGATAATCTTTGTTTACTTGGCGGACAACAAGCTGCGAGTCACCCCTGACAATAAGCTTCCTGATCCCAAGATCCACTGCAATCCTGAGACCGGCAAGCAAACCTTCATACTCTGCAGTATTATTTGTTGCTTGCTCCTTGGGAAAGTGCATCTGGACTATGTACTTGAGGTGCTCTCCGGTGGGTGCGATAAGCAGCACACCGGCACCGGCGCCTTGCAGCGAGAAGGCACTATCAAAGTACATCAGCCACTCTTTACTTGTTTCTCTGACGGGGATGCTCGTCTCTGGAATTTCTTCATCTTGCGTTGGCGTCCATTCTGCTATGAATTCTGCCAGTGCTCTGCTTTGGATAGTTGAAGTTCTTTCAAACTTGAGGCCAAAGCTTGACAGTTCCAGTGCCCGCTCGACAATCCTACCTGTTCCTTCTGGATTTTGCAATATCCTCTTCAGGGGAAAGCGAGTGACGACTGTTATCTCATGTGCTTGGAAGTAATGGCGCAGCTTTCTCGAGGCCATGAGGAGGCCGAAAAGCAGTTTCTGCACACCAGAATACCTCGACCTAGCTCCCTGTAGGAGGGAACTGACAAAGTACACTGGGCGCTGCACCATCCTTTTCTGAATCTTCTCGCAATCCTGCGCAGATCCGTCCTTGTCGGGACCAGAGCTTGACGGTGAAGCCCCCTGCTTGTCGCTGGATGTATCTGCCATGGTTGCCGGCTCGTCATCCGCCTCCCTCTTCGCTACTAACGCAGCACTAACCACTTGATTGGTTGCCGCTATGTATAGCAGCAACTTCTCTTGTGGCCTAGGTGCGACAAGTACTGGAGTAGAGGACAGGTACCTCTTTAAGTCCTGCAGCGCAGCCTCCGCTTCGAGTCCATTTCATTGGACCTGCCTTTTCAAAATCTTGAAAATGGCGAGGGCGCTCAGCAGAACCTAGAGATAAACCTGCTGAGAGCAGCCACGCAACCGCAAGTCTTCGTACATCCTTGACGCGCTTTGGTGCTTCAATCTGCTCAATGGCCTTAATCTTGTCGGGTTGGCTTCAATTCCCGCGAGACACGAAGAACCGAGAAGCTTGCGGAAGGAACTCCAAACACGCACTTCTCGGGGTTGAGCTTGAGGTTGATCTTGCGCAGATTTGCAAAGTCTCATCAAATCTTGAACCAGAGTTGCTTTGTCCTTGCTCTTGACCACTATGTCATCCATGTAGGCTTCTACATTTACGTGCATTTGGGGCTCAAAAGCGTCGTGGACCACTCTTGCAAGCGTTGAACCAGCATTCTTCAAACCAAAAGGCATCCGTATGAAACAAGATGTGCCACATGGTGTAATGAATGCGGTTTTCTTCATCTTCTTCGCCATGAATATCGATGATATCCTGAATATGCATTAAGAAATGAAAGCAAATCACATCCAGCCGTGGAGTCAACAATCTGGTCGATGCGTGGCAAAGGAAATGGGTCTTTGGGACAAGCTTTATTAACATCTGTGAAGTCAATACAAAGTCTCCATTTCCCATTTGCCTTGCGTACAACTACCGGATTGGCCAACCACGTGGGATGGAGCACTCCTCTGACAAGGCCTGCTGTTTCCAACTTCTTGATTTCTTCTGCAATGAACTCTTGGCGCTCCAACGCACGCTTCGACTTTTTGCTTGACGGGCGCGATGAGGACAGACAGCTAGGTGGTGCTCAATTACTTTCACAGGAACACGGGGATGTCAGACGGTTGCCATGCAAACACATCGACATTCGCCCGCAGGAAAGCAACGAGCTCGCCTTCCTATTTAGGGTCGAGAGTGGCACTGATGGTGAAGGTACCACCAGTGCCGTCCTCCTTGGCGGGCACTTTCTTGGTCTTCGGTGGAGCTTCCATCATCTTCTTGCACTTGCCGGTGGAGCTCGATGGTGCGTCCTCGACGGTAGCGCAGCACTCAGAAGAGGTGCGCTTGCCCAAGTGGGCATCAGAGCTCTTGCCGGACTTGGTATTCTTCTTCCCCCCGGGAGCTTCAGCGGCAAGTGACTTGCTTTCTGTCGCGGCTGCTGCTTCCCGGTAAATCTTGTCGGCACAGATAAGAGCATCTTTCTTGTCGCCATGAACAGAAATGACACTTATCGGGCCTGGCATCTTGAGCAAGTTGTATGCATAATGAGAGGCTTCCATGAACTTGGCGAGTGCTGGACGGCCAAGTATCCCATTAAAAGGCAATGGGAAATCAGCAACGTCGAACGTGACCCTCTCAGTCCTGAAGTTAAGCTCGCTGCCAAATGTTACCGGCAACGTGATCTTCCCTTTCGGCTTGCTCCTTCCTGGGTTAATTCCTTGAAAAGTGCCAGTCTCTTCGAGCTCACTGTCAGGGATCTGAAGCTTCTGGAGCACTGCGGATGAGATCAGGTTTAAGCCGCCCCCGCCAACTAACATCTTGGTGACCTTGAGGTTGCGGATAGTTGGTGAGACCAACATCGGCAAACACCCGACCGCATTACGCGATCAGGGTGGTCCTCAATATCAAAGATGATAGGCGGCTGGACCACTTCAGAGGCTGCGTGACTCTCACGGATGGTTCTGCTGCATTAACCTCCGCATCCATTGCTTGAGTTGGCGGTGCGAGGTATGCGAGAAGCACCACCGTCAACGCAGAGAACCTCTGTTGCCTTCTCAAACTCTTGCTCATCAGCTTCATCGTCTTCCATATCTTCATCATCATCTTCGTCTTCATCCTTGTCGCGGCGCGGGAGGTCTGTCTCCTTGCCGCTGCTTGGCCTTGCCCTTGGCGTCCTCCCGGCCGGGTCTCTTCTTGCTAGCTGCCCCAAAGCACCCTCCTGGCCTTCTCCTTGTCCCGCCGCTCGTACTCAGCCTTCTGCAGTTCAACAAGCTGCTCGACTTTCTTGTAGCTCGAGGTCATGGCCCTTAGTGCGGTGAATCTTGCAATCTTGTTTGTTGGAGCTGTCACCTTGTCGGCGGCCGCCACAGCTTGGCGGTCGGTGTCAGCGGCAACCTCCTTGCCGGAGCCACCAACCTTGGGCTTCTTGGCGCCACCTCCGTTGCCGGACTGCTCGACAACTAGTACCTCTTTGCTTTTCTTCTTTTTGTTGTTCCGCCACCGGCTCTTCTTTGCCGGGGCGGTCTCCTCACTGTCAGATCCTGCTTCTGCATTCTCTCCTGGGAGTCTTCTTCCTTCTTCGGCACGTGCACACTTGTCGGCCAGGGCATATAGCTCACTGACGTCCTTGACTTTACACATCGCCATCTCCTCCCTCATCCTGCGGTTCCGCACGTTCTGATGAAACGCGCTGATCACCGCGGCAGGGTGGACATCCGGGATGTTGTAGTGCACGCGGCTGAATCTCGAATGAACTTGCGAGGACTCTCCTTCCTTCAGGCGAGCGGTGAAGGTCACTCTCTTGGCCATGAGGTTTTTGGCCACTGTGAAGGCACCGACAAACTGATGGCATAGATCTGCCCAAGAAGATATGGAACTGTCCGCAAGTGCATGAGCTAGGATCGACATTTGGCTTGAGTACGGCGGGAAGTAGTTGGCGAGGATCTTGTCGTCTCGCCCCCGCAGCCTGCACCACAATGGTGTAGATCTTTGAGGAACTCCGATGGGTGTGTCCTGCCATCATACTTCTCCGCACATCGGCTTGAAGTTTTTCTTGTCAGGCCCCTTTGGACTTGCCGCAGCTCACGAGTGAGCGCAGGGCAACCTACGCGTCACGCAAGTCACCTGGTTCTCCGGGCGCTTGCATGTCAGCAGTGGGCCCAGCGCTGGTCGGATTGACTTGGCGCTTCTCTTGGCGCTTCGGCGCGAGTTCGAGCGTCTTCTGTTGCCGTTCTTGAAGAACTTGGCGCTGATCACGGCGAGCTCGTGGATCCGATGACGCGTGGAGTCATTTGTCGAGGTGGATCCGAGGAGCTGGTGATCTTGGCCTTCGGATGGAGAGTGCATGGTGGTTGCACCCCCATAGGTTTCGTCGCCACCGGCTCGTGCCTTGTCGTCTCGTCGCGGCAAGGATGCAGTTGGTTGCCGCGGAGTGTCGCCGTTGGCAAAGCCGATGAGACTCTGGATGGTGGCCCTCCACTCGTCGACCTTGTCAGCCGTTGGAGGGTAATCCAGGAGTAGTTGAGCCCGTGCCAAAGCTTCCGCTTGAGTGGTGGGCGGCAATGGCGAACGGTGTGAGGAGCGGCATGTGCTCGGACTTCTAAATATATTAGAAGGAGCAGCATCCCGTCCAGGCGACCGTGCCCCGCCCGCACCAGCCTGTTGACGCGCGAGCTGCTCTTGAGCGTCTCTGGATCCGCCAGCTCGATCTTGGCCCAACGAACGTATGGCGCTGCGAGCACCACGACGCTGTCGGTCTTGCGCCTCCTAAGATGGACGCGGTACGTATCCGGACGTCGAGGTCTACGCCGCCTTGTCCTTGGACTTGGCAGCGTCGTGGGCTCCCTCGACGACGCCGGTTCCTCCGCCAGCGTCTTCCCCACCACTCGTCAGCTCCGGTGGTGGTGGGTTTGACGCGGACGGCTCTGCTGCCGCCGAAGCCTTCTTCTTCGGTGGCATGTTGATGAAGGTTGATGAAGATGTTGCTCGTGTGTACGCCGGATCAGGTTCGCACAGCCTCGACGCCCCCTATCTGGCGCGCCAAAGATGTCGGGGAAGCTGATCGTGACCCACGAACACCTATGGGACCTGGCGGACTGAGTCCCTTGTGGTTCGGAGGGGGCCGGAGGTTGCACGAAGAGCAAATTGAGGCGATGCACACGAGCAGTTTACCCAGCTTCGGAGCTCTCCGGAGAGATAATACTTCTACTGCTGCTTGGTTGATTATATTGTGTTCTTGCTAGGGAGCAATGGGAGCTACAAAACCTAGCTTGAGTGAGTGTGGTCTCGAATGAGTCGAATGAACCGAACCAGCCGAACCCTTTCTACGTTGCACTTGGGCCTCCTTTTATAGGCTCAAGGGGTCTCCGACAGGTGGCAACGTAGATGAGGGTACAAATGGAAAAACAGTAGTTGGTACACCGACTTGTACAGTGTACAGTGCATATACCTAACTCTGACGGCAAGGGACAAGATCAATAAATGCCTGTCCCTGTCGCCTAAACAATGCAACAGGGACCGTCAAGTGCACCACTGTTTGCCATGATGGTAAGCTTGTTAGCGCCGCTTATCGTTGCTCCCCGCTAGCTGCACAGCCCTTTGACACGCACGCCTGGAATGGCCCCATGGCGACACGTTGGTGGATGAGCTGGAGCGGAGATGAAGAGGTTACTGCGCGGCAAGCACCTTGCCGCGGCTGAATCCTTGTCGCGCTCGGGAGCTTGTCGCTCACCAAGCCTTCGGCAAGCTCCTCTTGCCGGGTCTTGTTTCCTTCGTGCCACGAGTGGCCTTCCCGCAAGCTCCTCTTGCCGGGTCTTGAATACTTTGTTCTTGAATGGCTCCAAAGGAGCCGATAGGACCTTGGCGGTCACTAGGCAAGCCTTGCAGCTGGTGTTGCAACTGCCCGTGCGAAGTTCGGGATACTAGGGTACCCCTACTCTAGTACACCGACAGGTGGCTGGCCCAAGGGTTGCGCGCAATGGGGGGAGTCCTACCTGGACTCCCGGTCCAAGTAGGATTCGCCCCCCCTTTCCTATTCCCACTAGGAGAAGGAGGGAAGAAGGAGGAGGAGAGAAGGAAGGAGGGGGGCGCCGCCCCCTCCCCTTGTCCAATTTGGATTGGCAAGGGGGGGAGCGCCACCTCCTGGCGAGCCCTCTCTCTTCTCCACTAAGGCCCATGAAGGCCCATGAACTTTCTGAGGGGGTCCGCTAACCCCCAGTACTCCGAAACTCATCCGAAACGACCCGATCCATTCCGGTGTCCGAATGTAACCTTCCAATATATGAATCTTTATGTCTCGACCATTTCGAGACTCCGCGTCATGTCCGTGATATCATCCGGGACTCCGAACAAACTTCGATCATCAAATCACATAACTCATAATACAAATTGTCATCGAACGTTAAGTGTGCGGACCCTACGGGTTCGAGAACTATGTAGACATGACTGAGACACATCTCCATTCAATAACCAATAGCGGAACCTGGATGCTCATATTGGCTCCTACATATTCTACGAAGATCTTTATTGGTTAAACCGCATAACAACATACGTTGTTCCCTCTATCATCGGTATGTTACTTGCCCGAGATTCGATTGTCGGTATCATCATACCTAGTTCAATCTCGTTACAGCAAGTCTCTTTACTCTTTCCGTAATGCATAATCCCGCAACTAACTCATTAGTCACATTGCTTGCAAGGCTTATAGTGATGTGCATTATCAAGAGGGCCTAGAGATACCTCTCTGATACACGGAGTGACAAATCCTAATCTTGATCTATGCCAACTCAACAAACACCATCAGAGACACTTGTAGACCATCTTTATAATCACCCAGTTACATTGTGACGTTTGATAGCACACTAAGTGTTCCTCCGGTATCGGGAGTTGCATAATCTCATAGTCATAGGAACATGTATAAGTCATGAAGAAAGCAATAGCTAGAAATAAACTAAACGATCATAGTGCTAAGCTAACGGATGGGTCATGTCCATCACATCATTCTCTAATGATGTGATCCCGTTCATCAAATGACAACACATGTCTATGGCTAGGAAACTTAACCATGTTTGATTAATGAGCTAGTCAAGTAGAGGCATACTAGGGACACTCTGTTTGTCTATGTATTCACACATGTGCTAAGTTTTCAGCTTATACAATTCTAGCATGAATAATAAAAATTTATCATGATATAAGGAAATATAAATAACAACTTTATTATTGCCTCTAGGGCATATTTCCTTCAGTATCCCACTTGCATTAGAGTCAATAATCTAGTTCACATCGCCATGTGATTTAACACCAATAGTTCACATCGTCATGTGATTTAACACTCTATAGTTCACATCGCCATGTGACCAATACCCAAAGGGGTTACTAGAGTCAATAATCTAGTTCACACCGCCATGTGATTAACACCCAAAGATTACTAAGGTGTGATCATGTTTTGCTTGTGAGATAAGTTTAGTCAACTAGTCTGCCACATTCAGATCCGTATGTATTTTGCAAATTTCTATGTCTACAATGCTCTGCATAGAGCTACTCTAGCTTATTGCTGCCACTTTCAATATGTATCTAGATTGAGACCTAGAGTCATCCAGATCAGTGTCAAAGCTTGCATCGACGTAACCCTTTACGACAAACTTTTTTCGTCACCTCCATAACTGAGAAACATATCCTTATTCCACTAAGGATAATTTCGACCGCTGTCTAGTGATCCACTCCTGGATCACTATTGTACCCTCTTGCCAAACTCATGGTGAGGTACACAATAGGTCTGTTACACAGCATAACATACTTTATAGAACCTATGACTGAGGCATAGGCAATGACTTTCATTCTCTCTCTATCTTCTGCCGTGGTCAGGCTTTGAGTCTTACTCAACTCCACACCTTGCAACACAGGCAAGAACCCTTTCTTTGACTGATCCATTTTGAACTCCTTCAAAAACTTATCAAGGTGTGTACTTATTGAAAGTCTTATCAAGCGTCTTGATCTATCTCTATAGATCTTGATGCCCAATATATAAGCAGCTTCACCAAGGTCTTTCTTTGAAAAACCCCTTTCAAACACTCCTTTATGCTTTCTAGAAAATTCTACATCATTTCTGATCAACAATATATCATTCACATATACTTATCAGAAAGGCTGTAGTGCTCCCACTCACTTTCTTGTAAATAAAGGCTTCACCGCAAGTCTGTATAAAATATATGCTTTGATCAACTCATTAAAGCGTATATTCCAACTCCGAGATGCTTGCACCAGTCCATAGATGGATCGCTGGAGCTTGCACACTTTGTTAGCACTTTAAGGATCGACAAAACCTTTTGGTTGCATCATGTTCAACTCTTATTTAATAAGTCCATTAAGGAAGTCAGTTTTGACATCCATTTGCTAGATTTCATAAAATGTGGCAATTGCCATGATTCAGACAGACTTAAGCATCGCTACGAGTGAGAAAATCTCATCATAGTTAACACAGAACTTGTCGAAAACCTTTTTGTGACAAGTCGAGCTTTGTAGATAGTAATACTACCATCAGCGTATGTCTTCCTCTTGAAGATCCATTTATTCTCTATGGCTTGCCAATCATCGGGCAAGTCAACCAAAGTCCATACTTTGTTCTCATATATGGATCCCATCTCAGATTTCATGGCCTCAAGCCATTTCGCAGAAGCTGGGCTCATCATCGCTTCCTCATAGTTCGTAGGTTCTTCATGGACAAGTAACATGACCTCCAGAACAGGATTGCTGTACCACTCTGGTGCGGACCTTACTCCGGTTGACCTACGAGGTTCGGCAGTAACTTGATCTGAAGTTTCATGATCATCATCATTAGCTTCCTCACTAATTGGTGTAGTCATCACTGGAACTGGTTTCTGTGATGAACTAGTTTCCAACTGGAGAGAAGGTACAATTACCTCATAAAGTTCTACTTTCCTCCCACTCACTTCTTTCGAGAGAAACTCCTTGTCTATAAAGGATCCTGAAAGTGCAACTATCCCTGGGTGGTTTTGGTAATTCCTAACAACATATAGCTCATTGAGCTAATGCTATTTCAAGATAAATATTTCAGGAAAGCTCAATGTTTGGCATGGCATGGATTAGAAAGTGGACCCCTCAAAATGCTAAGGACAAAAGATTGGATCAATATCAAAACACAAGACTCTACATTTTACTTTTAGTGATCCAAGATCACATTGAGTCCATAGGAAAAGCCAATACTATTAAAAGGGGGTGAGGTGTTGCTTAATGAGTTACTTGCTCAAAGTGCTTAGTGATATGCTCCAAAAACCCTCAACTACTTTCTCACATCCACATATGTCCCAAACCAAAAGTCAAACTCGGCCCCACCGAAATTTTCCTATCCGGCGCCACCGAGTTCACTTGACATAGCCACTGCCACAAACCCTAGTCATTCCGGTCTTACCGATAGGGATCTCGGTCTCACCGAGATGGGATTGCAACCTCTCTGTTTCCCTTCATAACATTTCAGTCCAACCGAGATGAGCGACCGGTTCCATCGAGATTGCAATGCAAACTCTCTGTTTCCCCTTCGTAACATTTTGGTCTAACCGAGATGAGCGAATCGGTCCCACCGAGTTTGCCTGACCAACTCTCTGTTTGCTTATTACCAAAATCAGTCCCACCGAGTTTGTGTAATCGGTCTCACCGAGATTACGTTATTCCCTAACCCTAATGGAATCGGTCCCACCGAGTTGACATGTCGGTCCCACCGAAAATCCTAACGTTCACATTTTAACTAAATTGGTCTAACCGAGTTTTCTGATTCGGTCCCATCAAGTTTGGTGATTTGTGTGTAACTGTTAGAGTTTGTGTGGAGGCTATATATGCCCCTCCACCCACTCTTCATTCATGAGGAGAGCCATCAGAACATGCCTACACTTCCAGCATACATTTTCTAAGAGAGAACCACCTACACTTGTGTTGAGGTCAATATATTCCATTCCAACCACATAAATCTTGTTCTCTAGCCTTCCCCAAGTTGCTTTCCACTCAAACCCTCTTTCCACCAAATCCAATCCTATGAGAGAGAGCTGAGTGTTGGGGAGACTATCATTTGAAGCACAAGAGCAAGGAGTTCATCATCAACACACCATCTATTACCTTTTGGAGAGTGGTGTCTCCTAGATTGGCTAGGTGTCACTTGGGAGCCTCCGTCAAGATTGTGGAGTTGAACCAAGGAGTTTGTATGAGCAAGGAGATCGCCTACTTCGTGAATATCTACCCTAGTGAGACAAGGCCTTCGTGGGCGATGGCCATGGTGGGATAGACAAGGTTGCTTCTTTATGGACCCTTTGTGGGTGGAGCCCTCCATGGACTCGCTCAACTGTTACCCTTCATGGGTTGAAGTCTCCATCAACGTCGATGTACGATAGCTCCACCTATCGTAACCATGGATAAAAAATCTCCGTGTCTACATTGCATTTGCTCCCTCCAAACTCCTCCCTTTACCTTCATATGCAATTGTTTTACATTCCGCTGCTATACTCTTAGAATTGCATGTGTAGGTTGATTACTTGAATTGTGCTAAGTTGTGAAAATCTGCCAAGACTTAAAATTGGGAAAAGGCTAGATTTTTATTTGGTCAAGTAGTCTAATCACCCCCCCCCCTCTAGACATACTTTTGATCCTACAAGTGGTATCAGAGCTCTGGTCTCCATTTGCTTTGATTCCATAGCTTTTGGTGATCATAGCCTTGGTTTCACAACCTAGGAGAGTATGGTGTCTAGAGAGGGAAATTACCACCGTAGAGGCCCTTACTTTGATGGTACTAATTTTGCTAGTTGGAAGCATAAGATGAAAATGCATATTCTTGGATATAACCCCGCCGTTTGGGCTATTGTGTGTATTGGCTTGCAAGGTGAATTCTTTGATGGGAGAGAACCGAACCGTGAAGCTACCACGGAAGAGTTGAAGATGCTGCAATACTATGCTCAAGCTTGTGATATTCTCTTCAACGAATTGTGCCCCGAAGAGTTCAACAAAATCAGCCGTCTTGAGAATGCAAAGGAAATTTGGGATACTTTGATTGATATGCACGAAGGTACCGACTCCATCAAGGAATCCAAATTGGATGTGCTTCAAAGTCAACTTGACAAGTTCAAAGTGAAGGATGGTGAAGGTGTTGCTGAAATGTACTCTAGGCTTGCTCTCATCACAAATGAGATTGCCGGCTTAGGAAGTGAAGAGATGACCGATAGATTCATCATCAAGAAGATCCTAAGAGCCTTGGATGGAAAATATGATACCGTGTGCACATTGATCCAAATGATTGTCAGTTCAATATCTGGCGTATCTCGTAGTAGGGGTTCTAAGCTAGGAGTCTTGGAGAGATGGTAACATGGACACGGGGTTTTACCCAGCTTCGGGCTCTCTTGATGAGATAATACCCTACATGCTGCTTTTGATTGTATTCATATGGGTGTAGTACAGAGTACACGTATCTACCACGAGATTATAGTAATGAATATGAGATTGCCTATTGACTAGCCTGGCCTCGATTTATATAACACACAGGAGGCCTAGGGTATTAGGAGAGTCCTTGGCTTGGGCGCCAAGTCTTGTGGAATCCTTCTTGTATGCGGCATGGGCTGTCCGAACTGGCCCAATAGTGAACCGCCATGGGGGTCCTCGGCCTGATCCAGCTGGTCGGGAGACGATGTGGTGAGTACCCCCTAGTCCAGTACACCATAAGTAGCCCCTTGAATCGGTCTTCAAGTTGGGGACGCTCCTCGATTCTTCCGAACTGTTCTTCATCTTCGGTCGTCGGTCTTCAAAACTGGTTCAACAAATCTTCCCATCTTCGATCTTGAGGATCGCCGAGCTAAATCCGAAGAGTTCACACATCGGGCATCCGAGGAGACCTTCAAGTTTTCGGCCTTTATCAATGCATTGTAATTTTTTACGCCACACCTTGAGTTTGAAGTTGTTCCCATGCGGCGGTGTCCACTCGCATCCGAGCTCCAACGCCGGACTGCCCTTGAGGTATCTTTTACAGCCGAGCACCAACGCTGGACTGTATCTGAGCTCCAACGCTGGACTGTATCCGAGGTGTCATAGATCACCTTAGTTTGAAAATGTTTGAAGGAGGTTAAACCAAGCTTAATGCCAGAGATGCCCTCTATGGAGCTAGCCACTTGCAACCAAGCTTTATGCCGGACTACTTCCAAGCTTATCTTTTGCATCCGAGCACCAACGCCGAACTGTATCCGAGCATCACCTCGGTCATGGGCTGATTTTTATGAATTTAATTCCGATTTGTGCAATGTATTCTCTGCCGAGATGTATAGCCAATAGCCTTCAAGGTGCGTGTTGGCATAATATCTGGGATGCACCTAAAGGATTAAATCAAACCGCTTTTCCCAGTAGCCCCTGAGACTCTGGTCGATTTGTGAAATCGGCCTGAGGATCAATTCCCAGCTCGGCAGCATACTTAGGAATAGAAACACGGTGTAATATATTAGAGGAAATATTGATCGGCGAACGGGCCCCTGAGAGAGGGCCGTGAGAAGTCGCCGTGATATATCAGCTTGACGCCAAATATGTCCCAGATGGTACTTATTGTTGTCCGAAAATGCATTTTTCCATAGTTCGGCCATGCTGAACATTGAGCACTTCGAATTTTCTGCATTGAATAGGCAATGCAGTAGCCCCCGAGCCACTGGTCGGGTGGAAACACCAGATCAGGGGATCGATGTGCCCCTTTAATATTTATAAATAATTAGCCTGAAGCCCAGTAGCCCCCGAGCCTTAATGCGGGCACGTTTGGCCGAATTAAGGATCGATATCCATAGTAAAATCACAAATTATGTGTAATGACTCTATGTATCCAAGTACTTTACATCATTAATGCTTGGATCCGCATTGTACAAAACTTTGTTGACGGACCATCGGCTTCAACCTCTTCGGCTAGTAGCCGAGGAGTGTTTTCCTACTTTATAAAGCCGTTATAAGGGCAAAGATTTATGGAAAACAAGGCAATCCGGCCATACGGTTTTATAAACAAAGTTACACAGAGAGATATGTTATATTACGTTTTAACGTAAGAAACATCTTCCAAAGAAAATAGTCTCACTATCGGTTCCTTTCTTTGGGTCGTCATGCTTATCATGATCATGAAACCTCACCTCCAATCAATGTGGGAGGAAAATATTGAGGATTTAGTTCGGGGAAAGTTCCCGAACTCTATGGTATTAATGAACCAAAAATTTCACTTCCGTCGTTGCCGACCAATATGATCCTTTAAGATTGCTAGCTTTCGGCTTCACCCAGTCTGAGGTACTTACTCGGATGACCCAGTAGTAACGATCACAGAGGTTCTCCCTTTACCACCTAGCCAAACAATCGGGAACGTAGGGGTAAGCACAGGAGCCAGGCAACCTAGCTTGGCCAAAATCTTAAGTCAAATTGATGCATATTTATGGCTTTATAACGATGATTATGGAAGGCAACCCTTGTATATTAAATACAAATGTCGATGATATGTTTATTTTGACTCCGTTGCAACCATTTATCAGTTGAAAGTGGCCCATCCTCGGCTTCTACCCCTTTGTAGATACTACGCAGGGTGTTTCCGCAATAACAAGACAACCCTTAGCCGACGTCTCGGTGCCCAAAGGCGGTTGTGTTAGTGGAAACGAGGCAATCAGATATGCGGGCTTTATAAATTTCACTTAGTCATAGGAGCTCAAAGTTGGGAGGCCAGCTACTAGCCTCCGGTTAGTGTTCGGCGACAGCCAAGGTCAAGCCGTTAACACTTCGGCGAACGTTATGAACGTCCCGGCGCCTAACATGGGGTGACCTCCATCGATCTTATAATTTAATACAGTCATCGGATCGCTGACCAGTTTACACTTATTGTGACAGTCAGTTTTCGGCTTTCTCCACTGAGGTGCTTAACCATGCTAGCTGGAAGCACAATCACAGTGGTTCTCCCTTTGCACACCTAGCCAAACAAAGCGGAACGTAGGAGGTAAGCACGGGAGCCGGGCAACCCAACTATTGACTGAAGACACAATTCCAAACCGATGTATATATAGCAATATCCGAGAATGTTTTTGCCGAATCTCTAAAGGTGTCTGGGTTGCACTGCGATACTAATGCTGGAAACACACAAATAGTTTAAAAGTGCCATAGGCTCGAAAAGCCAAAAAACTTATTCAAAAGTTTAATGTCCAAACTAGATCAAGTGTTCGGTGCCAATCCGAAAATTGGTCTTAGAAAAAGAAAATTGTGCTTCTATCGTGCTTTAACATGAAACATCCTATCTCAATACTTCAAGCGGGTCAGCCTACGGCTTCAACCTCCTATCCCGAACGTGGAGTACTTCTCGTTAGGCCAGTTTAGCAAACTAAACTCTAGCAGCTTTGAGAGAGAAATTAGGCTCCTCGGCTATTGACCACACACTGGCGTCGAAAAAAGGAGTGACAGAAAAAGACTTCGCAACGACTAAGAAAAAGAACACTTATTATAAAACAGCTCACACTAATTTAATAGCCCCCAAGTGACTTGGGTAAAAGAATTTATGTATAATGATGGTATGTACTGAAGTACTTATAACATATCTGTGTTCACCCGAACTTTAAACGCGTCTTAACCAACCGTCGGCTTCTCCCTCTTCGGTCAATGGCCGAAAAGTGTTATCTACTCCATCTGTCGAAAATATCGACGGTGTTTCTGATAACCAGGCAATCAGGCCATAAGGCTGTAATAGACAAAGCGCGCTCAGGGAACTTATGCTATATTACTGACGAAGTGTAAGAAGCACCTTCGAAGAAAATAGTACCCCCACCGATACCTTTCTTCGGTTTCTCATTGTTACTATGAGACTTGTGCAATAGATTTTTTGTAGTCATGAGTTCTATTGTGTGCCGACCATAGTTGAAAACAATAAGAGCGCTAGCTTTCGGCTTCACCCAGTCTGAGGTCCGAGCTCGGATGACCCGATCGTGAAAATCGCAGAGGTGCTCCCTTTACTCCCTAGCCAAACGATCGCGAACGTAGGGGTAAACACAGGAGCAAGGCAACCTAGCTTGCGGAACACTTAAGTCAACATGGTGCATATTGTGGCGTAATACACGAACAAGGAATGAAGCCATACAAGTATAATCATATGCAAGTGGAAAAGCTTCATAAAGGAAGCCCCCAAGTAAACGGGGTATTTGAATTTGTGTGTCACAAACAAAGTTTGGACAAGGAAGTTTTTCATAAACAACTTTTTGCCAAAAAAGTACAATGCTTGGTTGAACCAAACAAAATTTAAAACTGAAAGTCTTTGAGCATGAAAGCGACTTAGCTGGTTAATGTGCTCGGTATTGATGACGAGGTCCGGACTTATGGCGGGACAAAGACATAGACCTCGGCCTGGCCGAGGTCCCAGCCCCCAAGCCGGTTCCGGAGTGTCCGATAAAAGAGCTCGGCTTGACAAAGTGGCAACATAGCGCGGTTGGCATGTTGAGGAGCAGCCCCCAGTCCAGTCAAGCTGACGAAGCTGGTCGACTGATGATGTCGGAGTCCCCGGAGTAGGTTTGATGAAGAGATGGCAAAGCCCCCGGTCCAGCCGAGTTGACGCAGTAGGTCGGTAAGGCGACGACGGAAACCCCACGTCAGCATGTCGGTACGCCGAAGTGACAGCGCTGCCCGACCTGAATCATTTACCTGTGCACAGAAAATAGTGCAAGACAAAAGTAACAACAAGTAATGATAATAATAATATACTTTTTCACAAAAAATCTTCTACTTATTAACTTGTGCAAAGTAAATAATTAAATAAAAATGGCCTGAGCGCGAATGGAAGAGTTAGTAAATTCGTTTAACCCGAATGGAAGAGGGATCAGAATCCCAGAGTATAGACGAGGAATAGAAGATCCTAATACCATCCAATGGCGACGTGGGCCTGTAAGCCACACAACCAATGTTAGTAAAAGTTTTTCAGTGACTAGACTCAACTTCGGCCAAGGAGTTGGAAAGGGGGCTACCTACAGGCAGTCGGCTCTGATACCAACTTGTAGTCACCCCCGACTCAATTGTATACTAATCATAGACGCAAATGTGTACGATCAACATCAAGGACTCACGGGAAGATATCACAACACAACTCTAGACACAAATAAAAAATAATACAAGCTTTATATTACAAGCCATGGGCCTCGAGGGCTCGAATACATAAGCTCGAAAACACAAGAGTCAATGGAAGCAACAATATCTAAGCACAGACATAAGTTAGACAAGTTTGCCTTAAGAAGGCCAGCACAAAAGCATCTACGATCGAAAAGGCAAGGCCTCCTGCCTGGGAGCCTCCTAACTACTCCTGGTCGTTAGCGGTCTCCATGTAGTAGCAGACATCGGCGGTGGCATCTGGCTCCTAGGCTCCGACATCTGGTTGCATCAATCGGAAGGAGAATAAAGGGGGAAAAGGGGGAGCAAAGCAACCGTGAGTACTCATCCAAAGTACTCGCAAGCAAGGATCTACACTACATATGCATCGGTATCAATGAAATGGGTTGTATATGTGGACTGAACTGCAGAATGCCAGAAGAGAAGGGGAAAGCCTAGCCTATCGAAGACTATAGCATCTTCAAGCAGCTCCAAGCATCTTGCAGCATCAGAAGAGATAAGAGTAGCATAAAGTAAAGTAGTAGTAGTGTTATCAACCTCGGCCAGAGATCCTTTCTCGACTCCCTGCGAGAAAGCAATCCCAGAGCCATACTATCCATTTCTCATATCCATGTCTCACCTCAAGTATCCAGTTCTAGTTGTATCGATCAGGATACAACTCCAAGTGTCTGTTACCGTAGGACAGGCTATCGATAGATGTTTTCTTCCCTGCAGGGGTGCACCAACTTACCCACCACGCTCGGTTAACTCCGGCCGGACACACTTTCCTGGGTCATGTCCGGCCTCGGCCAAACAATACGCCGCAACCCGACCTAGGCTTAATAGAGAGGTCAAGCACACCGGACTAAACCTATACCCCCAGGGGTCATGGGCCATCGCCCCGGGAACTCCTGCACGTTGCGAACGCGGCCGGTGAGAAAACCTAGCTAACTCCTTAAACAAGGCAGGTGCTTACGCAGTCCAACCCGGCGCGCGCCGCTCAGTCGCTAACGTCTATTAAGCTTCGGCTGATGCATACGATGCAGAACGCCCATACTATGCCCACGTGATGGTTAGTGCTATCAGGCCAGAGGCCCCTCGGATCAAATATCCAAATCATAGTGGATTAGGAGCACGCGGTAACAAGCAGAGACTCACGAAAGATGTGACCCCGTTGCCCCGTCTCGAGGACTTGCGGCAAGGGCAAAGAATGCCCAGCCACGCCTCGTAATTATCTCACGGGCACCCTCCAGGTCAACCCGTCTCCACATCACTCGCGGGTACCCCTCAGGGTCGACCCGCCTTTCCAAGCAACAGTTGTAAAGTCCAAGTAACCGTGTGTCCAAACATCAAGGGAAAAACCCGAGGAATCACCCCCAGTGAATTCCACTCGATGTAATCATCAAGGTGAACGTAAGAGGATCCACCCTCGAGGTTCACACTTGAGGGGTTGCACGACAGAGTCGTATCGGAAGTGGTTAAGGAGGAAATCACCCTCGATGACCACAACCGAATAGCTACACTACAGGGTTAACATCAGAAGTGCTGATGAGGTCTCACCCTCGGCATTCGATAGTAACCCAGTAGTGTCGAGCAACTGAGGGAAAGTGATGTGCGGTGCCGGGGCCCGGTCCTCGATCCCGTTGATCGGGTCTTCGATGATGAAGCAGGGGCAACAAGGACAAGGTGGGGGTCACTGATGGATCACTAACCAACCTATACTAAGCAGTTTAGAATAAGCTGGTAGGTAACAATAAGCAGGTTACAAAAGCAGGCTATGCATCAGAATAGGAGCAAACAATAACAGTAGCAAAATCTAATGCAAGCATGAGAGAATGGAATGGGCGATATCGGGATGATCAAAGGGGGGGGGGGCTTGCCTGGAATCTCTGCTGAAAGAGAAGAAGGTTCGTTGTCGGTGTAGTCGATCATAGGGGCGTCAGCGGTCTCGGGGTCTACCGGAGAGAAGAGGTGGAAGAAACAATAAATATAAAGCAAGCATAGCATCACAAAGCATAACATGGCAATACGCTGTGCCGGGTGTGACCTAACGTATGGCTACACGATAAAGGTGAAGGGGGAATTCAACCGGGAATGTATTCCGGTTCCGGACCTGTGTCACACAAATGACCGGAGGGGGAATGTTCCATGTTTAGACAGTTAGAGGCATCTGACAGGTAAACAGATCGTGCATCCGGATTCGTTGGATTTTTCTGAGCAACTTTCATATATTAAACATTTTTATCCGAGTTACGGTTTATTTTCTATGAATTTTCATAGATTAAACCATTTTCAGAAATTATTTGACTTAACAGAAAAGAAATATTGCACCAGCATGATGTCATAGTGACGTCAACAGTCAACAGCTGCACTGACCAGGTCAAACACTGCCCAGTAGGGCCCACCTGTCCTTGGCAGTGGGCTAACAACATTTCATTTTAATTTAAATAGAGTAATTAGTGATTGGACCCACCAGTCAGTGATTCATTAGTTTAGCTAATTATTTTTATTTAGGAAAATGTTTTAATTAGGCGGGGGACCCATGTGTCAGTGGCACTGAGTGCCCAGTCAGCATAGTTGACCACGGTCAACGTGGTCAATCGGGTCGGGGCCCACGGCGGCGACCTGTAGGCGGGCCGCTGCCGGTGCAGTCGGCCGGGCGTCGAGCAACGCCGGCGAGGCCATCCGCGGCGGCCGAACGCCGGAGACGGCCGGAATCGCGCTACGGCACATCATTTGAGCAGTGGTCGGGCGCGTTCGTAAGCTGACGATCTCGCGTGTCCAATTGTACCAACGTTTGGGCCTGGGAATGGCCGGAACATCGCCGACGTCGACGTTTAGCGGCGGTGGTTTTCAGGCATGGACAGGGATCACGCTAGGAGGCGCGGACGGCTGGGAGGCCTCCTGGCAGCGCTACGGGCATGAAGCCGTGCTCGAAAGCGAGCTCGGCCGGTGGTGGCCGAGACGGAGAGGCTCGACAGCGGCGACGAGTTCGGCCACGGCGGCAACGATAGCCTACGGGCATGGGGAATGACAGGGGAGTAGGGGGAGGAGATGGAGGTGCTCACCGAGCGGCTAAGAAAAGCCCTCGATGGGTTAGGAGCGCAGGGGAAGGCCGAATCGACGACGGCGGCACCGCGGTGGCCGGAGATGGGGACGTGGATGAACGGTGGCTGCAGTGCTTCCCGGTTCCAGCGGAGGGAGCCAGTCGGAGGAGTCGACCCCGGCGAAGCTCACCGTCAGGGTTAGCGAGCGCGGGGCCGCCGGTGGCCGCGACAATGATGGATGGCGGTGGCGACTGCGCTCGGAGGTGGATGGGGAACGAGGGGGAGGCGAGGAGGAATCTGGTGGGGAGAGGGAGAGGCGGAGCGGGGCAAGTGGTGAGGTGAGTGGGAGAGGCGCCCGAGGCGTCGCCCTTCTCCTCTCCCGGCGAGGCCGGCGCGGTGATCGGGTGGCACTACAAAAAAAGACACATCCGTGACATTTTGGGCCGAACGAATTTTTTTTCATCATACATATGACACTTCTATGACGATAATTGTGACAAAACCCGTATCATCATAGATGTGGTGGGCTCCTACTTATGACAAAAATCATGATGTAAAATGGGCTTTTTATCCTGGGCGAGCCGGAGACGCAGCTGCATGACATTCTTTGGGCCGCCCATGACGGAAAAACCGTGGTAGAAGCGAGGGGAGGAAAATTTCGGGAGTTGCCGGTTACGGTGGGAGGTCGGGGCGGAGCGATGCGCTGCTTTTTCAGACGACGCTGCTGCAGGCGCTGGCTGTAATCAAGCCGAGCGAGGCGTTGGCTCTAATCAACCCGAGCGACAGATTGCGCAGCTACGCTGCATCGAACCCAAGCGATCGATCGATGGCTGTTAATCGAACCCGATGGAGCGATTCTTCGCCATCGCCGCTAATCAAGCCGATCGATGCTGCCCTGGGATGAACAAAGGAGCGCTATGGGGGGTGGATGAAAAAGGAGCGGTGGCGTTGCCTATGGATGAACAGGAACCCGTGGTGTGGAGGGCTGGATGAACAAGAGACGGTGGAGGGGTGGCCGTGGAGGGGTGGTTGAACAGACCCGTGGTGTGGAGGGCTGGATGAACAGAGACGGTGGAGGGGTGCCCGTGAGGGGTGGTTGAACAAGAGCGGTGGAGTAGCGCGGTGGAGGCTGGATGAACAGGAGCCCGTGGAGGCCGGAGGAGGTCGACGGTAGCCCGTGGAGGCCGGAGGAGGTCGACGGTGGAGATGAACAAGATCCGTGGAGTCCTGCTTTTGCGGCACGCCACACCCTCCCCTGCTTCGACCGAGCGCCCAACTCAAGTCCGTTTGGTCTGCTTTTGCGGCACGCCACACCCTCCCGATCAACAGACCCTGCTTTCGACCGTAGGAGGTCCGCTTCTCCGCTTTTTACGCCACACGCTCAGGCCCCTCCCGATCAACAGACCTCCGCTTTTCAACATGGCCCTCCCGGTCGAACACAAGGCCGCTTCTCCAAGGCCGCTTCTCCGCCAGCGGTACGCCAGCCTCGCTTCCATCGCCTGTTCCGCCCAAGCCCTCCCGATGAACACGACCACGCATTCCGCTCCGACCCAGCCGGTTGGCTCCCTATGAACACGACGACGATGTTGTTTCTCCGTTCCGACCCAGCCATGTACGTATGCGCGATAGGCATTAGAGTCCCTGCCCGTATGTACGTGACGCGGGTCAGATTTTCTTTCTTGCACCCTCGCCGCTGACGACGACGTACATGCTACGTGTGTGCCTCTACTACGACACGCGCGCGCTCTACATCCACCAAGATATATGTACGCACACGTCACGACCAGAATGACAACGCCACGACGCTTCGACCAGGTGGGTCCCGACTGTCAGGCACTTCCTTGCTTGCGAAGATGTAGCTGGTGGGTCCTATCAGTCAGGGGGGCGAATCGTTTTGGTTTTTTTTGCCCGGACGCACTTCCTTGCGCTGCGAAGATGTAGCTGGTGGGTCCCAGCAATGTGGGGCGAATTGTTTTTTTTGCCCGGACGCACTTCCTTGCATGCGAAGGTGTAGCTGGTGGGTCCCAGCAATGTGGGGAAACGTTTTTTCACGAATATGGTGGCCCGTCCGTGGGTCCCCGCCGTCGTGGAGGAATAATTATTTTGCGCGTAATAAGGAGGCACTTCCTTGTCGCGCGTCAGGACCCAGCTTGTCGCCTCTCCACGCATACCCACGTCCGATGGAAGCCGCCTCGACCACGCTGACCACGCCGCCGCCGAGAGCACCAGGCGGTGGACGACGGCGAGGCCTAGGAAGGGACGACGCGAGCCGGGAAGACGCGGCAGTGGATGCCCACGCCAGAGAGGAGTACGAGGGTTCACGGTTCGCTGCGGTGTGAGGCTGCCGCCGCCGCAGAATAACAGGGGTGTGGGTGAGTAGAGGGATGGCCCGCCAGCGGTGGGAGTAGTAGGGGCGTGAGGCCTCCGCCAGATCGCAGCCGCCACGGAGGCAGGAGCACGAGGCACGCACCGGCGCTGGTTTGGGCGGCCGGAGCAAGAAGACCAGAGGTTGAAGAAGCACTACGGCCGCTGGATGGACATCGACGGTCATCGGAGCTAGAATCGCATATTGACTAAGTTGACAAAGCCCTCCGTCCCCGCCAACTTAGTAGGCCCACAAGTCAGCCCCGCCACTATACCGGGTCCCAGCCAACAGGGGAGTATTCATTTTTTGTGCGTAATAAGGAGGCACTTCCTTGCGTGCGAAGATATAGCTGGTGGGTCCGAGCTGTCGCCGGGTAACGTTTTTTTCATGAAATACCGAGGCCCTTTCGTGGGTCCCTCATGTCGTGGACGAATCATTATTTTGCGCGTAATAAGGAGGCATTTTTTGCGGCGGTCAGGACCCAGCTGTCGGCCTCTCCACGCACAAGTCCACTTCAGATGCATGTCGGTCGTTGACCATGTTGACCAGGCCGCCGCCGAGAGCACCTGTGGCGGTGGACGACGGCGAGGCCTAGGAAGGAACGACACGGAGGCAGGGAAGACTCAGCAGCTTGTTTCCCACGCAGAGGGGAGTACGATCGAACGAGGGTTTAATGGTTCGTCCGCCGTCAGCCGGAGAATAACAACAGTGTGGGTGAGTAGAGGGATGGCTAGGCCAGCGATGGGAGTACGGTGGGGCAGGAGGCTCTCATGGCAAAGACAGCCGGCCATGGGAGGAGGGAGCAGCAGTCCCGCCGGGCGCTTGTTTGAGCGGCCGGAGCAGAAGAGCAGAGATTGAAGAAGACGACGGCCGTTGGATGGACATCCAACCGCCACCGCTAAAGGCCAACCTTTTTTAGGAAAGCCTCAAATCTGTGGAAAACAACATACAACCCATCTGCCATTATTTCTAATAATTTACAGCCCATTTGCTAATTCTTAAGGTTTTTTGGAGCCCATATTCTTTTGTTAGCATTACAGCCCATATTGTGGCCACGGTTAAAAAATTATACTAAATTTTGCATATTTCAAAAGGGTCCGAACTGTTTTTAATCCCAAATTTCGACTCACATTCAAACTGATTTTAAAAATAAATGTATATCAATATAAAATCCAACAAATTCTCCACGCATAAAAATTAATGTAATTTAAAATCTTGAAATGAAAAAATATATTTGAAACTAATTGCCGGTTTGATGTGTTTTAAAAATGTACAACCCATTTCTCATTACTGATGGGCCATTTTCTCGGCCAGCCGAATGAAAAGCTCTCCTCGTCTTGAAAGATTTGCAGCCCAACAGGCCTGACAAAGCGACTTAATTGGCAAATCACAAAAACTGGGTTGTGGCCGTGGACCCACTGTCAGCCTCTCCACGACAAGATTTCTTCCGATGGAAGTCGCTTGACCACGCTGACCACGCCACATGGAGAGCACCACGGCGGTGGACGCACGACGAGGCCTAGGAAGGGACGACGCGGAGCCGGGAAGACGCGGCAAAGGAAGCCCGCGCGGAGAGGAGTACGAGGGTTCACCGGTTTGGCTGCGGTGAGGTTGCCGCCGCCAGCAGGCCCCGCCAGCGGTGGGAATAGTAGGGGCGGTGAGGCCTCATGGCAAGACAGCCGCCACGGAGGCAGGAGCATGCGGCACGACCGGCGCTGCTTTGGGCGGCCGGAGCAAGAAGACCAGAGGTTGAAGAAGCACTACGGCCGCTGGATGGACATCATACGGTCACCGGAGCTAGAATCGCTCATATTGACTAAGTTGACAAAGCCCTTCGCCCCGCCAACTTAGTAGGCCCATTAAGACAGCCTCCCACCAAGGTGGGTCCCAGCTAGCCGGGAGTATTCATTTTTTGTGCGTAATAAGGAGGCACTTCCGGTGGGTCCGAATGACAATGGGGAACATTTTTTCGTGAAATACGGTGGCCCGTCCGTGGGTCCCAGCAGTCAGGGGGAAACGATTTATTTCGCAAAATACTGGTGGCCCGTCCGTGGGTCCCCGCTGTCAGGTGGAGGAATAATTATTTTCCGTAATAAGGAGGCACTTCTTGCGGCTGCCGTGGACCCACTATCGCCTCTCCACGTACAAGATTTCTTCCGATGGAAGTCGGTCGTTGAGCACATTGACCACGCCGCGCCGAGAGCACCACGGCGGTGGACGACGGCGAGGCCTAGGAAGGGGACGACGCGGAGCCGGGCCATGGGAGGCAGGAGCAGGCGGTAGCACAGCCGGCCACGGGAGGCAGGAGCAGGCGGCACGACCGGCGCTGCTTTGGGCGGCTGGAGCAAGAAGACCAGAGGTTGAAGAAGCCGTATGGCCGTTGGATGGACATCATACGGTCACTGGAGTATTGACTAAGTTGACAAAGCCCTCCGTCCCCGTCAACTTAGTAGGCCCACAAGTCAGCCCAACAATATGGTGGGTCCCAGCTAGCAGGGGGGTATTCATTTTTTGGGCGTAATAAGGAGGCACTTCCTTGCGGGCGAAGATATAGCTGGTGGGTCCGACCTGTCAGCGGGGGAACATTTTTTTCACGAAATACAGAGGCCCTTCCTGTGGGTCCTAGCTGTCAGGTGGAGGAATCATTATTTTGCGCGTAATAAGGAGGCATTTCCTTGCGTGCGGCCGTGGACCCAACTGTCAGCCTCTCCACGTACAGTCCACTTCCGATGGATGTCGGTCATTGACCACGTTGACCAGGTCGCGCCGAGAGCACCTGTGGCGGTGGACGACGGCGAGGCCTAGGAAGGAACGACACGGAGCCTGTGGAATACTCGCAGCTTGTTTCCCACGCGAGGAGTACGAGGGTTTATCGTTCGCTCGCCGTCGCCGGAGAATAACAACAGTGTGGGTGAGTAGAGGGATGGCTAGGCCAGCGATGGGAGTACGGTGGGGCCGTGGAGGCTCGCGCTGGCAGCATAGCCGCCGCTGGAGGAGGGAGCAGCAGTCCCGCCGGCGCTTGTTTGAGCGGCCGGAGCATGAAGAGCAGAGATTGAAGAAGACGACACCGCTGGATGGATATCCAACAGTCACCGCTCTCGTGTGTTGACTAAGTTGACAGTATGCTATGCAAAGGCCAACCTTTTTTATGAAAGCATACGCACAACCTGTAGTAGGCGCACAAGTCAGCCTCAAATCTGTGGAAAACAGCATACAACCCATCTGCCATTATTTCTAATAATGTACAACCCATTTGCTAATTCTTAAGATTTTTTGGAGCCCATCTTCTTTTGTTAGCATTACACCCCATATTGTGGCCACGGTTAAAAAGTATACTAAATTTTGCATATTTCAAAAGCGGTCAACTGTTTTTAATCCAGAAATATCGATTCACATTCAAACTATTTTGAAAAATAATTTATATAAATATAAAATCAAAATAATTGTCCACGCATAAAAATCTATGGAATTTAAGATCTTGTAATGAAAAAATGAAACTAATTCCGGTTTGATGTCTTTTAAAATGTACATGCCATTTCGGGCAAACCAATGAAACTCTCCTCGCCTTGAAACATTTGCAGCCAAACAGGCCGATAAAGCAAGTAGGCCTTGTTTGGGTATTTCTTTAAAAAATAGAACTGGCTAGCCATTTTCAGCAAGAAAAACACAACTGGGCTCATGATGTGGTAAACATAAATAAAACCCTGGCTAGACGGGCCACAACCCCGTTGTTACCTCGATCCGTCGCTAAAACTAGTATAAATAACAACCGCTTGTTCCTCATTGTCTCAAAAAAACTGCTTGTTCCTCAAAAAAAAACTGCGCGACTTGTCGGGTCCCCGTGTCACCGTCAGTAGTGTAATTCTCTCGCTTATTGACTACGTTGACGATGGCGTGAGCCCCAGATGTCCAACCATTAGGAGGAACCATATTTTGGGCTTGTACTATAGAGGCACTTGCTTATGCATCGCCATGACGCCGGTGGGTCCTTACCGTCATCCTCTCCACGCACAAATATCTCCTTGTTCCTCTCGGTTGTTGACGACGCTGACAACGCAAGAGGGGGGCACACCGCACGACGGAAGCGAACCAAGGCCGCAAGGCGGAGGACGACGGCGAGGCCTCGGACGGAACTAACAGAGCCGCTGAAGATGCGCCGTCCAGCCAGCAGCGGAGGGGAGTACGAGGGTTGACCGGTGGGGTGGTGGGGCTAGTCACTTGGCTTCAGAATGCACAAAGGAGCTCAAGCAGCCGGCGTGAGTGATGTTATTTCCTTGGTTGTGATTTGTTACAATATTTCACTCTAAATTAAACGAATGGCAAGCCATTTGCCTTGTTTCAAAGAAAATATGACACCACAAAGCCGAGTTGAAAAGGGCAGGAACATCTAACTCCAGCTTACAAACTATACAAAAGCACGAGGGTTGATTGTTCATCAGGTTTACAAAAACCCAGATTGAAAAGGGCAACAACATCTAACTCCAAAGACTGTTTTCGGCAGTCACAAATCAAATGGATCGGTCAGTCCATAGAATGAACATCCCGGATCGTAAAATTTATCGGATTATGACCACAATATGTTGTAAATAGAAGCCCGCACGCTCGTAAGCTCTTTTGCCCACCGAAACTCCTTTTTTGCTCTTCGACATACCCATCCGTCAAAACCATGCTGCTGATAAACTTAAGCCCGATGGACAATAGTAACCTCAGATTCAGCAGAAGAATGTGACAAATCTTGTGTTTGCACGGTTGGCTACATATCGCTCTAGCGTTATTGTCTTCAATCGAATCTCATGAGAAGTGAGAAAATCCCGATGCTTACTTAATCCACCGATTGGTTATAACTTTCTTACCCCGCCCTGCTGCCTAAATAGACATGAAAATTGAAAACAGTTAAGGTCTAAAAGAAGAGTGTCGAAAGAGCAACAGCTGAACGGTTAATTCTAGTACACTATATGCGGCTTCCAATGTGCGTGAAATTATCACCTTTATATACAACTTCTCCGCATATGGAAAGCATTGCAGCAAGCCAATAATCTTGTTCAGATCAAAACTATTCATTTGGATATATAAGATCTTGAGAATCCAGCACCATTGATAGGCCATCCATGGAGAAACTCTTCATTGAGCATAGAACATAATATTAGTACAAAATGTGTACTCCAAGATGATATATAAATTATGCAGAAATTTAAAATGCAGCATATGGTTACAAGTGTAGATGATAATATAAAGTACCAAGAACTGTGGAGCCAAACACCATATTGAAATGAGCACAGAGATCATGTATTACACCCAAGGTCTCCAGCTTAGGCGCAGAGAGGACGGTTATTTGCAACGGTGAATAACTAGAATCAAGGATCAACCTTTGAAGTGAAGGGGCATCTTGATGATGAGCTGCCTTCCGTCAAAAGAAATTCCAATTTTACAAGGTTAGGCGATTTTATTTGGAGACAACCGATTCTAATCTGTGGAAAACAGCACTAAGCACTCCAACAGCAGGCAACTCGGAGTGGATGATGTTGTGCAATGAGGCCTCCGATATACGAACCCGCACAAGTGAAAGTTTCTTGAGAAATGGGAGTCAAGGTTTAGTACCAGATTGTCTGAAGGTAGCACAACGCAAAGGTGGCGTGTGTGGAGAGAGGAGGAAACCGCGAGATGGACATCGGTGCCGAGGGCACAAGTTCATGGCGCTCAGATGTGGTATGTGATTTGTGGGAATAGTAGAACTCAAGCAGCTGTAGTTCTGTGAATTTGGGATTTCAGCCAAAGGCCCACTGCAGGCATGGTATGCTTGCTCGTAGCATGACGGGATGCAGAGGCTTTGAACGGAGCCCCGTGGGAGGAGATGATGGCTCTGGGATTTCAAAATCATTGAAGAGAGATAGCCGACGACAGTCGAGATTAAGGGCACGCGCGCCATAGAGGGCGCCACCGAATTGAGAGGACTTGGGTGCGGCAGCAATCCTTGGTGGGGAGAAGCGAGATGATCTCCCAAGGATGGCGCCCGGAGATCGCTGATGCGGTCCACCCGAGATTCTACGGGTTCGGGATCCGTGGGGCGGGATCGCCGCTTTCCCCACGCTGCCAAAAGGGATCTACAACAAAGGCCGCCACAAGGGAGCCTCATCTTCTTGGCGCTGGGGTCACCGACCCATTTTCTCGAGGGCTGCAGGTCACGCCACGGATTTGAGCAGAGTAACTAATGACGAGCCTAGTTGTAAAAGAAAGCGAAGAAGAAGGGAGCTGGGGTTTTCAGAGGAGGAGGAAGAAGGGAGCTGGGGTTTTCAGAGGAGTGAGGTGAGGAATTTGGGGTACGAGGAGCGAATGACGGAGGTGGGTGGGAGCGAGGAGGAAGAAGAGCACCTGTGTTTTTTTGTGGGGGGGGGGGTGTGTGGGTGTGGGTAGCGCCTTTTGAATTGATTTTACTATTTACTAGTGTGGATTGGCTGTTTTGTCTTGGGCCCAGAGAAACAATTACTACTAGTACAAAGGAGACACTCTACAGCCTACCCGTAAAAACAATTACTACTAGTACAAGGAGACACTCTACCGCTTCGCTCCTCCTAGGTCATTGAAACGCTCCCTCATCGAATGTCGTTATACTTTTGTTCACCGACATGCGGGCCATGCAGCAGGGCCCAAATGCCATCCACCAAATTAGCAGGCAGATGCAAAGGAGAGTCACCCCGGTCAGAGCGCCGGCAAGAACGAGCCGTCAGATCACAAAACCCCACCTCCCCGCAGTCTAAGTTTGACGGACGAAGCAACCATCATTTCACCTCGCTGAATCCCTTCTCCTCACCGCCTTCAAGAAAAGGCAACACTCGTGATCTCGCCACGTTCTTCTCTCCCAACGAAGGGAAGGTAAGCGGATCCGTGATGTTGGTATATTTTCGCTCAGAGAAAAAAAGAACTTTTGCAAAGCAAGAACCGATCCTCACTCTCTTTTTGTTTCATTGTCATTGCGATTGTGTTTTCCTTTCAAGGGTCTCCTAGTATTCGCTGGTTTCATGATGGACCAAGGAGAACTGTGCAAAGATCTGCCGATATTGGAGCAGACGCGGAGGCTGATCCCCACGAGACAGAGAGCTCCAAGAAGATGGAGGCAGCCACCGAGCCGACCCCAGATACGCCACGGCCACTATCGAGATGGTCAACGCCTGCTTGAGGTTACAGCCCCGTGGCACCGCAGAGCAGTTTTCCCTTCGAGGATGTGTCCCCGCCGAGCTGCCCAAGGTGATTTTTCTTTGCCGATCTCGATTGTGGTTTTTCATCTAAGTATGTGGTGATTTTTTAGAAAAGGAAGTATGTGGTGATTAATAATGCAAAATTTTATTAGCTTCATGCCATGCTATACATAGTGGTTTAAATAACTTGTGGTTCTTATAATCGAAAAGTAATTCAGAATTTGTTTCGCTTCAATTAGAGCCCCGATGCGCATAAGGATTGTGTGGTTGTGCATGTCACTCGCTATGAGGCGGACGACCTGAATATACGACCGGGAAAACAGAGTTCTTAGGCTGTTGGATCCTCGAAGCCATTTGCGGTTATACCAATGAAGAGTTGTATTCCAGCCTCACCGTTGTCAGCGTGTTGTCCAGTGGTGTATCAAGCACAAGAAGTTCAAAGCTACTCCTTCGCTTGTGAGGCATACTGTTTTGTCAAGCTTACGCAGAAGATGACGTGGCATGCCTCCACAAACAAGTTTATCGCTGGCAAGGCCACAAGGTTGTCTTCATGAAGGTTCACAGGATTGAGCTGCCGCGGACGCCCTCGATGATGTTCATGGCAAGGTCCGCCTTGTGTCCAGCCCAAATTAGATCGAGGCATGAAATAGTTGCCCCAGCTAGTGTTTAATAGTAGTTTGATTGTGTCTAATTATCCTAACCTTGCTCGTTATCGACCCCTCCGGGCTAGTGCTCGCTTGAACTGCCTATGGAACTGCTGCTACTTTTGTGTGCCCGTGAATCATGTGAGAACCATCGTAATTGTTGTCAAACAGATGCGCCCTCACTAGTTTTTTCATGAATATGGCATGGTAAGACATAAGTTGTCACGGTTTATCATACGAGCAGGTGTGTTTTGATGAAATAGAGCACTGCTCGAGAACCGTATACCGACGATACATAAGTACTTGTAAACACTGTTGGTGCTACCCCACTTGTAAGCAAGCCAGCAAAACACGCACATTGGCTCAGCTCGCTTCAACACTAGGCTATCGACCAGCTAACAATCAACAATCTGTTGTCTCGACATATAAGCAACTACTATGTATCTTGTTACAAGTGGTTCATGCAGCTTAATTGAGGCCACAATGTAATAAATTCCAAACGCTCACACGCTACTCCAGCCATGTGGAACACTCACAATTAAACTCGCCTTCATAAAAATCTTGAAAAGCATAAGTTAAGCAATTTTATACATCTCAATGATTCATAGAACATAACAAACATATACTAGTTCACAGCAAAAGACAAAGTTGTGAGAAGGTTTACAAATCAGGAAAAACAAGCAAGGCTTCTCTCGAGCAAAGATTCTCCCGCAGCTTAAATTTCCGGAGTTCACTCTGGTTTTTCTTGTTGCCACCATTCGTGGTTAGGTTCTCTCATTCCGTAATAACCAGTTATAATTGTGGTCTCACCGAATGCTGAATCGAACCATGCAAAGGTATCGACCAGCTGAAATGCTTGTGCATTCCACTAAATTTAAGCACCGCTATTTGCAGAAATAAGGCACCACAATGCCTCTTGTCCGCAAGACCTGTCCAAAAACCGCCGTGCAGCCGTGCTGCCTAGTCCTCGGTCCATGGATGAACTGGTAGAAAGTGCATTCCGGACTAGGATGCAGTTGTTTTCGTCATTCCTCGCACCGCAATCAGGAAGTAAAACGTATGAATCAGCTTCTTTTAGATTATGCTGGTCATTCTACCTTAGTTACTACCAATGTAGGGATACCTTGAAGACGGAGGTTAGACGACGGCAACGAGGGATAGCCATCTCATTTTATGCAGTTGTACTAAAACTGAGGTGTGTGCTTTTGATTGCGCGGATAGAAACGATACGGAGATGTACATCCCAAACGATATGGAGATGTACATCCCTGTTTTGCAAAAATACGAAATACGGTTATTTAAACAAAGGACACATATTACTACTTTCCCCGCTTCCTCTTAGAACCAAGTCCTAGATTCATGCTACAGCTTTCCCACTTTCTTCCCTGTTTGAACCAACGCTTTGAGTTCATCAGATGAACTAGCTTTACTTCTAATAATAGTAGAAGTCTAGGTGGCTTTGTAACAGCGGACGGAAGTAGAAAAGGATCCACACGAAGGGGAAGAGCTGGGGCAGTAGAGCAAGGCAGGTTTCAAGGAATATATACTGAGGGTCGCCGGCATGTGGCAAAGACGGCGCCGGAGGCCGATCTTGGCCACAATACCGCAGGGAGGAAGAAGGGTCTGAGGCCCTCCCGAGCCGGGCGCTTCTCGAGAGAACGGCACGGCCGCCGATCGGGACGCTGGCAGCCGTTGGTCTCCTCCTCCTCGCCGACGACAACAGCGTGAACGATGCACCTACACCCCTGCCCTGCCGAGGTTGTCCGCCGGATTTGTGACCAGCCGTGAGCTGAGAGAGAGAGTGTGGCCACCTATGTCTTGCTTAGATCCGAGAGCATGAGAGAGTGCACGAGAGGAACCCTAGTAAAGCAAGCGCTAAGGCTCCTGCTTTTATATATAGTGGAGTGATTTTGTTGTACCGCTTCAAAAAATGCGCCCCACGGTACCATGAAAGGGTGTGAGAGAACTAGTGCGTATGCGGCACCGCTTTCTTCGTGAGAGTACAATATATACTATGCCCAAAGAACGCTCGCCGCAAGAGTAATAGTATAAGTGTGTGACGGTGAGCTAAAATAAAATGTGCGCGCTGCCTTTTGTTTTTAGAAGTTCGAGGGTAGGTGTGAAGAGCACATATGTGCGTGACGCCCACCGCAGATAGAGGATGGGTGCGACGCGGCGAAGTCTCGCGAGAGGACTCGGAGAGTCGTGACTGTGAGGGTGCGTGCGTGAGAGAGAGAGGGGCACGATCAATGCAATGCATGTGTCCGTAAATCATTATCCGACAAACGCTCGCCACAAGCCTTTTCCCGATTTAACGCCAGAAGAACCGTTAGATCGGCATCCGACAAAGTGTCGGCTTTTGCCATGTCATTTAATGTAACAGCCACTCCTCCTACACACAAATCTTCCACGTGAGTGTTAGCAACCGCCGATGCTCCTCCGTTCAAATGCAAAGGTATATAGCTTTATTGAAAATTAGAACCTCGCAAACTTTTACCGAAGTTTTCGTACCAAATTGCACATGTAGAATACCTCAGATATATCATTTCATTCATCTTCGATAGGTAACTATAAAGATGGGTGAGGAGTCTACAAAGAAAGACCATCGATCACCCGCAGCAATTTCAACCATCCTTTAGTGTCGAGGAATATCATAGGAACTCTATATGATATGATTTTTATAGGATTTTTTCCTTTAGAGCCAATTGGTTCATAGGAATAGATTCATATACTCTACATTTCAAAGGAAATAAACATGATATCATTTCTATAGCTTTAGAGCCACTTGGTTCATATGAATGGATTCCTATACTCCCTTAATTTCAAAGGAAAATAAACATTAGCGATATTCAATAGAAAAGTTCCTATGATATGAACCAAATTACATCTCTTTACTAATCCCTCCTCATAGGAATTGAGATACATGTCATCTCTAGATTCAATAGAAAAGTTCCTATGATGTGAACCAAATGACATCTCTTTTCCAATCCCTACTCATAGGAATTGAGATGCTCCATGTCATCTCTTTCCCTACAACTTCCACGTATGCATCTTCTATTCCTAAATAGATAGTACAACCCACTAGTAGCTTTTTTCCAAAACATGCAACTATGGCACAAGAACTATATAGTGTGCCAATAACTTTGAAAGATGGTCGCTGGATGAAGCTAACCCGACAAAGGCAGTAGATGGGCAAATCCGAGCACCACTGGCCGTTGGATATCATCAACATTCCACCAGATCTCGCCACATGTACAATTTAGAAGACTCCATGGTTGAACTTAAGCATAATGCACAAACCTCAAAACACAAGCACTTCTCCTTTGTTCTAGAATCTTCAGATCATAATTGATTATTTTTTCTAAATGAATTGCCATTATTTGTTTTTTACTTTATGATTTACAATGCACAACCCCATGAATCTTAACATTTTTATAAAACTAATTGATTTTGAATGAGATGAACTATAAGAACTAAACTAACATCTACATCATGCATATATGACTCAAAGCTTTACATGCTATAGTGTGTATTTATTCATAATTTGGTTTCAAATCTCATGCTCAATACATGTGTACCTTACTAGTTTTGAGTAGAGTAGCAAATTTCACGCTGCCCCGGTATATCAAAATGCAGGCCCATGCATCATTGCCTTTCGGTCGAACCCACGCCCACAATTTTTGTACGCATATATCTCCACCGTCCCCGAACCCAAAATGCTGCCTCGCTCCCGTAAAACCAAGCGGCCCACACATATTTAAGGCGCCGACTGAACCCGCTTACTACGACGTGGCCCCGCACGCCGTAGTACTCCTACAAACCCTACCGCCGCACTCATCATCGGTTTTCTTCAAGAGGACGAGGGAGAAGCCGATTTGTAGTGGAGGCGCTTTCAAAAAAAGGATCTCAGAGTGGAGACCCCACCCTAGGGTGCCCTAGGTAGCTGCCGCACGCATCATTGTTTTCTTTTCTTTATGCTCTTGCGCGCTAGAGTGAAATGATGGTTGCTTCGTCCGTCCAGCTTAATGCGGAAAGGTGGGGCTTTGTGATTTGACCCTCATCGCCATTTTCTACTATCGCGGCGCCACGACCGGGTGCTCCAATTCCAACCGCTGTTCAACTGTAATTTGGTGCATCGCACGTGGAACAAGACGGTGGATGAGCCACATGTCCGCCAAAGGGGTCCTGTTAATGTGTCGCCATTTCGCAGCGGATCGACCGCTTGAGTTGTTACGCCAACACGATGTGAGCAGCCTACCACTTGGTTTTGCTCCTTGGTGAATCCCGACTATATTGATCTAAAAGATACGTGCTGAACTACCCTCTCCGCCTCGGTTTTTTATTTGTAGGCGCCTCGGTTTATAGGGCCTGCACGTAGTTCTAGGTCATCCATTTGACTAACTAAATATGAGTTACTATGTCACAAAAAGTATATCATTGATTCTTATTGGTTGATATGTGAAGAAACAAGAAACGAGGTAGAAGTTAATGCACCGCGCCTTAGTATTGTGGGATTATTTGGTTTTCGTAAGATGACGTATGCTTGGTTGCAAGGGTGGTCATGAATGGGTTGGGATCGCTCGAAAATAGACATGTTTGGTTATAAAGCACATGAATGGTTCGAGTCAAAAAGAGAATATGCCTTGAAGATGCTGAACCATTCCACCCAACCAAATCGGTCGAATCAAATGGCCACCCTTTGCATGCATGACTATGTGAGCATGACTGGTGGTCCCGCCTTAAATAATTAGCTCATCTCTTATATTCAGCCAAACACATGAATTGAATGGTTCAATCCCAAAAAATTGAATGGTCCCAATCCATTCATACGATACCTTCAACCAAACGATCCGACGGAGGGAGTAGTTGTATTTAAAAGTCGAGGGCGGGCTTTTCTCGCTGGTAGGCGGGCAGTTCCGCCTAGTCGGTTCGACAGAGACGCGAGAAGACGAGGGAGTAGGCTGCTGCAAACGAGGGCTGTGTGATTTGACAATGAGGTATCGCTGGACAGGTGGGGCCCCGTGATTTGACTTGCCATTATCATTTTAATCATGGGCGCCACGACCGCGTGAGTCTCCCGATTCCTGACCACCTCCATACAGTGTGCCTCTCCCAATGCTCCACCATGTAGTAGTAGAGGCTGGCTCTTGCATGAGAGCCCACTTCTCCACTTTTTCCTTGCTCTCTTTCCTCCACATATGCAAAATGCCATGTAAAGCGACTATTGTACTTACTTGTTCCTATTAAAGCTTAAGCTTGCCACATAGGCATAAAGTCCGATGTGGCAAGTTAATCAAGAAGAGAGAGACTAGTTTGGTGACCCAAGGAAGAAACGGTGCTAAGCGCTGTACCTAGGTGAAGAGACAATTTTGAGTCTATAGCTAATTAAATGAAGCAAACTTAGCAACACCATTTCATTGGAAGAGGTCACCTTGGCAAATGCAATAATACTAGTATTTCCTCAGTGTCCCATTATATAAGAACGTTTTGACACTACACTAGCTAGTGTCAAAAACGTTCTTATATTATGGGACGGAGGGAGTACGAAGAAAGAGATAGAGAGGAGTAAAAAAATACACTTATAGCCAACCTTATAGCCAACCTTGTTGTAGTATGAGTGACTAAGTGATGACTATGTATGACATGCCAACATCAGATAGCCTAACGCACCGTGTTAAATCTCCAAGGGCGCGACCACGCGAGCGACGCGACGGTCGTGGTAGGCGCGACCATGATACGGCTGTCGGCAGCCCTGGATCCGAGATCAAACGGTCGATGCTAAGTTGCTGAAAATTTTAAGAATAACCTCCGTGATAGGATATTCACCCATAGGTCTAGAATCACGCCATGCAACCGCTCGATCTCAGATCCAAGGGCTCTGAAGCCCGTGATCATGGGAGAATGGAAAGCCACTACCCGCTGCTCAGACGCCGGCAGTTCGCTTCCTACTCTTTCCCGCACGCCCTTAATACTACGGCGGTTCGCTTCCTAGTCGCCCCGCCCATTCACATTACGGCAGTTCCACTAATCCTAACCTCCTCCCAAATCCATGGCGCCCCAAATCTCCCCGATCGGCGGTGAGTACAAGGTTAGAACCATCACCGCGATGAGTTCGACGTCATCTACACCCGCATTTCCGCGACGGTGAAAGGATGCCTTTCGCTTCAGACGCATGTTCAAAACTCACATGATGAGTGGGTCGCTGGGCTAGATGTTGAGTACACCACAGTCGTGGGACAAGAGAAGGATCTAAAGGACTAAGAGAGGAAGAAGCCCGCCGTGATCCAGGTTTGCGACATAACGCTTGCTTGGTCTACCACATATGCCATGCCGACGTTGAGTGCCAGGATTTTAAGAACTTCCTCGAGGACAAAACAGTCAAATTCACATCAGAGACTTTAAGAACGACAAAGAAGTCCTGGCCGGATAGGCCTCGTTGTAGGCAACCCTTCGACCTCCGTAAGAATCGGCCGGTGCCTCTCGTCAGCCCCTCACGCCGACCGGCAGGAGCCATGGTTCATCCTTCGCATCGCAAACCGGAGAAACCTCATTACACGCTTTCATCGCCATGCATGGCAGCGGAATGTACTAGATATAGACCACATCCACTACGCTGCAATGGATGGCTACCTTTGTTTCAATATCTACAAGGGTTGGATGAAGAGCAACAGCCAAGTTGGCGGTTCAAGCAAAGAAGTATCGCCAAGAGGAAGAGGGACAAGGACTAAGTCGAGGACGTGGACGAGGACCCGAGTAAGGTGGCGTGTCGCTGCTCATGGCGGTTCTAAACTTCTAATGCAAAGGTTCACCGGATTAGTTGCATAGTTTAATTTCAGGTGTGCTTAGTTTAATTTGAGGGTGTGTTGTGCTTGAGCCCCAAGCAGTAACTATGTTATGTTTCTTCTCGTTATTTTAACTCTTCAAGATGTACATACTAGTACTAGTATTT
The DNA here is from genome assembly GCA_021605205.1 of Aegilops longissima. Taxonomy (NCBI): domain Eukaryota; kingdom Viridiplantae; phylum Streptophyta; class Magnoliopsida; order Poales; family Poaceae; genus Aegilops; species Aegilops longissima. The sequence goes on along the minus strand of CM038678.1, from coordinate 248,775,247 downwards.
CTTTAATAGAATTTAGCACCCCAATTAAGCACGTACTAGCTTTTTTAATAGTACTATATGCATAATTTGGCGATTTAGCGCCTCTATATGTACCACCTTTTTTAAAATTTCAATTTTTGCTCCATGGCGCAATCCATCGATAGTGGAGTACTACTGCATAAAAGTATACATTTTTTAAAAGGCTAGCGATCTGTTCATCATATATATATATAGCCGCTAAATTCTCAACCTAGAACGACGTGCATGCCATGTAGTAAACCGATCCGGAGGAAGTATAGTAAAATGAGGTGATTTTACCCAGCGATCGGCGGGGAGCATATTCTGTCATGCGGTCCCACGGTCATGATGTACCAAGGCGATGCGCGTGTCCTCTTGAGGCGTAAGCAATACTAGTACGTGGTTTGAGATGATGTCGAACCAAGTGTGAAATAATGGTTGCTTCGTCCGTCTGGGAAGGTGCGGCATTGTGATTTGACGCCTCATTGCTCATTACTAACACTGGGCGGTACGACGAGTGGGGTGCGCCCCCCGCTGTTCTCAGCATCGTTATTTGGTGCTTGACACGCCGATTCGTTGCTATATGTCCCACATGTCGGTGACAGAAGTACATAATTCATGAAAGGGAGCGCCGACGGAGGAGTATACTACAGAATTCATGAAAGGGAGCGACTTAGTTTTGGAAAAATCTGTTTTACGGAGTACGCACTCACTAGGGTTTATAGGGCTCATCTAAAAACATTCGCTTTTCCGCTTGATAAGTCTCAATTCTAGTACTATACTAGTAGTAGTACCATTACATGTTGGATTTCGAGGTGCGTTAGATCACCCGACGCAAGCAAAGGTCAAGAGGAAACTAACCAATGCATGTACAAGTTCATGGAAATTTAGTGGTCATTCATGCATTCGTTCTAATTAATGCCTCGTAAACATAACTTCTTGAGAAAAACGAGCGATCTGTGCAAACTACTTAAATTAATTCACCACTCACCGCTACCTTGGTTGGAGAGATTTTGAAATTGAGCCATAAACTGGAAAGGAGGGAGTAGTAACTTTGTCTCGATTACTATTTGTGGCCTTGTATAGATGCAAATGTATTTTTTATAGTGGCCTTTATAAGTAAATAGAGGGAGTACTAACCAAAGTACGTAGTAGGGACGAGGAGTAAACGGAGGGTGTAGTAAAATTTTCTCCTCAGGTCATGAGCCACCGCGCTGGGCGAGGGAGCGGGCGAAGGCGCACAAGAGTACTCCAGCTTCACCTCATCCCGCGAGCCACCGCTGCCTGTGGGCGGGGAGACGGCGACTAAGCAAGTTTCTCCTCGCTCATGAGTTGACGGACACATCAAAAGTACTCCAAAGTATAGAGCCTTGCCTCTAAGGTAGGCCCCACATGGTTTGCCTCTTTTTTAATTTAACATAACGCGTCAAGTCGCAATTTGTTTGTTCACCCGTGGTAGACGATCCTCCTCCACCAAGTGGACAACCAAGACACGTGCCAAATTACCACGTGGGCTGCCTTTTTCAGACAGAAATGAGCTCCACCTGTACCCGCGGGTGTGGTTGGGAAAGAGACGGAGTACGCGGCGCCAATGCGTGCACCTCTTCTCTTCAGGCACGCCCCCACCCACGTGGGTGTGTGTGAGAGAGATACAAACCTAGACATAATGCGCCGCCCATCCCCATGCCTCCGCCCAATCCACCACCACCACCACCACGGCACCACGCCCCACTCCTCCTCACCTTATCTCTCATATTTCTCCTCCATTTTTATATACAAGGCCACTATCAAAATTACAATTTGCAGATATACAAGGCCACTAACACTAATCGATGCAATATTAATGGTGTTTGCCTCGTGGTACTAGCAAAGGAGGACATTAATTATCCCTTGCATGCATGCGGAGTTTGTAAAAATGCATCTTGATGTTCCGTGCAATGCACGGGCATCTTGCTAGTCCATGAAAACAACACATGGCAAAATTCCACGGCGAACGAGGGATTTGAATCTGTTGGGAGGGGCTGTTTGATCTTGCCCGGTAGCCAAAATATTGGCGACTTTTTGTCCACCGTGCCTTTGCCACCGATGAACGAGGAACGGCTCGGTGCTCATGCTGTCATGCATCCTCCAAATACAAGACGTTGAGACGAGCTCGCACGAGCTGTGTTTTTTGTCCCACAACGCCGCCTCGAGCCGCCTCGCAGATCGACCGGCGACCCGCAAATTACGCCATCCAACCGTAGCCGCACACATTATGACAACAACTCAACCAACCGGACGAAATTCACGCAAACACGAGACAAACCGATACTCATTCACGCAACCACCGGAGTATTTCATATAAACAACGACGGAAATCATATAAAATACCGGATTTTCACACAAACATGACGGATTTCATTACATTCAAATGAACTACGCGGTGCTAGTTCGACAGACATGTATATAATACATGGCCTAAATGGTCGCCTCACGATCGATTTAGGTGTTCTCATGTCCGCAAAGACGATCACCGGACTGCCGGAGCCCCGGAGGTATATGCTTCAGCGCAAAGGACGGCTCGCTTCCCCACCGCCTAACTGATATCATTGGCTGGTGCCAAGATGATGGTGGCCGCACCGTTCGAGTTCATCACCGCCACTACTTCGCCATGGCCGCACCGCTCGAAGTTCATCCTAACATTGACCTCTTCCGTGGAGCCCATGCGGGTCGACGAAGGTCCTCGCAACAAAAGGATCCGCAAGACACCTGCTGTGTACGCGGCGCCGCCCGCGGTGGCCTTCATGGGACCCAAGCGGCGGCGGCCTCCCGTGTTCTACTTTCCTCGATGATGGCGGCGACGCGAGGCGCTGGCCACCGACTCGCCGCTTCCGCGCACCCGCTTCGCTGCTTGCATGGCGCGCCGCCGCATGGGAGTCTCGCCACGTAAACGGAGACGCGGTACGAGGCGGCGGCGTGGACGGCAGCAACGACGCGCGGCGCCGCCTCGCCGAGCTGGCTCGAGCGGCGAAGTTGTTGAACGCGCTACCGCTTGGGGCGGCAATCGCTCCGCCGGAGAGGGAGGAGGTGGTTCAGCGAGCTGCATAGCTCAGATCCGCGGGCTACCCAGCCGCTTGGATGCGGAATAACTACTCTTCGAAGCCATTGTAAGAGTGGACAAAATGGTGGAGGAGATAGGGAGCGGCGGAGGTGTGCGATTCTTGGCCGGCGCTTGGCCTCGCTTAAATAGGAGATTAAATAGACGGCGGACGGAGGAGCTCGCCGGCTATGCTTAACGCCGCCCGGTCATGAACGGACGGTGTCCAGAGTGGGTTTCTCGCTTCCACACGGGCGGTTTCATGGAGGCGCTTGAATGCGGCACGGAGGCGTGTTCAGCCGGGCGCGCCGCGAGTGGCGCCTCGACTCGACCTAGGACACCGCGCCATTCTTCCACCGACGCAGGGTCTTTGGGTGCATGGCTCGCATGTCGCTGACCCAACGCAGCAGCGCGAGCAGAGGAACCTTTGTGGCCAGGCGGTCGAAGCGGCATTTCATAAACCGATGATTGTTCATTGAGTGTGACGCCATCTTTTTCATGTAGTTAAGCGTGTGTCTTGCGTCAGGTGCTGTGTGCATGCAAAGGCGAGTGTTGCGTATGTGCAAGGGTGCGTTTCAAAGTGTTGCATGCATGGGTGCGTACGCAAGGGTGCGTTTGTTGTTGCATGCATGGGTGCGTACGCGCGGTGTTCGTGAGTGCATGTGTACATGTCGTTGTTGCACGCCAAAGATGCGTGCGCGTGTACGTTATGTGTATGTGCGTCAAGTGTTGCACGCCTACATGCGTGCGTGTCTTGCGCGGCGTGCATGTGTACGCGCGGGTGAGGCTACACGCCACCGACCGACTTTTTCATCTCTCGTCATTAGATTTTCCAGCCGCTGGATACGAAATCAAGGGCCTCCAGCTTATCATCAAACTCCACCCCCCGAGCCGCCAACCACCACCGCCGAACCGCTCGCTTCGCCGCCCTCGGCCGCCCGCCTCCCCGAAACCACTCCCCACCGCCGTCCGCCGCCGCACCTTCGAGAGTGGGCCAACATATATGATCTTGAGATTTTACGAAGTCACCATAGGTGCCTCGTAGTCGAAAGTGGAACATCTCCTCCCACCGAACGACATCGCCGAAAATACTGAAATTAACACAAGATAAATGCGAGCACCGGACTTTAACCTTGGTGGGCTCGAGAAACCACTGTCCTCTAACCATCCAACCACATGTTGGTTAGCACGACAAAATGTATGTGGTGACCGTGATGAGCTTATTCTCAAGTCCAAGGACTATATCGTGCTTTCGCTTCAAATACAATGACCGTAAGTGTCGCCAACAAAATACGGAGCACGATCAAATGCAAAGTCCGCCGGCTGTCATCAACAAAATATGGAGACGATCGTGAGCTAGATACCGCTGTACTATCGTGATATGCTTATTTTCTTAGTGGCCGATTATGGTGTGGTGTGGTGGGCACATCATTTCTAGTTGTGGTGGGTCAACATGAAGACTCATGGGTCGGTTCCATCCTGCGCCACATATAGGTTGGACCGAGACGTGTTATACGGAGACCCATGTGGAGGACTCGCGCATAACACGGTTACCAGAGTCATGGAGGACTCTATCCCCACCGGTGATAAGCCGACTATATATGATTTGTAACCCTAGGCCCTTAGTATGTTATACAAGCTTGGGGGCTAGTTCGTCGATAGTATATATACACACACGCACAATGCCTGGTATTCACGTACTTTGTACACACCCCTAACACTAATATACAGCACCAGAGTAGGCTCTTTCTTCAACCGCAAGGGTCCGATCCGAACTAGGGTAAAACTTTGCCTCAGATACCATCCAGCCTAACAGCCAGGATATCCTACCAATGATATGATGAAATCATATCTGCCAACTACTATTAGAGAGGTGTGTCGGGGGGGCAAAGTAGAGAGGCCTAAAGATAATGTGCGTAAGGGAGACACGAGGCACATATATGTGCGATAGAGGGCTAGTAGAGACCGTGCATGTGTATATATGCATGTGAGAGAAATAGTGTTTTCCAACCTGAGATTAGTGAAAAGAGTGGTACATAGTAGTCGAAAGAGAGATAGAGAAACAGAGAGAGCATGTGCGTGAGACACCCCGACACCCCGAGAGAGATTGTGAGCATGTGTGAAAGAGAAATGCCGATGCATATAAAGTGTGTGCACTTATGCTAGATAGAGAGATATCTACGTAAAAGGCGGTTCTACGATTAAATTAAAATATAAATGGCATTATTATTTTTGGATGAGATCATGAATTTTGCAAAATTATGTATGGACTAAAATCGGTCTATCGACACCCATACTCTATTGAATTCTAGCATGTGCATGTGTTTATTTCATATTATCGATCCATAGAGTGAGAGCGGTTTGAAATACAGGCAATGGATGCTTTTGCAATTCATATATAAACATTAATTAGTGCACTCCATGTTGTTAGTGTGAAGCACTTTATACATTTGTCACTTGCATGGATACATTCCAAATTGCTAGCTACTTAAATAAAATACATGTCTAATTCAACATAAAGGGGTTTCAAGATTCAATTCATAGGAAGTGCATTCATCTATTTGAACCCGAGATAATGGCATTTGTAAATCAGATGTAAAAGGGGCATCAATCTTTGTTGTGAGTTTGAACATGGTATATATATTCATACGCATATCTAACTTTTTTTGCAACCAAGGAGATTATACCGAACCATGCATGAACTGAGGTAAGTTGCATATTTTTAATATATACTCATGTACAATGTATATTAAAATGTACCCTCCATTCCAAAATAATCGTAGCTTTAGGATTTTCAAGAGTAAAGATTTGTGAAGTTTGACAAACCTGAAAGTTCAATTCAAGAGAACCAAAACGTTAATGCTTCGCTCCCAAATATTGAACGGTTACCAAATAGGCCTCGTCACCCAAACCGCGAGACTAATGTTTTGGTGGTAGGAAATTACTGTCCCGACTCGCCCGTAGCCTATCGCCCGATGTCCAAAGGTCTAAACCGGGTAGGTTTGTAACTTCACCAAGACGCCAGCCTCAACCGCCCGAGAAGCATTCATATGCCGTGGCGCCTAAACACCCATGCGCCGGCGTAAATCTATCCCGCCCACATTTGGGACACCGACATGACTGTTCTACCCCAACCCGCAATATGTCCGAATTTTAGATGGGGCAAAGTTTGTAACTTTCCCAAATTTCAAACAAGCTGCCTCAAACCAAACATTGTTCCCCTTAGTTCCCCGCCAGCCCGCCCCCTCCGCTTCCCCATTCATACTCCGTGGGCGAAAAACGCCTCTCCACCAGCCGTGAAACCCCAACCTCCTCCGTCCTCCACCCCATAGCAGCCAATCCACCGCCCTCCTCCATCACGCCGAGCCGGTACCTTGACGTCGCCGTCCAACGCAACCGCAACCGCAACGCCTCAAGGACTTAGCAGTGAAGCCGAGGCAGAGCTGTTTCCACGACGCCGACGCCGACGCGGCGCCGCATCGTAACCACTCCGACCACGCCGCCCTGCCACCGCTGCGGCTCCACTGCCGCAACCGCCCACCGACCGAGCTGTTCCCGCCACGCCGCTGCTCGCCACCTCGGATCTGCTTCCCCGCCGGCGATGACGGCCACCGCACCACACTCAACAACTTGGCCATGGGTTCATCCAAGGCTGCACTGTCCTCCACAACTTCTGGTTTCCGCAACAACAAGATCGCCGAAAAATGTAGGAGGACACAAGATCGCCAGCAGTAAAGAGGTACCTCTTCCCTTATTCGCAAATCTTACGCCTCCGCCACACCGTATTCATCCCACGAAAGAAACTAGTTGAGCGCTTCATCGCATCTTCTTCGTGATACTAAATGCACAAGGTTTCTCCCTTTACTATTTCACCTTTGCTAGAGGTCAAGAGTCCGCCGGATTTCAATTCAGGTCAACGAACCGCAATTAAAAGAAGCAGCACCCGCTTAGGCGCTGGAGCACCTAGTCCGCCTGTTCCTCGGGAAGCGCGATCGGTGTCTATCATAGGGGTGGGGCGCAGAGCTGCTTGCGCCCGATCTGGAGGTCGGCGGGCTTGAATGGATGGCCGGGGGTGCCAAGCACGGCGGTGCGGTGAGGTCGAGGGAGGGCGGCAGGGGAGGAATATCTGGGCCGGTGGTCGCCGGGCGCTTTGAGGAAGATCACAACACCGACCGGCTGGAGGTAGATGAAGGCGATCTCCCGTTTTTGTACATCGGACGGTGCGTAAAAAATGGACTGACCTATTTGCTTTCAATGATCGTTATTTTCATAGAACTGTAGTAATTGAGTGTGCCATGCATGTTGTAGAGCTATCATATGTCTCCGTCATTTATTTCTCACCGACCTGCTATCTGCTACCTTTACACTGCATTAATTGTGCACACACTTCACCCATACTCACACTATTGTTTTTTATGCATGGGTATTTCAGACTCGACGCAAGTGTTGATGAATGCGAAAAGAAAAGACAGAAGTCGCCCAAAGGTAATTCAAGATAAGCAGAAGCGCTTTCAACGCCTAATGGCTGCAAGGTCGCAGCTGGAGACAAGAAAGTAGCTCTGCAGTTGATGATCTCAATTGCCACACACAACCATCCTGTGTGCTTGCTTTAACTTCACTGTCAAATGTGGTTGCATGTTGCATATGGTGTCTAGCTTGTATTGCTTCCAATTTGGTTAAATTGCATCCGCTTATTTTACACATTATACCTTTGATAATGACATGCCTTCCTGTTTTTGATACATACTACATATGTCTATTAACCATGTTCAGACATCAAACTAATGCTCTTTTGTATCCCTCGTCAATCACTTATGATGAGACAACACCCGGTGGGTTATCGTGAGACGCCCTACTGCTTAAAGAGTGCAAGGTCATCCTCCCACATGATTCTCAAGAAACAGCAAGGCTAAATGAAGATAGTCAACGAGCTCTCTAGTTGATCACCGCAATTCCCCACACCACCATCGCAGGTGCTTGCTCTTACTTGGCAAAGTGTGATATGTGGTTGCATGTTGCATATGGTGTCTACCTTGTAATGCTTCTAATTAGGTAAATTGCATCCGCTTAGTTAACACATTATACCCGTGAATATGACATGCCTTCCTGCTTTTGGTACATACTACGCCTTTCTATTAACCATGTTCTTACATCAAACTACTTCTCTTGTGTATCCCTCATCAATGCTCCTAATTTGTTAAATTGCATCTCCTTAGCTTACACATTATACATGTGAATATGACACGCCTTCCTGCTTTTGGTACATACTACATCCGCCTATCACACCATGTTCTTACATCAAACCATCGTTCTTGTGTATCCTCGCTCTATCGCTTATGATGAGACACTCACGCTGTGGGTTAATATGAGACGCAATACTCTTATAAAGAATGCAATTTCATCCTTCCACATGATTCTCAAGAAACAGCAAGCCTAAATGAAGATATTGAACGTTGCTCAGCACCAAGACAACACTTCCCCTACACCACCATCATGTGTGCTTGCTCCAACTTCGCAGCAGTGATATGTGGTTGCATGTTGCATACGGTGTCTAGCTTGTAATGCTTCTAATTAGGTAAATTGCATCTGCTTAGTTTACACACTATACCTGTGAATATGACATGCCTTCCTATTTTTGGTACACACTACATCTATGTGTTAACCTTGTTCTTACATGAAACTACCTCTCTTCTCAGATCCTGCATCAATTACTTACGATGAGTCACCTTTATTCGCTGTATATTGCATATTATTTCTAGCTTGTTGCCATGTATTGCTTCTAATTTGGTCAAATACATTTGTTAGGCACCCTTTTAATTTGGCAGAGTGATATTGGTTTCATCTTTCATATGGTTTCTAGCTTGCATCGATTCTAATAAGTTCAAGCACCTTGTGCTTAGTTTACACTTTATACATCATACATGTCAATATGTCACGCCGTCCTGTTTTTCATACATATTCCATCCTCCTATCATGCGGCTGCCTTACATGAAAGTAGTGTTCACAAGATCATGCATCAATAAGTTTCAAGAGCAAATTTTATTCCTTTTTCTTGTGGGTTTGACTTGACAAGGCAAAATCAAGAAAGAGGAAGGAAAAGAGTAAGGAAGGCGATGATGGTGGTCCTCTGAAGAACGTAAACGGAGCATCTATACCGATTCTCCTTGTACCGATAGTGCATTACATGGTCCAAGTCTCCGCCCCCTACTCCACCATCCAAGGTGCTTGCTCTAACTTGGCAAAGGTGGATATCTGGTTGCATGTTGCATATGGTGTCTAGCTCAGATTGTTCTAATTAGTGTAAATCTGATCTGCTTAGCTTACACATGATACATGTGAATATGACACGCTTCCTGTTTTTGGTACATACTATATCTGTCTATCACACCATGTTCTTACATGAAACTACTCTTCTTGTGTATCCCGCATCAATCACTTATGATGGGACACCTTTAAGTTGGCAGTGGATATTGGTTTGCGTCTTGAATATGATTTCTAGCATGTATTGCTTCTAGTTTGATGAACGCCACCTATGACGAGACAGTTTTAACTTGGCAGAGTGATATTGATTGCACCTTCCATATGGTGTCTTGCAGTGTTTCTAATTTGTTGAAGTGCCTTCGCTTAGTTACCACATCATAGGTGTGAATATGTCAAGTCGCCCATTTTTTCGTACATATTCCATCCTCGTATCATGACTTTGCCTTTCATCGAGTAGTGTTCACAAGATCATGCATGAATGAGTTCTCAAGAGCTTAATGATATTCCTTTTTCTTGTCGGTATGACCTCACAATGCAAAATCAATAAAGCTGAAGGAAATTGGCAAGGCATTGGATGATGGTGGTCCTTCCGAGCAATCAAACGGAGGTTCTCTACATATTCTACTCCGCCATCCTCCCAACAAGATTCGCAAGACAACGCAAGGCTAGATAGTCAACGAGCTGTGTAGATGATGAGCACATCTCCCTACTCCACCATCACAAGTGCTTGCTCTAACTTGGCACTATTATATGTGGTTCCATGTTGCGTATGATGTCTAGCTTGTATTGCATCCATGTAGCTTACAACTTATACCCGCAACGATCACTTACCCATAAGACACATTTAACTTGGGACTGTGATGTAGGTTGCATCTTGCATTGTCTTCTAGCTTGTATCTGCTTCTAATTTCTTGAAATGGCACTTACGATTTGAGACACTTTTTACCTGATAGAGTGATATTGGTTGCATGTTCATATGGTGCCTAGCTTTCATTTCTTCTAATTTTGTTGAAATGCCTTCCGCTTACTATTTTTTCATACATATTCCATCCTCCTATCATACGTGTGAATATGAAACACTGTCTTTTTTTGTATATATTCCATCCTCCTGCGCTTGCCTTACATCAAAGTAGTGTTCGTCTGTATCATGCATCAACCAGTTATGCAGAGCTAATTTTATTCATCTTCTTGTGGTTTTGACTTCATAAGGCAATATCATAAAATAGGAAGGAAAAGAGTGTTAGGGATGTTGGTGGTACTCCGCACCGACGCAAACAGAGACTCTCTAGATTTGCCACTCGCCATCGCTAATGAAGTTGAAGTCCCAAGTCTACATGATGAGTTCATCTCCGCGACTCCACCATCGCAGTGCTTGCTCTAAGTTGACAAAGGTGATAATTGGTTTCATGTTGCATATGTTGTCTAGCCTGTATTTCTTCTATTTTGATTAAATTGCACCTGCTGAGTTTATACGTTATACATGTGCATATGACATGGCTTTCTACGGTCTAGAATACATCGCATCTATCTATCATACCATGATCTTACATCAAAGTACTGTTGTTGTGTATCCCGCATCAGTAACTCATGATTGGACGCTTTTAACATGGCAGTTTGATAGTGGTTGCATCTTGCATTGATTTCTACGTTGTACTGCTTCTAATTTTTCGAATTGGCACTTATGACAAGACACTTTTAACTTGGCAGAGTAATATTGGTTGCATCTTTCATATGGTGTCTAGTTTGCATTACTTCTATTTTCTTGAAAATCCTTCTGCTTAGTTTGCACAATGTAGCTGTGAATATGTCATGCCGTCCTGTTTTTTTCTTACATATTCCATCCTCATACGGTTGTCTTACATCAAAGTATTGCTTGTATGTATCATGCATCAATGAGTTCTGAAGAGTGATTTTATTCTTTTGTGTTGTGGGTACAGCTTGACATGGCAAAGTCAAAAAGAGCAAGGAAAATAATATAGTAGGGAGGCTGTTACTCGTCGAATGAAACGGAAAGGCTCTCGCCGTCGAGATTCTGCTGGTACTTATAGTGCGAAGAGAAGGTCCAAGTCCACCGCTAAATCTACAAACACAGTATCACCTGCTCCACCAGTTGCAAGCATCCGCTTCAACTGTACCAAAGATCTCAACCGATTACTCGTTTGTTTGCTCGGAACCGCCGGTTCCCAAGCTGCCTTAACACTACTTACAGAAGCACTGTTGACACAACAGACTTGGCAAGATCAGATGAACCTCATGAGCATCAACACCAAGACGGTACTGACGAGTCAAGTTGCGCTTGCATGCTCCTTTATATGTACTCTCACGGTTTGATGTACACTAACACTTTCCATATTCGTTGTTGAACTAGCACCACGGCGCAAGCGAAACAGACATCGGGGATAATGCTTGACAGATTAACAAAATCTAAAGGAGGAAGAATGGAGATCCATTTTGAGGCAGGTTTAAAAGGCCACGTGATGCTCTGAGTCGACCAAGTTAGTATCGAGGCAGCCGCTGTCGTTAGGTGTCATGCGCGTATCCTCCCAACGTGGATCCGAAGACAGAATGAGAAAGACAATACCCAGTTTAACACCTTCCTTG